>JACEVL010000469.1:1350000-1442500 GCA_020284085.1 Aporrectodea caliginosa
GATGGCAGATAAATTTAGTGCTCGTGAATAAGCTGGTGCCCTGCGCTTGACTTTCGAGTAACGCTTTATAAATTTGGAGTTTACGATTACGATTCTAATTTAAGAGCAATAATGCCGTTTACAGGATGAATAATAATAATAGTGATGATGAAGAAAATAAAAATAGAAATAATAATAATAATAATAGGGAAATAATAATAATCATCATCATCATCATGAGCAGGAAGAAAAGCAAAAGAAAATAAAAAATGTAACTTAAAGATGCTCTCTTGTAATTGCTCGTGATGAAATGTTTCTTCAAATCTAAGAAATTTGAGTATTGCATTTTCCCTACGACCTTCTGTGCTTAACAGTTTGCTTCACACGACATAAAACTCAAAGTTTGAAATATCCAAACACATAGATACAACAAACAGTTGATAAACAAGCCTCATACCAATTGAAGAAAGAACAGCACTGACTAATTCTTCTAGCTACCCTTTGGTATTCAACAATGTCAAATTTTTCATCAGAAGTCATTTTAAATTAAGTAATCGGAAAATTAAAATCCAGTCAAATCTGTGGCACACGCAAGAACAAACCTAAACCTAACAAACTTTAAATAAACAAAAAACTTTAGATAAACGAAAAAACACAACAAAAATCAACATAGATGTCCTTATCGAGCAAGAAACTCATGTCACGTGGTAGTAGCTATGTAGTAATTTTCAATGGCATAGTTGCTGTAAAATTAACAAATTGAAACTAGGAACTTTTAACTAATCTTTTTTTTCTCTATTCTAGTAGAGTAACTTAACAGGTGCTTTCCAAATAGTTCAAGAAACGTATCTTTCTGTGAAGCCTCACAGTAGTGATCATAACAATGTTCCAGAAACTCTTCTTCGATTTCAAACATTTCATCACACATTCCACAACCGCATGGTTTCAAATTGAAATGATGAAACGGTTCAAGAAATGTATTTTGTTGTGGATCATCATAGTAGTGTTAATGACAATGTTCCATAAACTCTTCTTCGATTTCAAACATTTTATCACATATTCCACAACCATAGGGTCTCATAATGAAACAATCTATGTCAGCATTAAATGTTGAATGGCCTCCATAATGTTTATTTTCATCTTGACTTGACTCCATACTCTGCCTAGATGTTAGCAAGACTCTTTCATCGCTATCGTTGTGATTGTCTGCACATATGCTGAATCTCTTATGTGAAGTACTTCCAAGCCATCTCTGTGTCATGCTTGACTCAGTGCTTTGACATAACTCACTCCCACATAATTTTTCTCCAGAGTGGGTTTTCAAATGGTAATCAAGTTCAACCCTATGCGTGAAAGTTTTGTCACATAAATCACACTTGTATGGCTCTCCCCCAAAGTGTGTTTTCATATGGATTTTCAGATTAGCTCTTCGTATAAATACTACGTCACATAAATTGCGATCGTATGGTTGTTCTCCATTGTGGGCTTTTGCATGGCGGTTCAAATGAGACTTCACTGTAAATGCTTTATGGCAAACATTGCACTTGAATGGTTTTTCTCCAGTGTGGGTTCTTATGTGGGAATCCAGTGGACTCTTCTTTACAAATGCTTTGTGACATAAGATGCACTTGTACGGTTTCTCTCCAGTGTGGGTCCTTATGTGGGTTACCAGTTGACACTTAAGTGCAAAACACTTTGTGACATATATTGCAAGTATATGGTTTTTCTCCAGTGTGGGTTCTTATGTGGGAATCCAGTTGACTCTTCCTTGCAACCGCTTTATGACATAAATTGCACTTGTATGGTTTTTCTTCAGTGTGAGTTGTTACATGGTTTTTCAAAGTAAGTGTATGTGCAAATGCTCTGCAACAGAGTATGCACTTGTATGGTTTTTCTCCGGTGTGGGTTCTTGCATGGTAATTCAGGTGAGTCTTCAACATAAAGGCTTTCTGACATGAACTACACTTGTATGGTTTTTCTCCAGTGTGGGTTCTTGCATGGTAATTCAGGTGAGTCTTCAACATAAAGGCTTTGTGACATGAACTACACTTGTATGGTTTTTCTCCAGTGTGGGTTCTTGCATGGTAATTCAGGTGAGTCTTCAACATAAAGGCTTTCTGACATGAACTACACTTGTATGGTTTTTCTCCAGTGTGGGTTCTTCTGTGGTATTGCAGATTACTCTTCGTTGCAAATGCTTTATGGCAAAAATTGCACTTGTATGGTTTTTCTCCAGTGTGACTTTTTGCATGGCAATTCAGATTAGACTTCGATGCAAAGGCTTTCTGACATGAACTACACTTGTATGGTTTTTCTCCAGTGTGAGTTCTTCTGTGGTATTCCAGCTGACTCTTCAACAGAAATGCTTTATGGCAAAAATTGCACTTGTATGGGTTTTCTCCAGTGTGGGATGTTGCATGGTACTTCAGACAAGTCTTCGATGCAAAGGCTTTCTGACATAAACTACACTTGTATGGTTTTTCTCCAGTGTGGGTTCTTCTGTGGTATTCCAGCTGACTCTTCATTGCATATGCTTTAGGACATAAATTACATATGTATGGTTTTTCTCCAGTGTGAGTTCTTCTGTGGTATTCCAGCTGACTCTTTGTTGGAAATGCTTTATGGCAAAAATTGCACTTGTATGGGTTTTCTCCAGTGTGGGATGTTGCATGGTACTTCAGACAAGTCTTCGATGCAAAGGCTTTCTGACATAAACTACACTTGTATGGTTTTTCTCCAGTGTGGGTTCTTCTGTGGCATTCCAGCTGACTCTTCGTTGCATGAGCTTTAGGATATAAATTACATATGTACGGTTTTTCTCCAGTGTGAGTTCTTCTGTGGATTTTGAGATTAAAACTTTGTGCAAATGTTCTGTTACAAAATTCACATTTGAATTGTTTAACTTCGTTATGTGTTCTTGCTGGCAAGTCCATATCTTCAACAGAGCATAAGACAAAATTAAACCAGTCTTTTCTGGCTTATCTACATTACATTGGTATCTGTTACGAGTTGCAATGCAGCAATGGGTAGAATTTTCATTGGACTTTTCTATGGAGTACCATATCCCGATAGGAATACTGGCAATGGGCTTTATGAACTTCTAGAAAGATCTAAACATGAGAACTAATATCCCTGACTTCATTTGCAATACTGAACTGCTTAATGGGATGGACAGAAATAAAAAAATATGAGAAATTTTTAGATTTTATTAATATCAACCTCATTCAACTGCATGTCATGATAGCTGCCATAAGAAATAACATTCTAGAGTCAGTCATAAAGAAACTGATGAGAATATGTGAGAGAATCTAAGGTTAAGAGATCATATTGGTACTAGTGATCATCACACAGTTAGAAACAAATTAGCAATGGAGCTTGTTGGAATATAACAACGTTTTTTAGAGGAAACTATCAAGTATCAAAATTGAAAAGAGTCGACAAAAGATAAATCCTAAATAGTCACACAAAGAGAATGGACGATTTTTATAAGATAGGCACACTGGCACAGGCACAGATTATCAATGCATGTGTGTTCAATAGACACATACCAAAGGATTGGTCAGATGTAGTTTAGTTCCACTGTACAAATAAAAGGAGAAATAAGAATGGTTTAAAATGACAAAGAACAATTAAGGCTACTCGATAGATATAATTTTGTTACAAAGCCAAGAGTATCTGGAGGTAAGAAATTCTTCTGTGCAAGGGTTTTAGAACTGTGGCTCACAGAACTTTGAGTCGACACAACCACAGCTTTGAAGAGGAACTTAGGAGAAATAAGCCACTGAAGCACAGACCGGTAAGCTATAGTAAGTCCAGCCTAGCTGAAGATTCTACTCAATCACTTAAACTGTATAGAAAGTTTTATGTTACTTGTGGTTAAACTTACTGTTAAACATTATACAGTTAAGGTAACCAATACCTCCACACCTTACTTGGAGTGATATTTCTGCACTTAGCAATTTCTGTCAGAGGTTAACTGTTAACTGATATGTGTCATATGATTGTGCCAATTGCAGTGATATATAGCCAGCTCAAATACGGTTACGATGTTCATATCATTTTGTATTTTTCTTATAGTTCATGTTCTTCTCCTCCTCCACCTTTTTCACCACAACGTTTTCTTCCACCACTTCACTCCCTGCTAGATAGGCCTACTCACAGGTCGTAATGCCAATTCCCACGCCTGAACTTGGTAAGTATTGCGGATTGTCAGTGGGCTCCGTGCTCAGCAAGCAATTTCTTCGCCCCTACCCATAACTAAGTCTTCCTGTTACTGTTCCTTTTCCTCTTCCTCCTGCGCCAACTATTTCAAGAATAGAAACAGGGCAAAAACGCTACTAAACTTCTCAAGAACAGAACCAAAAATGCATTCCCCAGTCTGAGGAATAGTGAAGTGGTTATACTTACTAGTATGAGCCTGAAACTATCAAAATACAACTAGAATAATAGTTGCTTAATAGGTAATGGTAAATTAATTACAAAAGAGAATAACTCACTTGAATCAGGATAATAAAAACCAAATTAAAGAGAATCTTCCTCTCGTCAGTCGTCAAGATGAACAAAATGGCGTTCAATTAAAACAAAACAAGTAAGTACGTAAGTATATAATTGACTCGACCAACTACTCATCGCACTTTTATGTAGCCTACATGAAGGCTTCAACATATCGTGAATGAAGCATACTTGTCATAATAAATCATCCTGATTATAAATGTTTTCTGTGCTAATGTATCTGCTGCTAGGATTATTCTATTTGTTGAGCGAGGTCGCATGGCATAGGCCGCATAGCCATAGCAAAAACAGCAACTATAAGTAAAGTACGGTAAGTAAGTAGCCATGATTTGCACCTGAGTTAGATGATCCACTCCCTGAGTCCGACGCTAGACACAATTCGTTTTCTTTCCACACGCAATTAATGCACGAAAACAGCAATGAGTAACAAAAACAGACAGTGCTAATGAACATCGCACCAAACTCAATAGGCCTACAACTCAATGCAAATAAGCGTATATAGCCTAATAAGTAATAGGGCCTATAGGCCTATATAGGCCCTAAGCGTATAATATAAGCGTAACTAAACTATATATGTGTGCTATAGGCTATGTGGATATTTACACAGTGCCTTTTCGGAAACTCATAGAAATACCTGACCATAGAATAGCGAAATAGATGCATAAGACGGAGAAGAAGCTTATGTCGCTGATTGCTAGGAACCCTCTTCCATAATGAGGAACCGATCGCGGTAAAGCTTCCATGTTGCGTTGTGGAACAAGAATCGAGAACAATATTATAACTAGATCATTATGTGCTCTAAAGCGAAGAGATCTGCGCTCAAGCATACAGTGGCAATGAAATAAATGGATCTCTAAGGTTGGGTGTCGACCAGAAGAGTTAGGCCACTATACTAAACTCAATGTGTTTCTTTGCACGGGCAACCGATGTAGCCCGTCCTCCGACTCAGAAACGTCCATAGCCTTTAGTTAAAATTTATAGTTAGGTAGGCCATTATGACCAAACACAGGAAACTGAATAGTTAGTCGAGCTGAAGCGTTTAAAACAATCTGAGAAGTGAGAATTTGCAGT
This sequence comes from Aporrectodea caliginosa, assembly GCA_020284085.1. NCBI lineage: Eukaryota > Metazoa > Annelida > Clitellata > Crassiclitellata > Lumbricidae > Aporrectodea > Aporrectodea caliginosa. The sequence goes on from JACEVL010000469.1 coordinate 1,355,563, forward strand.
AGTTTAAACGACAAGAAATCGGAACAGTTGCGAGTTACATTAAGACACTTTGCGGACTCTGAGAGCTCGCGCTCCATATACAAAGTTGAGCTGATACGATGTTCAACATGGTCAGAGAAGGATATAGTGGAGACTAAGACTAACGCCCCAACAGTGCATTCATAGGGATATATATATATATATATATATATATATATATATATATATATATATATATATATATATTCTTTCATTTATTCGTTTATTAATAAATCACTCGGGTTGACTATGGCCTTCTAAATAGAGATTTACAAGGTCGTGTGTTGACACGTCGCAACGCGGTACATTGAACAGTTACGCCTTTCACAGAAGATATTGACGAAAATAAGAAAATTGGTTGCATGCGGAGCGACGTGGTGAATACATAGAAAGCAGTCCTAGTGAAAGTACTTATGTAAATCACGCGAAATGTAATTTTTATCGTCCTTGGCCGGTAAGACAAAATCGTGCGGTCTCGGGCGAAGGCCGTATTGGCGTTTGATGGCGGGTGGGAAGATGCCACGGACACGTCAGTCTCGTTCCAGATGTCAGCCGACAGCAAGCGGTCCTCGGTAGCGCTCACCATCGCTCCAGGACCCGGCGATGTCGTCGGGGGAAAGCCCATTCTCGGCACTCGAGGCAAAAAGCGCTCCATGGATGCAGTCTCGGTTGCCCGTCGAAGCATAACTATACACCAGGCCGGGGCAGCATGGAATAGCCGAGCAACCGTAGTAGCTCCATGCAGCTACCTTATGAGATAGTATCTTGTAGTATTTTTGGCGCCTGTGTAGCTATAAGGACACTTAATACAACGCATTTTAAAGTATCTCACTAAAGTGCTTTCTCTGCGCTAACCTATATAATGTTAAATGTCATTCACAACTATAGACTAATTACATCAGCAAATCAAAGCACAATGAACTAGAAATAAATAGGTATACTATAATATCTTGGGAGTGAGTGGTGCCGTTCGAGCGAGACGGATAGTTAGTTTGAGATAAGACTACGGGGCTTTGTAGCAGCAGATTTCGTTTATTAAGATACTATAGGTTGATATATATATATATATATATATATATATAATATATATATATATATATATATATATATATATATATATATATATATATATATATACATGTATACCGCAACTTGTGTATTTGGAATAACGAAAAGTAATTAATTTAAAACTATCAGCTATAATAGTTAAAAAATTGAGAGGCAATGCTAGACAGCCCGAATGGTCCGATATAGAACACTAGAGATGAAATTGTGGTCATCTTTTTTGGGCGGTTCATATTCATGAGACCTATTAGGCTATTAGGGCGAAGTGAATCAGGCATAAAAGACAATATACGACATTACAATCGGGAGCATTCAACAGTCAATTCATCTAACTGAACAGAGACCAGATGTGTGGAGCACCAATGCAGGAGGAACCCATGTCTCACAGTGATTCCGGAGAAGCTGGTTACTCGCCAATTAATATGGAACATCACGAAAAACAGGAGCAAGTAATTGGTGAGTTCAATTAGACGAGGAGCGATCGAATGAAATGATTAGCCAGGTGCCCATGGCAGGCATCAACGAATAGTAGGCCTAGTATGTGTATACATAGTGAATACATATACATACACATATACATGTACACATAAATGAACATATACATATACATACACAAACGCATGCATATTATACACCTATTGTCCTATACATATACAAACACATACACATGTGCATGTACATATGCATATTCTCATCAATATACATGTGCATATACATATACATATACTACACATATACATATATAAATGCATACACACATGCATATACATATAAATACACATATACGTATATATATACATATATATATATATATGCATATATAATATATACTATGCAGTATACAATACATGTATGCTGTACATGTAGGTAGAAGCAATTTCTTTTCAACAGTGTTTTGTGGACTCTTGAAAGTTGATGCCCGCATTCATCCTACATCCGCTCCTATATATGCTACACCTATCTCGCGCACTTCTCTGCTGCTGCTGCTGCTGCTGCTGCTGCTGCTGCTGCTGCTGCTGCTGCTGCTGCTGCTGCTGCTGCAGCAGAGGTTGATGAGGTGATGAGGGTGGGGTGCGACAGGTCCACCAGAGAAGGGATGATGGGGTTGATTTCCTTGATCCCAACTACCGAGGCACCGACTGACAATCTTGAAGGGGCGCTATAAAAATTTCCACTGATTGATTGATTGACTGACAGGAAATTTGTTTGGAAGGATATACAGAGAAACACTGAGAGAAAGTGAGGCAATAACCGAGAGAGAGAGAGAGAGAGAAGAGAGAGAGAGAGAGAGAGAGAGAGAGAGAGAGAGAGAGAGAGAGAGAGAGAGAGAGAGAGAGAGAGAGAGAGAGAGAGAGAGAGTTAATAACAAAGAGAGACAGGTAGGCTACAGACAGAGACAGACAGACAGACAGACAGAGGCAGAGACACACTGAGAGATATTGAGTTAATGACAGAGAATCTGAGAGAGACAGGTACAGAGACAGAGAGACAGACACAGGCAGACACAGAGAGAAATTGAGTTAATAAAACAGAGAGACAGAGACAGACAGACAGAGACAGATAAAGAGACAGAGGGACAAAGGGACAAGTGAATGGAAGACTTAGACAGATGGAAATAGGAAGAAAAAGATCTACGGACAAAGCAAAGACTAAAGATGATAAGAAAGGAAAGTAGAGACAGAAAAAATAAAAATAAAAACAAAGATGAGCGACAAAACGAGGCTTAATAATTAATAGTACCTTCTATAGACTATAGCACTGGTGTCTAATGAACAAGACATCAACCGTTGAAAGATATATAGAGAGACGACGTATTAGGAGAATAAATGAGTTCGAAAAGAGCATTCATCTGCTCATACGTCATTCATGATATGCTATATCCTCCAACGATATCTCTTTCATTTCTTACTACTAACAAGGAAATTAGTATCGCGTACAAAACCATTTATAACTAAAATATACACGCGCGCGCGCACACACACACACCCACACACAATCATCAGCAAGCGTTTCGAAATTATGTTATTTCATTATACCTGTTTCCTTCTCTTTCTTGGTGATGAATCAGTATAATTATGCTCCATTCCTATACATCCCTTCTACTTTCCGTACTTGTATTCCTCTCTCACACCTTTCCTCCATCATTCTCTCTATCTGCCCCTCTATCTGTCTATCCCTCTATCTCTCTCCCTGTCTCTGTCTCTGTCTGTCTGTCTGTCTGTCTCTCTGTCTATCTCTCTGTCTCTCTGTCTCTCTGTCTGTCTGTCAGTCTGTCTATCTGTCTCTCTGTCTGTCTGTCTCTCTCTCTCTCGTCTGTCTGTATATATATAATATATATATATATATCTATATCTGCGTATATCTCAGTCCGTCTTCATTACAAACGTAAAACAATGTTTGTATAATGTGCATTTATAGATACATCGATCAATGTATAAAAGTATCCATGTTTCCATGAACGCATCGTAATCGTAAACTTCAAATTTCTAAAGAGCTATCCTAAAGCTAAGCGCTGACCAGCATGCATGCGCAATTTGTAAAAATGCATCAACACTTAAATGCAAATAAGACGTTAGTAACAATTAAAGTCCTCTATAATTGAATGTTAGCTATGTATAGACGTTTTCCACCTACGGCACTTTAAATATATGCTGCATGCCTACCTGATTAATGGAAATATATATATATATATACCTGCCGGATATTCTTTTTCACTGTTAGTTAAGGTTTTCATTACAATTATATTTTCATAGTGTTTTGAATCGAGTTAATCATTTACTGTGTAATATGTACTATACTGTATCCATTGCTGTTCGAAACATGATACGCATGTTTATCAAGGATTTAGCTCATTCATATTTCTAAATGAGTTCTAGGTGTAAAGCTAAGTGATCTTGACCTTTTGGCATGCGCAATTCGTAATAATCATCATACTTTATGTTGAAATGTTATGTTTGTAACAATTAAAGGCTTCTATAAAAGAATGTTAGATATGTATTGATTTGTATACGCATAAATATTTTTACTCATGTATATATTGAATGACGCTTGTATACATGCATACATGGTTGCATTCGCGCGTACATAATTCGTGTACCTATGCATGTATCAATGACGGTATACAATTAATCATGTACGTATACATGTATGTGTGCTTGTATGCATGCATGTGCGTTCGACTTGTTGGGCTCACTGCTGTCAATCGAACCCTAATTGTCACCGACAGAGGGAGACAGTTGTAATCAAATTTGGCATCAGTTCAATTATATCTAAGACGAAGATCGAGTAGTAATCGATAGAAGAGGTATCGATCGATCAATGTGGCGTCACTGTTGATGAATGGCGTCTTAATATATCAAACCGTTCATTTTCTGTTAGTTCATTTTCTCTTGTACTGCTTCTGTGCTTCTCAGTGGATCCTAAACTGTTCTTTATAAAAGTCCAGATACATGGATATATAGCCTACATACATCGTTTTTCATGCTTTTGTCCAACTTTCTACTTCGTTTTATTGCGCTTCTTTCACGCCTCTGTAGCACTAATTGTCTGCCTTTCCATAGTATCTCTCAATCTCTCTTCGTCTCTATCTGTCTCTCCTTTGCTATTTCTCCTTCTTTGTCACTGCGCTTCTTTAGCACTAAATTTCAGCCTTTCGCTATGCTCTCTTTCTCCTCCTCTATATCACTATATATCTCTTCAGCTCTGTCTGTCTCTCCTTGGCTGTTTCTGTCTCCTCCTGTTTCTTTGTCTTTATTATTTTGACTGCGCTTCTTTCAGACTTCTATAGATCTCCCTCCCCTCCCCTCTCCCTTCTCCCTTCCCTCTCTCCTCCCTCCCTCCCTGCTCCCTCCCTCCCTCTCTCTCTCTCTATCTCTCTCTCTCTCTCTCTCTCTCTCTCTCTCTCTCTCTCTCTCTCTCTCTCTCTCTCTCTCTCTCTCTCTCTCTCTCTCTCTCCCTCTCTCTCTCTCTCTCTCTCTCTCTCTCTCTCTCTCTCTCTCTCTCACCTCCCCTCACCTCACCTCCCTCCCCTCCTCTCTCTGTTTCCTTTGATATTTCTTGTTTTTCGCTTTCTTTCGTTCTCTTTTCTTGACAGATTCTTTCCACTTTTTCGCTTATATTCTCCCTTCCTCTTGCTTCGACTGCTCTTTGATTCCATTCGTTTTCTTCCAACCGTTCTTGCTACTGTTATCTCCGCTAACTGTCTTCCAATAATTTTCTCCTTTTACCCTGTATACGCTGCTTCTTTCTTTCTATCCTTTCGTCATATGCACTTTTTCATTAAAACTTCCATACCTCATTCGCTTCTTATATCCTTCTCTCTGTCCGTCTTCTGTTTTGTCTCTGTCTCTGTATCTGTTTCTCAGGTTCGTCTTTGTTCTTTATAATATGTCGCCATCTTTACATTGTGATGCCTCCACCATTCTCTTATATCTTCGGCGCATCTTCTCTAATTCCCTTCTCTCCTGTAAATATGTTGCCTCTTCAGACTCTTTCTTGGTCTCTCTCCTGTAAATGTTTGTCTGTCTGTCTGTCTGTCTCGTATGTCTGTCTCTCTCTCTCTCTCTTTCTCTCTCCCTCCGTCTCCCTTTCCCTATCTCTCTATATATACACACAATTCCATCTCTAAGCAGTTCTCTTTCTCGCGTGACTGTCTTGGCGATTCAAGAGGTGCGTCGACGTCATGCAACCAAGAGCAAAGGATCGCCACCCGGCATGTGTCCCCCTCTTCCGCTTTCTTCCTCTTCCCCTCTTCCCCACTCCGTCCATCAAGTGGAGCAGCAAGTGGCTGCGTCACGATCTATGCAAACACGTGCTGCACACGAGGCATCGCTCCAGTCTCCATCTGACGACTTTCAGCGTCAGAATCAAGGGCACCAGCGCAAGATGAAAGAGAGACCGAGAGAGGCAGAGAAATGGATGCGAGGAAGGGAAGAGGGAGGCAAGAGGAAAAGAGGACAAAGACGGTGATAGAGATGAAAGCAGGGTGAGAGGCAGGGAGTGATGGACACGGGGATGGAAAGAGAGAAGCAGGTTAAGAGGCAGGCAGGGAGACAGATAGGGAGAGAGATAGGGAGGTTGGCAGGGATACAGGCAAGTATTGAGCAAGGGAGGGATGGAGGCAGGCAGGGAGGCAAGGTGTAATAGACAGAGGGAAGGAAGGAGAGAAGTAAGTTAAGAGGCAGGCAGGGAGACAGATAGGGAGGTAGGGAGGTTGGCAGACAGACAGACAGACAGGCAAAGAGACAGGAACGTGGTGAGCACGGGAGGGATTGAGGCAGGCAGAAATGGAGAAAACGAGGCAGAAAAGCACAACTGAAGGGGGAAACGGATGGATGCAGGAAGGCAGGGCAACAGACAGGCAGGCAGACAGGAAGATAGACAAGCAGGTAGGGAAGCTGGGACAGAGGCACGAAGAATAAAATTTTAAGGAGGGATGGTAACTGAAGAACATGTAAATATATAGTAAAATTGAAAGAGTAGAAGCGGGGTTGTTGAGGATAGGGCGTGAAAGGACTGAGGACCAATGCCCGGGTGAATGGCTGAGAGGGTCAGAAGAAAGAGAGAGGACAGGATGGAGAGAAGAATGGAGGGAGGTATGGGACAGCTTATTTGATGTGTTTCGTGCCACTACGGTTGGTATGATGCTATATTGCTCGCCGGTATGGTGGGTCTTCGCGAGAGGGCAGAAATGGGAGGCCCTTGAGGGAATTATCCGGAGGCTGGTACGCCAGAGGTACTTGCCTCCATCTTTTCTCTCATCTGAAACGCTTTGCAACAATGCAGATAGCAGACTCTTTGCCTGCATTCTGCACAATCCTTGTCATGTATTGCATTAATTGTTACCGCCGATGAAACAAACTCGCTACTCTGTCCCACAACCGTGAGCTCTCCAATGTCTCCATGTTTGACAATCTGACTCAGAAATGCTTCCTTTCCAGGGTGCTATACAAATAAACAAGGTTTCCCTAGATCTGGCTATTTAAACTCTTCATTTTCCCCTATGACTAACCCTAACTCTTCCTCCCCATGTTCCCTTTGATATACAAAGACTTCTCTCATTCAATTCTTGGCTTGTAGGCCTATATATATACATATACATTTTTGTTTGTTTGTCTGAATGTATTAAGCTTTCCTTGTACAGTGCTGTGCGCTTGCTAGTGCTTCTCATTAAAGAATATACCTGCTTACTTAAAGAAAATGCGACGGATGATGAGGCAATTAACACCAAAGTAATGAGGCACTAGATATCCATCGATGGTTCAGCGACTATAAGTACCAGGAACTTAGGAAGTCTCGAGAATGTTTTAAAAGGCGAAGTAGTTTAGAATAGACCCATTGAACGACTAATTAGCGACTACGGATGCCAGAAACAGACAGACACACAAACACACACAGAGAAAGACAGACAGTTAGACAGACAGACAAAGAGACAGACAGGCAGACACACAGATAGGCAGACAGACAGACAAGACAGACAGACAAGACAGACAGACAGGCAGCCAGATAGACAGACTGGCAGACAAACAGATAGACGGGCAACAGACAGGCAGAGAGAGTGAAAAGAGGTGAGACGAAATGAGAAAGACAGGAAAAGACAGGCAATGAGTGTAATGTATCGCTTGGAAAGGCTTACAACATATTGTCATTCATTAATATTATTATTATTATTATTATTATTATTATTATTATTATTATTATTGTTATTGTCATTATTATTATTTTTGTGCCCCGAGGTATTAGGATCCTCAGGGACTTAGATATTATTATTATTTGTCTGGAGATGCCCCGTCGTAAACCTGGTTCCCTGCCAGGAACTTGATTGTTACTATTGTTATTATTATTATTATTAAATTATTATTATTATTATTATTATTATTATTATTATTATTATTATTATTATTATTATTATCATATCATCATCATCATCATCATCATCATCATCATCATCATCATGTATTAACCTGTTACAGTGACAACAAAGACCTTCATCACAATCATCCATAACTACGACCAGATCCGCCATTGTCCACCTTCGTTGAAACCTAAATTCGGTTGCTTCAACAGGAATACACTGAAGTGGAACGTCATTAACTGTTTGCATCATAACAATGCTGGTTCTACCTGCGGTCGTCTGAGGTAACCTCAGGTTACCTGGGAGGAGTAACCCAGCATCAGCCGCCTCTGGCCACTTGTTTCATCTGGTTTCTAAGCATTCCTCAGCTTCTGAAGCTCGGTGCATACTTGTACCTGGAGCCTTTTAGGCAGGGAACGTTTGTGGTTGGAAGTTGGAAAGGAGAACTTCTAGGGGAGGGACTTGGTGCCCATAGGGTAAATGCATTCCGGTTCAAATTACCTGAAACTTTGAAGGTGGAATGCAACTACTTCTTAGCCGCAGATCAAACAATGCTTTTAAGAATGCGCAGACAAAGAAAACAATGGCAGACGCACAAACGTAGAAGTGCAGACAAAGAGAGAGACAGGCAAACATACAAACCAGGATATAAGTAAAGGCATCAACGGAATATGTAAATACAGACAAGAATTCGATACAATTGAAATGCAGTACTAAACAATACAATGCAATACCATACAATACATTGCAATGGCATTCAATACAATGCAATGCCGCACAATATAATACCATACAGTAAAATACAACGCAGTGTATGCTGGTTTCTTGAATTGGTTTCTTTTGCATTGCATTGTATTATATGGTATTGCATTGTATTGTGTAGCATTACATTCCAATGTAATACATTCCATTTAAATGTGCTGTGGTTATATATGGTATTGCATTGTTCAAATGTTATTCTAGGTATCCCTAGTTAGCGGGTTCTTGATCCCTTTTTAAACTCCTCTTGCGGCCTTCTTGTTATGTTGGAATGTTCTTTGATTTGATACGGCTTCAAGAACAAAAGTTTTTGATTTTTTGTTAGTTGAATTGTATGCTATTGCATTGAAGTGTACAATGTATTACATGACGTTGCATAGCATTGCATTCTATCGCATATGTATTGCATTGTATGCATTATTTCGTTTAATTGTCGTGTATTGTATTGAGTTCCCTCCAGGGTCGGTAGGTGCAGCAGATCGATTGGAACTAACACCTAATGACGATTCCACCATACCTGGTTTTCAGGTGACTGGAAGAACACAACGCAATGTAGACACACAGAGACAAAGAATGATACAGAGACAGATGTATTACATGATGTAATACAATGTATTACAATGTATTACATGACGTTGCATAGCATTGCATTCTATCGCATATGTATTATATGTATTATTATATTATTATTATATATATATTATATGTATTATATGCCTATCAAAAAGATTACAATCAAAGAACGTGATCCGCCGTATATGACGCCATTCCTCAAACATCTTCTGCGGAAGCGTAACAGACTATTTAGACGTGGCCATTCGGCGGCGGCTGCGGCAGTTGCAGACCGTATCAACCAAAGCATCTTAAAGAGCAACACCGTCTCCTTTGATGGACTGTGCAGGGGCTCTAAGAAGCTGTGGTCCGAGGTTAACCGTCTACGGAAAGGGCGCAATTCCAACACTGATTTTTCATTTAGTCATATAAACTCTGAAACCCTCAATCAACATTATCGAGATATCTCGACCGATGATCAGTACCATCAGCCAACGATGCGTTGTGCGATCGGGGAGTCTGTTTCTTGCCCGCCAAAATTTGGGATTCTTGGCACCTACACCGCCTTATTCTCTCTCTGTGGAAGCTCCACTGGTCCTGACCAGATCCCTGCCTGGCTTCTTTCCAACATGGCTCACCTCCTGGCTGAACCTATAACATACCTATTCAACCTCTCGACACATAATTCCTGTGTTCCTGACCAATGGAGGTCTAGCTCCATTACCCCTATTCCTAAGATCCCTAACCCAACCTCTGAGGCTGATTTCCGGCCTATTTCTATCACATCAGTATTGTGTAGATTGTTAGAAAAACTTATAGTGCGCCTGTACATCTATCCTATCCTCACTAATCATGTTGAGAACCGTCCCTTTGCTGACCAATTCGCCTTCAGGCCTTCTGGTTCTACCTCTGCTGCACTCATAGCCATCACTGACTGTATTCTTAACTCGCTTAAATCTGAACCTTATGTCCGCCTTATTTCTCTAGATTTCTCCAAGGCCTTTGATACAGTCAGGCACTCTTACTTGGCCGATCAACTGGCCTCTCTACCTATACCTGTTAATATCTTCAACTGGATTCTCTCCCTCTTGAGCAATCGTAGTCATTGTACCAAGTTCCGTGGCATGATCTCTTCCTTGGCTCACATCAATGCTAGTATAATACAAGGTTCTCGCATGGGCCCAGCAAACTTCTTAGTGGCCATCTCTGGTCTTAAACCTCTCCACAGCTTCAATTATATCTTCAAATATGCTGATGATTGCTATCTTTTGATCTTGGCTTCAAATATTTCCACCACGGATGCAGAATTAGATCACATTAGTGCCTGGGCTCGCAAATGTAATCTCCACCTAAACCATTCTAAATCTAACGAAATTATCTTGACCAGACCAAATGTGAATCTTGAACAAGGTCCTCCAATTATACGTGGCATAAAAAGGGTCACATCCCTGAATATATTGGGCATCGAGATTTCCGCAAAGCTCGGTTTTTCCTCCCATATCCAAAAGATTTGTGTACGGGCCAAGCAATCTCTCCATGCCCATCGTATTTTAATCTCGCATGGGCTCTTGGGAGTCAGGTTATATGATGTGGTCCGGTCCACCACTGTCAACCGAATGCTTTATTGTTCCCAAGTGTGGTGGGGCTTTGCCAGCAAACAGGAACGTGACTCTCTAAGTGCTGTGGTCCGCAAGCTGGTACGCTTTGGCTTCCTACCAAAATCTTTCCCCACTTTTGAGGAACTCTGTAAAAAAGCCGACCATGACCTTTTTAGAAATATCTTAAATAATCCCGGACATATCCTTCATTACCTACTACCCCCTGTCCTATATACTGGTCATGATTTGCGCCCACGCTCACATAACCGTGTTCTTTCTAGATTTGATTCCCTCACCAGGCGTGGTTTCCTGGCTAGGATGTTGTACAGCTAAGCCATATAGTGTGTTTTTTAGTTTACTATTTACTAACTTTTTCGCTACTATTTGATAACTTTGTATAACTTTGTATGTACAGCGCCGTGCGTTTGCCAGCGTTTAATAAAGAACACACTTACTTACTTACTTACTTAGATATGGACACAGATACAACCACAAACAGACCAACAGCTGCATTAGAACAGTTCTGATGAGTCATCGGAGACGGTTTTCTGTTTTAAATCCAAACACAAAAATAATTGCTCTTTCTGTCTGTCTGTCTGTCTGTCTGTCTGTCTGTCTGTCTGTCTGTCTGTCTGTCTGTCTGTCTGTCTGTCTGTCTGTCTGTCTCTCTCTCTCTCTCTCTCTCCCTCTCTCTCTCTCTCTTTCATTCGAGTAAAACTCGAATCGTGGCGGAAAATCTCATCTAAAATGTCACCGATCGACGAGAGTAGTTTCAACAGACCTAACAGCTCCAGTCTTCTTTCTTGTCAGTCTGCTTATCTACTTGTCTGTTTGCCTGCCTGCCTCCGTCACTTCCTCACCTGTTCCTACCTGTATATACTTACCTATTTATCTGTTCACCTGTCTATCTCTAGCTTAAACTCGATCTGTGACGTCCTTTCTGTCTCTGCCATGACTAGATCTTAGTTGTAAGAGGGTTGGGCTTTACACAGATGAGTGCCGTGAGTTACGTAAGAGGTATCAGATTTTTCTCTATGAATCTGTTCCGGTTGAAGCTTTCTTCTTGCTTGGTATCTTCTTCCACCCTTGACTGGCATACTGACATTCATTGATGATCGATAAATGAATCGATTGATTGATTGATTGATTGATTGATTGATTGATGGATGGATGGATGGATGGATGCATGGATGGATGGATGGATGGATGGATGGATGGATGGATGGATGGATGGATTGATGGATGGATGGATGGATGGACGGACGGACGGACGGACGAACGGACGGACGGACGGACGGACGAACGGGCGGACGGACGGATGGACAGATGGATGGATGGACAAATCAAATCAAATCGATAGATGAATGAATGGATGGTGTGAATTGATTGATGGATTGATGCAGACTGATAAGTTTACTTGTTTGTTTATTTAGTGGTCGATAGATCGATTGACTGGTTTCCTGAAACATCGATTTATTATTCTCCGTGATTCACTGATTTCTGCTGCATTCCATCTGTTTCCGGTTGTGCCGTCAAATGCAGAGCAGCTCTGAGCAGCATTCAGAGAAATGCTTATCAACACCAACAGCAGACAACACTTGGCCGACTCTTCGACAGAAACCCATTTCCTATTTGCCAGGCTCGCCTTGTTTTACCTCTTCAGTCGATCAGCGGTGACAACATGCCAGCCTGCCTGCCTGCCTGTCTGTCTGCTTGCCTGCCTGCCTACCTGCATGATGCATGCCTTCCTGCCTTTCTGTCTGTCTGTCTTCCTGTCTGTCTGCCTGCCTGCCTTCCTGCCTTTCTGCCGTTGGTCGTTCTGTCTGCTAGTCTGTCTGACTGTATTTCTGTATGTTTGGCTGCTATTTGCCTGTCTGTCGGTTTTTCTGTCTGTCTGTCTGCATGCATGTCTGTCTGTTTGTTTGTCTGTCTGTTTGTCTGGATATCTGTTTGTCTGTCTATGTCTGTCTGCATGTCTGTCTCTTTGTCTGTCTGTGTCTGTCTGTCTGTCTCTTTGTCTGTCTCCTAGCCACTTGTGTTGATTCAGCGTGTCGTTTTGTCACCATTGTTACAAGTGTTTCGTAGTAATAAGGGTGGAATTCGTTCAAAAGTCTGCAACAGAGGAGGAGAGGAGGAGGAGGGGAGGAGGAGGAGGAGGAGGAGGAGGAGGAGGAGGAAAAGGAGGAAAAGGAGGAGGAGAAAGAGGAAAAGGAGGAGGAGGAGGAGGAGGAAAAAAAGGAGGAGGAGGAGGAAAAGGAGGAGGAGGAGAAGGAGGAGGAGGAAAAGGAGGAGGAGGAGGAGGAAGAGGAGACGGAGGAGGAGGAAGAGGAGGAAGAGGAAGAGGAAGAGGAAGAGGAAGACCATTGAAGAGGAAGAGGAAGAGGAAGAGAAGAGGAAGAGGTGGAAGAGGAAGAGGAAAGGAAGAGGAAGAGGAAGAGGAGTAGCAGGAGGAGGAGGAAGAGGAGGAGGAAGAAGAGGAGGAGGAGGAACAGAAGGAGGAGTAGGAGCAGGACTATAAGGTGGATTAGAAGGTGGATTAGCAGGAGCATTAGAAGCAGGATTAGGAGTATTAGGCGGAAGATTAGGAGGATTAGGAAGTGGGGCAGCAGAAGCAGGGCTACAGCAGGATCAGACGGAGGAGGATAGGAGGAGAAGGAAGGCGCCGCCTGTCTATGGTAATTGGTCATAATCATCACCACAACCTGTGTTTAGACAAGACAAGACAGGTCTTCAGACTGTGCAGCTGATGAGATACACTGCAGGGAGGAGAATCCGTTGCATCACAGGGCATATGGCCAATCCCTCCCTCTCACAGCCCTTACGTCATCATCATCACCGTCATCACCTTCACAGCACATGCAACAGCAACAACCGTACTCTGTATCTGTTTGTATAGGTACGTATACGTATACATGTAGATATACATGTAGAAAGCATATGTATATGACAGACAATATGTATGTATCGTATGTATGCATGTATGCATGCATGTGTGTATACATGTATGCATGTCCGCATGTATGTATGCATGCGTGTTTGTTAATGTATGTATGCATGATGCATATATGCACTATGTGACTATCCATATATGTATAGATTATAGAATCAATAATATTTATCTATGTAATTATATAATTTATATATGTAGATATGTATGTATTCTGTATTATGCATGAGTGTTTGCACTATGTAAATGTATGCATGTATATGTATGTATATATACTATATATATATATATATATATATATATATATATATATATATATATATATATATATATATATATATATATATATATATATATATATATATATATATATAGAGATATATATAGTAGTAGTAGTAGTAGTAGCGAGCAGACAAAGAGAGACAGCAGAGACAAAGAAGCAGCAGACAGAGAGAAAGGGGAGAGGTGAGAGAGTAGTAGTAATCAGCCAGAGAAGATGTAGGGCACTTCCTTGGAGCGATCATGAGAGCCAGCCATTGGTATGAAGTTTTAACGACTTCATTTCCTTAGCCTCGGCATATAATTGCGGGTGGTCAGTCCTCTCCCTCGCCGTCTCTGCATCCCACCGACAGAGTACAATCATTAAATCCGAATTGGCTAGCTGGCTTACACGATGAATCGACAATCCATCACTATAACAACCAGGTTATCATGCACTATGAGAATTTCTGCCGTCACCTTAATAGCTAAGAAACGAGCTTTGCATACAAGTACAACCAGTGCACGGCTGATGTTTCCTGATCAAAGGACGCACCCATTGACCCCTCCATCTCAGTGGGTGAGGGGAACCTGGTATCGGTCCCTCTTGCACCCGAGTTTTGGTTCAATTTATATCGATTCCATCATCATAAGTTGTTCCGCTCGCTATACTAGCAATGTAAGGCATCGTCAAAATTTAATGCACTAATTGCGTGCTAAGTTGTTTGAAGGTTCTGGCGACATCTGCGCCTCCTAGCCAGCACAGCCATAATGAGCACACTGACTGTACACTGTCAGCGGGGATATCAGGCGACGAGGGATGGGACTGGACGCTCGCCCTCGTATGCGGAGACTAAGTTTAGTCGATGATTGATCATACCAATGGCTGCAGGGTAGCTTAGAGAAACGATAATATACTCATTTCTTCGGGTTCTTCTTCTTGTTCTTCTTTGTCATGTTGTTGCTGTCTTTGTTCTTTTTCTTCTTCTTCTTCCTCCTCCTTCTTCTCCTCCTCCTCCTCCTCCTCTTCTTCTTCTTCTTCTTCTTCTTCTTCTTCTTCTTTCTTTCTTCTTCTTCTTCTTCTTCTTCTTCTTCTTCTTCTTCTTCTTCTTCTTCTTCTTCTTCTTCTTCTTCTTCTTCTTCTTTCTTCTTTCTTTCTTCTTCTTCTTCTTTCTTCTTCTTCTTCTTCTTCTTCTTCTTCTTCTTCTTCTTCTTCTTCTTCTTCTTCTCTCCTCTCCTACTTCTTCTTCTTCTTCTCCTTCTTCTTCTTCTTTCCTCCTCCTTCTCCTCCTCTTCCTCCTCGTTCTTTTCTTCTTCTTCTTCTTCTTCTTCACGGTCTTTCTTCTTCTTCGCAATCTTCTGACTGTTATACTTACTAAAATGCCGCGCCTTGCATAAAGTAGTGGAGGCAAATCAAACGTTCAACGACCTACATCGAGTGGAAAGGCTTAAGGATTTCTCATTACGTGATTTCTGATGACGGGAGGAATAAACCCGGATCTTTCCTTAATCCACGCTGGCTTCTTGGTGGACGGAGTGAAGTGATTTTTCCAGCTGAGTGAAGGGATTTTCTCCTCTGTCAGTCGCTACATCTATGAACGGTCCATGACGCCGTTCAGCCACTTCGCATCCATAATTCATGTCTAGCTCACTAAATCAAACACGGCTGAGGTTCTCTTTAGCTCAATAGCTGTCAGCTTTTAAAGCATCGAATATTCATGTGCAACGATAACATGGGCGTAGCCCGGAAAAAAATTCGGAGGGGTTTAAGATTTCGGGGGGTTTCCACTGGAGATGGTCGCAAAAATTAAGGGTGTTTTGGTATTTCACATGCAAAAGCATATAAAAAAAATTCCGACACTTATTTGGGGGGTTTGAACCCGTAAAACTCCCCCCTAACTACGTCCATGCACGATAATGCTTCCATTTTAACGATTGAACAGCGTTGATTTTACCTTGCGCCCATATTTTTGCAGAGCGGTCACATTGAAGCGATATGAGTTTAGGCGTTTAGTTAAGGCAAGCTTTGGTGAAGTAAGGCAAGGTAAGAAAATGTGAGATGAAATGGCAAGGCATGCAACGCAAGTTAAGGCAATGTAAGGAAAGGTATGTGAGTCAGGATAAGGTAAGGAGAGTGGAGGTACGGTAATGTAAGACAAGGTAAGGTAATAATAATAATAATCTTTTCTTTATTGAAGCGCCTGACAAACGCACTGCGCTGTGCATTTACATGTTATGTAATTGAAACAATTCACAAGAACACAAATTATGACAGAAGACATAAATCTTAACTACTAACAGAACAGACAGCCTGCAATACAACGGCGCTAATAGCAGCCTACAAAGCATGTCCGCCCTACGGGACTCGAACTCGGTACCTCTCGCTCTCTGTGCCAGTGTGTTATCCAATGCGCTATCGGGCCCCCCGTAAAATAAGGTAAAAAGGTAAAGTAATGTTACATAGTGCAGGCTCTGTCGATAGTCTACGTGGTTCGGATTATACGAGTGCAGGTGTCAATGAGGGACAAGAGAAAAACAGCGACGTAGGCCTACATGTAGAGACACAGAGAGTCAGATACATACAGAGAGACGGAGAGAGAGTGAGAGAGATACAGGCAGACAGAGAGAGATCGAGGGATAGAGAGAGCGAGAGATACAGGGAGACAGAGAGACATACAGGGAGACAGGGAGGGACAGAGAGACAGACACAGACACAGAAGAGAGACAGAGATACAGGAAGACAGAGAGAGAGACATACAGGGAGACAGACAGAGACAGAGAGACAGACACAGAAGCAGAAAGATAGACAGAGATACAGGAAGACAGAGAGAGAGACATACAGGGAGACAGACAGAGACAGAGAGACAGACACAGAAAGAGAGACAGAGATACAGGAAGACTGAGCCAAACAGTCAGAACAGCCTACATTGCCAACAAAGTCTAAGGTAACTTAGTAAGTAAGACAATGAGATTATCTGCGATTTCTTTGCCCAGCAGGGGAGATGGGCGTTAATTGCAATTCTTCTGAAATCCTGATCATCTTAATTTGGTCCCCAAATGAATCCATGACGCTAGACAGTTGATCTCCTCATAATACCTGCTTAGCTTGCATGTATGCATGTATGTACGTATGTATTATATGCATGTATGCATGGATGGATGTATTGATATATGTATGCATGTATGATGTATTTATGCATGTATGTATAGACCTGTTGCAGTGGTAGCAAATGGAGTGGCACTCCATTTGCTACCACTGACCGATCTAACTGGGTTTTATAAATCACTCTTTTTTCTTTAGCCGTGGCTGGACTGGGAGCTCTCCTGAGTAGATTTCTTGAAGGGCGCTATATAAATCTCCAGAATGAATGAATGAATGAATGAATATGCTATACGTACGTACATATGCTTTGTATGTATACATGTACGTATGTATGTACTTATGTATGTCTATGTGTGTATGACTGGAAACCCTTGATGAATGCTCAAGGCCACGGAGTGAGAGAAGCACAAGACAGGTCACGAAGAACCATTGTTATATCTTCAAACTGAACTGTTTTGTATTAGAAAATTTTTTATAGCGCCCAACTAATGACACGTTGAGAAAACAGCGTAACAGTATTTCACATACATACAGACAGAAAGACAGACAGATATTTCTCTTCGTTTATATTATTAACTATAATACATGTACAATTGTACATTGAATTGTGTTGTATTAGAAAATTTGTATAGCGCTTGACCTAGAAGACATACATGGCGGCACTTCATGTAGGCTAAGTGTGGAACGAGGAAACGTAATCTCGAAATTTATATAGCGCCTACAAAAGCGAAGTCATGGGAACCAGCTTATTCACAGGCGCTTGGTCAAAAAAAAATCGATAGGCGTGGGGCGAAATGGGTTCCAGGTCAAGATACAAAGGGGTCAGGCAGGCAGACGGCTAAGGAGAGAGACAAACGGACAAACTGAATGAGACAAAGAATGAAACATTTAGGCCAACGTGACCTGTGAAGGCAATCAGACAGAAATGTCTCGTTTAACGCCGAAAATTAAGTTATCAGACAATCTATAGTTTAAAGCCGGTGTCTCAAAACAGAGACTCCTATAAAAGTTTTCCCCGGTAGAATTTATAACGGAACATATTCTTACCACCGGCCGATCTGTTTTAGAATAATTACGCCCTACGCAGACTATATTATGCTTGCAAGTTGTCTGTCTGTCTGTCTGTGTTTGTGCCTGTCTGTGTGTCTGTCTGTGTGTCTGTCTGTGTGTCTGACTGTGTGTCTGTCTGTGACTCTGTGTACATTTGTCTATCTGTCGGTTTGTCTGTCTGTTTGTCTGTCCATCTGTCTGTCTGTCTGTCCGTCTGCCTTTGTTTTCCGTGACTACGCATTCTTGATGTTCTCTTTGACTATGCATTCTTAAAAGCATTGTTTGATTGAGCCTAAGAAGAATTCCTCCTCGACAATGTTCTAAAACAGTCTCCGGGGAGGAGAGAAAATATTTCATCCGCCTTTGAATAAGTATCTCCCCGGGAGACTTTATTCTTCGCCATATAGGCCTACAGTCACATTTTATTTAAAGTCTATGATAATTTCAAGGAGGTGGATTATCTAACTTTATTGCAAAACTATTCAGTATTAAACAATATAATGTTACGACATTGACACGAAATTTGTTTTTCCGGCAATGAACAGAAACGCGGGGGTGGACATAATTTCAGTCCGGGAGACTCTGTTTTGGGGAACGTTATATTGTGACACCGGGCTGCTTTTAGCCTTAACCCTCGGGCTACCAAGGGGGGGGTGGTTGCCACCCCCCCTAGGTTTTTTTCATCTCAAACTTTTTCCGTATGGAATAAAAATTTGACCTTTTAGGTAGCTGTAGGGGGTTCATTTGCACACGTTTTGAGGTAAAATGTGAGATGATATCTCACACCGTTCAAAAGTTATATCCAATATACCCGAGGTACCAGGGGGTGGATACCACCCCCTAGATTTTCGACTATATCTTATCCGTCATTTAATATTAAGAGACACAAATTATACCATTCTATAGAGGGAATGTGGGGCTACATTTCTATGGTCACTGAGTTGACCTGAGACAACCGGAAGTGCTCAAAATAAATTATAATACGCGTAACATGCGTGAAAAATGGCTGAATGGAAGGACTCCCCCTTAGTTTTTTGTCTGTAGCGTATTCATTTGTCTTCCTGGAAGAGAAACAAAGATACCATTCTTTAGAGGGAATGAAGGGCTTCATTTGCATACCTACATCTTTGTCTTTTGAATACCGGAAGTGATCAAAATAAATAATAATACGCGTAATCTGTGTGAAAATGGCTGAATACAGCGTTATAACGTAAACCGATATATATGTATGGATATATATATGTATGGATGTACATTTATACTATATAAACATGTGTAGGGATGATTTTGTGTATCTTTTATACATAGATTAGTTTCAAAACACACATAATCTTATATTTGTTTATCCAAAAAGTACAAAATGTACGCAATAATATACAATATTGCTAATTAATGGGTCCCGTAATTAAAAGTGTTGTAACTTCGAGGTGCATTCACATAATGTACAACTAAATACACCATTCTGTGCAGAAATGAATGCTGAATCCAATGCTATATTACAAGTTATGATATGTAAAACCAAACACGAAATCCAGGGGGTGGTAACCACCCCCCCCTTGGTAGTCCGTGTTACAAAAAAAGCTTGGTAGCCCTAGGGTTAAAAGCCATAGCTTGGATAAAGTATTGCATGGAGACGTGACTTATTCGCCAAAGAGAAAGCCAAGCTGGGACTACATTCGGTGCGCGGTTTAAAACGAACACCTGCTCGGAATGGGTTTTCTTTTTCGAGAGGCGCAATATAAATGTGAGGAAGTGGATCAGCGGCGTAGGATGAGTGAGACTAATGATAAGACGGTTCTAAAGTGTTCCAAAGGGTCATGGACGAAGACGAGAAGATCTTAGAGGTAATCGACATAATCCTCCTAATCATCGACAAGTTATCTCTCAGCAGGGATTACAGGCGCATCGGTCTTTTTGGATGGATGGATGGATGGATGGATGGATGGGTGGGTGGGTGGATGGGTGGGTGGATGGATGGATGGATGGATGGATGGATGGATGGATGGATGGATGGATGGATGGATGGATGGATGGATGGATGGATGGATGGATGGATGGATGGATGGATGGATGGATGGATGGATGGATGGATGGATTAAGGTGGAGAGACAGGCAAGAAGTGAAAGGGAGTGTAGGATGAACGGGAGAAAGGAATGACGGAAGCAAAGAAGGCCGAAAGTAGTGTAGGATGGAAGGGAGAAATGAATGAAGGAAGTGTCGCGGAAACCCCCTTGTCTGCACTCTTGTCGTATGGCAGAGGTAGAGTATAGGCGTGCACGGAGCAGCAGTCTCGCGTGTCGCTCGAAGGAGCGCAAGTCCGGCCTCCAGAGTGTTGCGAACGGCTTAAGGCAATCGCCGCTGACGAATCGCTCAAGTCAATCAACCACAAGTCACTAGATTTTGAACCCGATAAATTGTATCAACGTAACTTACCACTAAGACAACAGCCTGCCAAATCACTTAGCACAATTCTCGGCTGACTAATCGCTCAACTGTCGACTCTCTCTCTGTGCTGTCTTCTCTAGACTGTGCTCTCTTCTCTCGACTGTGTCGTTGACTGTCGTTGTTGTACTTGGGCTTAACGACACTTTTTCATATCGAAGATGATTAGTGTCGGAGGCAGAGGACAACCTCGTACTCCACGTTTATATTGCGACCGAGCCACCCGCAGTAAAGATCCGAGAAATTAATCTCTGATAAACCGACCGACCAGGAATCGAACCCGGGCCGCCGGCGTGGATAGCGGGCTACCAACCCACTCGGCCACTCAGGATCTGTCTGTGGGGGCCCTCTATATATACCCTCTGAAAGGGGAGGGAGGGAGACACAGAACATGGGCAAGGAACCAGGGCTGATGGCGATGGAACATTCGGCAGGAGCTAGGGAAGACAAATCGCCGTCAGGTCCTGCAGAACACGGGCAAAGCTGGCAGAACATGGTAAAGGAACCATGGCCGATGGCGATGGAACATTCGGCCGTTGGAGGCAGGAGGCAAGGAAGAGCTCAAACGCCGTCAAGACCTGCAGAACACGGACAGTCTGGCAGAACACGGGAAAGGAACCATGGCCGATGGCGATGGAACTATCGACCGTTGGAGGCAGGAGGCAAGGGGGAAGCAAACGGTCGGTGAAACCCAGAGAACACGGGCACCAGATAGGCCAGACCAACTCCCAGAGAGGGAAACCCCCAAAATTGCTACACGGCGATTGCCAGAAAAACTCAGGGCACACGGGCGCTAATTGGGCCAGACCCAAAAATCGCCACAGAAGCAAAGTAGGACGAAAGAAGAGAGGAAAAATTCTCGATTTTCCGAGTAGGATTAAGAGCTGAGGGAGGGAGAAAGGAGGTAGGGGGATTGCGGTCTTATTAATTAGGACCTTGGTACAGAATATTAAGCCGATACGTCCGCATAAAATATTATATACGTACCATAGGCCTACGCAGATTTTTTCAATATACTTGCATATGTATGTAGCCATATATTATATTATATTCAAAAGGGCAAGCATATAGAAAAGTGTAGCCACACAAGTTGATGAGAGTAGGCGCTTTATGTGATTTGATGGCGAGTTACAAGATTATAATGACGATGAAGACAACGACGATGAAGATTAGACGACGGAGGAGGAGGAGGAGGAGGAGGAGAAGGAGGAGGAGGAGGAGGAGGAGGAGGAGGAGGAGATGGAGGAGGAGGAGGAGATGAAGGATGAGGAGGAGGAGCATGAGGAAGAGGCGGGGATGAGGAGCATTAGGAAGAGGAGGAGGAGAAGAATGAGGAGGAGAATGAGGAGATGAAGGAGGAGGAGGAGCATTAGGAAGAGGCTAGGAGGAGAATAAGGAGGAGGAGAATGAGGAGATGAAGGAGGAGGAGGAGGAGGAGGAAGAAGAGGAGGACGAGAACGAGGAGGAGGAGAAGGAGGAGGAGGAGGAGAATGAGAACGAGGACGAGGACATGAAGGAGAAGGAGGAAGAGGAGGAGGAGAATGAGGAGGAGAATGAGGAGGAGAAGGAGGAGAATGAGAAGGAGGACGACGAGGAGATGGAGGAGCATTAGGAAGAGGCGGGGAGGAGGAGGTGGTTGAGGTAGAGGAGGATGTGCATACATAGGTGAAAGGAGGACGATAGAGATGAAGACGGGGTGGTGTACGTAGAGGAGGAGGCTGTGGAGAAGGTGGCGGTGGAGCATGAGGAAGAGACAGAGGAGGAGGAGGAGGTGGTGTAGACGATTAAAGAGGCCTACATACTTGAAATAGACTATGAGCCTACAGGAACAGATTATATAGACATGCATGCAAAACTAAATATAACTAAAGCTACATTGATTCGAAAGCCAATTAAAATATTTTAGGATTCACAGAATGTACGATGATTGCAGCTCTATGTCATCTCGACCGTCCTTATCGACTGAGATATAAGTAGGCCTAAGCCTGTGAATAAGCTGGTTCCCGCGACTTCGCTTTTGTGGGCGCCCTAGAAATCTCGAGTTTACGATAAGCATGAGAAGCAACGCAGTATCTAGTTTTATCCTTGTGGGGCGCGGTGGTGTAGGGGTATGTTCGGTGCCTTGCAGCCGGAGGGATGTGGGTTCAAATCCACCTCAAGCCGCCGCGTAGGTACCCTGGGCAAGTCCTTCACTCGCAATAATTGCTCATGCGCTTCGGCGTGAAACTCCGATTCAGTGTCCGCGCTGTAGTCGGGAGTGCCTCTGAGTAGAAATCTTGAAGGGCGCTATAACAAGTGCTCATACATACATACATACCTACATACATACATACATACTCACTGAATTTGTGCAGCTGTAGAAGCATATTTCTGTGCAGTTAAAAATGTTCATTGTCATCCGATTTGCAATAACTTACCATGGCTTTTTAACGGGTTGTGCAGTTCTAACAATTCCTTTTAAAAGCCCTGGCTCAGATTAGGGCCTATAGATTATATGAAGTTTGTGGCGGTGGCGCTATGGCTGTTGTAGGCCTACTGCGCCATATAAATTGTTGTTATTATTATTGAGACAGAAGTACCCAGATTTAGTTTGTTGTCATTCAACAGATGGCGCTGGCAATCGATTTCACACTCGCAGCAGACCTACAGTAACTGGGACTGTGGAAAAACAAACACATCAAGACAGTTAATTACGTTTCGCTGTGTTCTTAAAGCCCAATGTTTGTCCAAGAGAAAGAGCAAATTCAGATCAAAAGGCTATCACACCATCTGGCAAAACGTTTTTTCTGGTTATATTATGAATATGATTGGGTAATTAAGAAGGCGCTATAATTTGATAAACGTTTCACATCAAGGCGCAGAGTGCCACATAACTGTGATATTTATTCACCGATTTGCAGCTTTGACCAACTTTCATGTCATTCCATCAACATGAAAATATTTCTACGAAGGCCTAGGCCCCTACATCTCGATATATTATGGAAGAATGGAAACGCGTGAAAATTATATCCGGTTGCATCCTACAAACAGATGTCGCCCCACTTCATTTTTTTCACCGGATATTAACTATTTATTCTCCACACACAATTATTTTTTCTTCGCAAAGATAATTATTCGTCTTTATTTATAAATATAATAAATTGCGATGCCTGTTTATGTAAAATAAATAAGACGCGAAATTTTTCTTCCGTCTGATCGCTGCTCTCAAACTAGTAGGCCCAACGTCGACTTTAAAAACGACGCTCGTGAATAAGCTGCTGCCCTGCGCTTGGCTTTCCAGTGGCGCTTTAGAAGTTTGGAGATTACGATTATGATTTAAATAGGCCTAATAATGACTTTCGAGTCCTGTGCATTGTTAGGCCATCATAGTTATCATGTTCTTTGACTTCTTTCTATTACTCCAAATGTCCCAGAACCACCGGAATTTCGCCCCGGACCCTGTTGGATCTAAGGATGTCCCTAAGACGCCCTACTGGATAGGGAGGGTAGAACAGTCCCTCTATATAATTATACTGGAACGTCTCGGTCGAACCCCTTTCGAAACCCTGGCAGTGGACTGCTCGATATCTGCTTTCGCATCATTAGGCCTATGCCGCTTATCTTAATGCAAGGTGCATACTAGTGGCACTTTAGAAGTTATAACATCCAGTTGGACTGCGCGATAATTAAGTCGTCAGCGACTCAGCGTACTATAGTGTCAACGGAGTCGGAGTGGTCAGAATTAAAATCCCGCCAGGGCAGAAATGTTTCCATAGTTAGGCTCTGCTTAAGCCCTCTAGCGAACTCACCCACAGAGTAAGTGCTCTGACCGTAAAATGTCGGCGGAAAATCAGACGAGTAAGTACTGCCATCTGTCACTCGTGGAGTCGTGGGCCGAGTAAACGAAAGTTAAGTCGCTAACGCTTTCACACCCATGGCTGATCCTCATTGTTAGCTCGAGGGTTCTTCAGACACCAGGGCAAAATAATTATGCTATCTTCTTTGCGACTTTTTCGTGAACCTCTGGCAACTGGGCTCTGACCTCCTTTTGAATACCCTATGTCGCTCTGAATCTACGCAGCGCTCGTGAATAAGCTGAAGCCCTGCGTCCAGCTTCAGAGTAGCCCTTTACAAATTTTGAATTTACCATGATGAGTTCTTTAGCAGCTATTCAGACACAATAGCTGATTGGTTAGAGCGCTTGCCTCATAACGCGAAGAGTACGGGTTCGATCGGCTACTCTTCGACGCTTACTCTGTATGGACTTCGAGCAAGTCCTCAACTCGCAGTTGCTCAGAGCCATCGTTTGATCATTAGGTAGTGGCGCTTAACAAATGCGCAACAATAATGTTATCCGCAGGGACGTAACTAGCGTTGGGCTTGGGGGCTTAAGCTGAAGCCCCCCCAAATTAATCAAGCCGCCAGGCTCCACTATAGGCTTTGGCTACAACACGCGCCATGTTTAAGGCTTAAAGCCCCCCAAACAAAAAGTCCTAGTTACGCCACTGGTTATCCGGCATTGCAAAGTAAGGCTCACATGTCCCATGGCGGAAAAAGTATTTGTTAATCGTAATATTGAGATTTCTACATCGATTCGCAGGCGGCCAGGCGCCTAGTCAACACAAAATCGAAAGGCGGGCGGCAAAAAACCAGTTCCAGGTCAAGATCCAAACGGGGTCAGGCAGGCAGGCAACTATTGAAGGTAGATGGGGGGTCTAGACTTGAAACGGCGAAGGAGGTAAAGTGAAGAGGAGAGGTAGGCGGTGTGTTCCCATTGGGTCATCAGGAGAATATGGTTCCACTTCCCACACACACAAGACTGTCGTCTACTGTTCAAATATTAACAGACTCATTTACGATTGTACTGTTTTGTAACAAACTGGTCAGAGAATGCAGCATATGTAACACCAGCTATGTAATACTTTACACTTCTTCGTGAGCTGGGAAGGGAATCTTCTGGAAAATTGCAGAAGCACAAGTAACAATCCACAGCATGGAGACGAAAATTCAGTACTAGGCCATAGGCCCTAGCAGGAAGTTTGGTCCAAAAGGGTTGAGCTAACCCCAATAATTTCACGAATTGATCCAAGCAAACTTTGCAACTTTAAAAGCAAAGGGAGCAAGTAAAAGGGAAAGTAGCTCTACTATGAACTGCTAATGATAATAGAGATAAAAGGTATGGAAATGTAATTTGTAATTTATAACTTCTATTGAGCCAGTGTCTAATGTACAAGGCATCAAGCAATGGTGCATCTAAAGAGAGCCAATATCAGGTCAATATCCTTATCAGTCCATAATTCCGTCCGCCAAATGGTCAACCTTTCCAAGTAAGTTGCATAGCTGGACACACTGAAGCGCCAAAATTACCCACAGAAGTACGAACCCACATACAAACCAAAGCACAGAGGTTAAGTACCCACACATAAATATAAATAACCCACCACACCCAATTTCAGTACCGAGAAAATAAGGTGGTCATCTCATTTTTCACGTCTCCATCTAGACTCAGAATACGTCTGGAAGGACCCTGTGCAACCCATTACTTCCCAGCTCACACCGATACCAAATTCTACTTGACAACAGGCAGTCATGCACGAACAACTTTACCAAGGTTGTTACAAAATGTCTGTCCAGCAGACTGGAACCAATCATCAGTGGACTACTGCATGCAAGTCTTCCATCGACAGTGGGTCAGTCTCTGCCTCGCAAATCCATTATCACAAGCAATGGCAAACATTTACACACGATAAAAACATGCTTCCATGCAGGACAGACCCTACGAAACGAAAAAACAGAAAAATACCAGTGGAGATAAAACTCGATTTATATGAGAAAAATCCGTTAACCAATATTAACAAAAGAAAAACTACCAAGAAATGACATCACTATCAAACAGCCATAAACTGTCGGGCGCTGTGCGAGTTGTTTTTCAGAGTTTTTGTCTAAATATGTAATTTTTTTGTGCATTTTGATGTTTTTTCCAGCTACTACACAAGAAAGAGAGCGAAGTACAAGTGTCAAAGATCTCCGATGTTTCGGTTCGTAGCAACAAACGCACCGCCAGGCAACTGAAAACGTTCTGCAAGACCTGCAGCCAAATAAGGTTTCCAAGACTTTTGGAAGTGTTCAGCCTAATGCTTAAATTTGTAAAATATCAAGATTAATTAATTTCTTCCTGTCTGTGTGCGTTTGTTGCAGCGAAGAGAGTCAACAGAAGATATTCATGTTCAAAGGTTTCGAGCCGATTTTGGCCTGTCGAGAAGGCGTCCATCCCATCATAAATCACCCAAACAACAAGTCTTTGGGTGACTATAGGAATCCGGGATGGCCCCCGTGGACCGTAAGTGGCCCCTCAGTCCGAATCTCCGCAATCCGAGTCCGAGTCGGACTCTGGCTGGATGGCGTAAGCCAGATACATCAGGTCGCTCGATGTTCCGAACTGACGTCCGCCCGGTGGAACCAACGCAAAACCCAAGAACATGAAAGTCCGGATCAGAAAAGCTGAAAAATACAAAGCAACATCAATCAATCAATCAAAACTTATATAGTGTCCCTTCAAGACTACTACTCAGAGGTGCTCCCGACCCAGGCCAAGCAGACAAACGTAGTCTTCAGTACCTGATGGAACGGAGACCAGGAGACATTTGGGACAACACGAATGGCTTAGAAGAGAAGCCCATTCCATGCTGACGGACAGACCACGGAGAAAGAACGGGACTGCATTGTGGAAGAACATGCAACCGGAACACTGGGAACAGTCAAGTCACCATGGACTGAGGATCGCAACGCATGGTGGCCAGTGCAAGACGAAACCAGATCACTTCAAAATGAAACGACTTTAAGATATTACACACTCACTCCACCCTCATGTGTCGCACGACCGTCATAGTCTTCTTTGCTTTCCCTGAATATTTTGCATTTCCATTCAAACCCGCAATCCTCCAGCCAAGACCAGCCAAAAATCTAGTAAGCTATACTTCACTACCTTAAGAATTATCTTTGAAACACCACAATCTAAACGTACGTCTCTCAACTAAAATGACACTGTTACAGGACTTTCGAAGGACTGCTCAAGACCTTTGCTTCAAGCATTACTACCATTGAAGGTTTTCCCTTACAAGTTTTTTTTAGCAGACAGCCACCTGGATTTTCACTAGCCGTCTAAAACATCGACAGAGGCTAAATAACATCAATAGAGACCACATTAATTTTTAATCTGGAGGAATGCCTCCAAAAAATACTCTGAGGAAATTTTTACAAGTGACCAGGTATGGTACATACATGTACATACAACGGAACAGGACCATATCACAAGTGCCAGACGATTCAGTTTGTTTTAGAAAGATAGTGCAAAGCTTAATCAACCGTACTTAAGATCTATGCTAAATGAGCATCCAATATCAACTTCTAAACTTTGGTTCAACTATCAACGATTAAACTTTGAAACGCCAGATACCGTAAGACCCATCGGCCTGGATTCACTCAACCCACTTAACGTCTTTCAATGAAGACAACAACAACAATAAGAGGCTCATCGAACTCTGATCCACTGCTTATCGGCAACACTTGACAGATTTTACATGACCTTTGAACTGACCTCGATCGTCTCGGTTTTTCTTGAAGCAAACGATGACATGGCTACAGTGCAGAACTTCTTCAGCATACTCCAACAGCATCACAAAACTGTCAACAGAACAGAGCACCAGATCATCAAGAATTTCCTAAATTCAGCACCATCACTCGTACTCCTCTTGAAGAGGTACTACACAAAAATTCACGCTTGCAATTATCAATTACAAAAGCAGCTGCACGATAGCCACACATAGATATGAACACACATTATGGGTTCATATACAATGAACTAAATGTCTTTTAAATAGATATTAGCTTTATTCTTTCCAACTAGGCCCAACTGTATGGTATCTTGATCAGAATTCGCTGCATAAGCCATACTTCAAAAGCAGGCTTACCCCAATGGTAATCGGCATGGCAAGAGGGAAATTAGAAAACATGCACACCAATAATTAATTACCTGATAAGAACAGACTGGTCCAATTACTCAACTGGGTTCTCAGATTAAGTGTTTTATTTTTGTTTGGTGCACAAACTGCACATGCTACCTAATCAGATCTCAAAATGAACCTTGTTTCTTGTAATTTTCTAACACGAACACACTTAGTTGATTATGTAGGCATACAACATAAAATCCAACAATTACAACATAAGTACGCATCAGATTCCTCAGATAGGCATCTACATTTCTGCTACAGTGATATGGTCACTGAATTTCAATGGTTCTGTACAATGAATTAATACTGGACAACTGGAACTGAAAAAAATGTACATGAACAGTGAATTCAGTTAGGACATTCAAAAGCCATCAAGGCCATACGACGTGATAAAACACGATCAGTCGAACTGAAAAGATGTTACTGCAATGTGAATTAGTTGGACATCAAAACTCGACAAGACCAAATGGTGTCCTCAAACAGAATAGCTAATGCATAACTTATCTTAAACCTACTCTCAGAGCCTCTGATTGGTGTAGCACTGTGAGTGGCGCTATATAAATTTCCAGATACAAAACAATTCGCGCGCGATGCCTACCTCTCTTTGGATCCTTCTGGAAGGATGTCGTTCGGAATCTCGATGTACAGCGTGTCCCCAACGAGCAGAGTTTCCCAAACCACCTGCTGACCAATCAGTCGGATGGTGAAGCACAGGTTGCTGATGCGCTTTCCTTGAATACTACCGCCATGTCCCACCGCTCCTAGATCCAGACCTTTGACACTGACAGGGGGCTCTTTTATGACCCCCACACCGCTGCCCTCTGTCTTACGAGCAGACAAAACGTTGTCGGTGTGGGGAACATCAGGAGCACTGCCGAGGCCCTGGACCCAGTTGTATAAAGTACCGCTGGGCTGACAGTCTGCAATCACAAACAGCAGTCACTTTTGAAACTACATACACAACAGCTCTGTGTCAACAAGTATAACTGCCATTGACAAAACATTAGAGTATGCTAACCGTCCAAAACGAACTGGCTCTATATGTATTAGGTAATGTAAGTTAAAGCCTCACAACAAAAGAAATTATACAGTACATGTATGAATACAAACGGAAATAACATTCACCAATGAAAATAAACAGAAAATAAACAAATACACATGGAAATAAAATAGTCACACATGGAAATCAGAGAATATGAATGGCACAAAAGACTGATCTTCTGGATATTACGGCGTGGTTTTGCTGTACCATTGCCTTGTGTGTAAGACACTGGTGCGATAGAAGTTAGAAATTTTACAATTAGACTAGGAATAGGAAAATAAATGCACATATGAGAAAAACACACACACAGAAGGAAACAAAACATGACAGTGAAACAAATATCCTAAATAAACAAATATCCTAAATAAACAAATATCCTAAATAAACAAATATCCTAAATAAACATATCCTAAATAAACAAATATCCTAAATAAACAAATATCCTAAATAAACAAATATCCTAAATAAACAAATATCCTAAATAAACAAATATCCTAAATAAACAAATATCCTAAATAAACTCAATTGGAACAACACAGAAACTACGACGTACGTTGTTTTAGCTGTTCACGCCACGCTACACATATGGCCATTTCACAGAAAACAATTCATTTTTCTGCTTGAAGTCACTTAAAATGCAAGGAGTTTAATTTAATACGACTGCTTAATTAAACCTGCAAAAAACAAATCATGCACTTCAAATTTATTCCAATTTCTCCCACACACGGGCTGGTCCTCGTTAGTACACACCAGTGTTGGTAATTAATATCATCTGTCACAGTATCCAGTTCATTACGTCGAGAGATTCAAATCGATAGGCATGTGATATGCACAAGTTTCTCCTCATTTGCATATTCAGTGGTTGAAGGCCATGTCGTGATCACACAGCATTTATTGCATAAAATATGCAGGTCATCTCAAATGCTATTTCCATTAAACACAATGAATCACACGAGTTTTGTAACATTTTCTGAACATCCACGCTCTCCATTTCTATCCCACATCAGTTAAATTTTTAAAGCCATTTACTGTGTGCATGGCTATACAGCCTATCAGCAAAACCTTTCCCCACATTTTAAGTCTCTGGGGAGTTACACTGCAAGTCATCTCCATTTGTTCTGGTTAATTATCTCCCAATCTGTGATCACCATTTTATACTAGCTGTGTCAAATGTAGAACTTTCTTAAGCTAAACTGCTTAGATGGACTCTTCCAGTGCATTATCAAACCGCACTTCAAGCCAAGCATTTCAAAGAGGACTTTTTACTTTTAAACCAGACTGGTTGTTTAGTTTCACCATCAACTACAGCACATCAAAAGAATCACTGATAATAAGCATTCCAAACATAGAACTTTCTTATGCTAGACTGTAATACTGTATACACCATCTTGTCCAGTGCATTCCTGCCTTTAATTGCCAATTTCCCAACTCCATTCATATCACGGCATCTACACTGGCACCACTTAATCACCACCATCTCGATAACCAAACAAGACATTGTCTCGGCAGCCATATATATTCAACTACCATATCGTCCTGGTAAAGTCACATGCTGAAGGATGAAACAAATTTGTTGCCCAGGTCTTTAACTGCTATACGTGACAAGTCAGGAGAGCTGTTTCTGGTGTATGACTAGTTTCTGAATGTGAATAGTCACAAAGCATGTTTATTGTAAGAAATTCAATCGTTCTTAGACAACATAATCTCTCTTTTCTGGTGTATGACTAGTTTCTGCATGTGAATACATGTAGTTACAAAGCATGTGAATTATAATAAAATGAATCATGCTTAGACAATAATCTGTCTGGCAATGACAGCGTCAGTGACGTAACTATGACTTTTCGTTTGGGGGGACTTTAATCCTTGAGAATGGCAAGAGCGGAAACATGAGCCCACAGTGGGGCCAAGTCTTGATTTTGGGTCTCAGCTTCGTTTGGGGGGTCTTAAGCCCCAAAGCTAGTTACGTCCCTGGACAGCACACAGTCTTATCACACCCACAACCATTAACGTTCCATTTTCAAATTACAGTTGCATTGTATTGTTTTCGGTGTATCTGAAAGAGTTTATCTGGATAAAATCATTTTGAAAGAACTGTTTATGCATCAAAGAAATTGCCCAATTTCTTAATGTGTTCATACCAATCAAATTCAGCAACAGTACGCAATATTGTACATGATGTGGAGATTGTGTGAAAGTAAAAAATACTAACTTTCCACACTTAAGGTAACAATTATTAGTCTACTACCCAACATTGAACATTACGCAATTTTGGGTTTAAAATCGACTAATTTTTTATTCAAAGCTTTCGCTAATCGACCCGTTGGTTTCGTGTCACGAATCATAGTCGTTAAAACGAATTTAGTCGTTAAAAACGAATGTAGTCGTTAAAACAAAATATAGTCGTCAAACGACGTCCATCGAAACTTCGACTTACAGGATGCCAATTAGACATTTAATATTCAACCCACCATTCCTTACCTCTACTCCGTCGAAATTAAATAATCAACCCGGGAATAATTAAACTTTAAAGAGCTTAAAACTCTAAATCAAACCCCCTCTAGCATGACCACCCCCTCCGAACAATCCCTCCCATAACACG
The DNA here is from genome assembly GCA_020284085.1 of Aporrectodea caliginosa. Classification (NCBI taxonomy): domain Eukaryota; kingdom Metazoa; phylum Annelida; class Clitellata; order Crassiclitellata; family Lumbricidae; genus Aporrectodea; species Aporrectodea caliginosa. The sequence continues at coordinate 1,387,837 of JACEVL010000469.1, forward strand.
ACGCAGAAACATCGTCGAACGGGGGTTCGCAAAAAATTACGAATATTCTCACTTATTGGCGTTTGATAATGACGGCATTTCTTCTTTTTCTTGCGTTTACGGCCCGAAATTCTCAATAATGGTGATTGCCTTGGAGGCACTCATTAACATCCCGAGACCGATGCCACAGGTAATCGTCTACGGATGCGGATTGAAGCGTTCGAGCTGCTTGTCCGGAGATTTTCGTCGTCTCTTTCCAAACGTCTTCTTCTTCTCGACCACCTTTGTCCAAATTTATTCTCAGCAGAGACCGAAAGAACCCGGATGTGTGACGTCTTTCATTTGAATATGAATGACTCATGAATATTCATCTTGTCCTTTTAATTAGGCTGCATGAATATTAATTATGCGCGCCACCGCTGTAATGTTTTCCCAGTAATTGCTGCAAATACGTGGAATAATTAAATGAGTTTTAGAGTTATGTGTATGTTATTGGTGCCGAAAAGGACTGAAAGCGTCATTTTGCGCCATTGTTAGCCGTTGTTTTGTCGCTTTACGTTTGTAGCGACTGTATGACAGGAGGGAGTGTAATGCATCGGCGCTAAACAAAGAAATTATTTTCTGAATTGCTGCTAAAACAGAAGAAATACCTATTTTACATATATTTAATTCTGCTATTTTGCAATTTTCGCTTGTTGGTATAGAAATAAAAAATTTAAATATTATTACTTTAAATGTCATTTCCTTGTAAATGTGAGTTTACGGCGGGAGGTTACTATAAGGGCGACCTTCTCTTGTTCTCGAGCGTCCTTCAGTAGTTTTCCGCTCGTTGCCGCAGCCGACTTGTCAATCACTCATATCTTATTACTACTGCAACGATATTTAATACTGCTGCAACAAGACTGCAACAGCCAACAACGTATTGTTTCTAATCGATTATCTGACATGCGCAACCGACCTCACACGGTCACACCAGTGTGATTCTCCTTACAGATTTTATTTTAGTTATAGTTACAGTTATAGTTAATGGTTTTTTTATTTTAGTTATAGTTATAGTTATAGTTAGTATTATTTTTAGTTATAGTTATAGTTATAGTTAATGAATTTTTATTTTAGTTAATTTTAGTTACTACTTAGTTACAATAATTAAGCCTATTAGTGAAATTGTGCGTATTAACACGCTGTTTCACAATTTGCTCAGAGCTTTGAAAGCCTTTGAAGCATGGATGCATTCAGCTTCATGAATACACCTGTTTCCAAAGTAGCCTAACTGACAAATTGCATAATAAAAATATCGCATTTTTCGTTCTCATTTATGTCGAATCGTCCATATTGCACTTCCTATTTTTATTTTTTGCATTAACGAAAATAAAGATGAATTTTCGTTAGTGTTATTTCGTTATAGTTATAGTTATAGTTAATGATATTTTATAGTTATAGTTATCGTTAACGAAATCGATTTATTTTCGTTAACGAACATTTTCGTTATCGTTATCGTTAACGAGAATCACACTGCCTCACACTTAAAAAATAATGCAATTAACTGCAATGTTTGAATGTTTAGTCAGAACGTCGCTTATAATTCCCGTTACACATAATTATGACGCATGCAGTTTGTTTTGAGAAATGTGCTGCAGCTGTTGCTCCACAAACTTATGTTTGGTAGCCTACCGTACAGGTGTCGAAGACGCCGAGTTTTTGATTGCTTAGCCCTATTTTAAGACTTGCTTATTTGATTAATATAGCTGTTTCATTATCATTACACTATAAGGTTGCTAAATTGCTAAATTATAGTGATAGTGATCTCGAGATTTTGACAGAGCACAAAGAAGGCTAATTCCTCTTTGTCTCTGGTCTTTGGCAAACTGGACTTTGATCTCCACTTGGTATTTTACGGTCGTTGGTATTTCGGAACAACCTCTGTTACAACGACGCAGCACTCGTGAATAAGCTGATGTCACGCGCTTAGCTTTTTAAGTAGTGATTCATAAAATGTCGAGATTAGGCCTAATATTGCGAACAGCCATCGATATCTATGAAGCCATCAGTATAATAATATATTTTCGTTTATTCAACAATCCGGTTGACAAACCGCAACCGGTTACAGTGTACAATTATGCAATTCACAAGACACAAATCTTAACTACTAACAAAACAGACAGCCTGCAAACACAAAGCATATCCGCCCAACGGGGGCTCGAACTCGGTACCTCTCGGTCTCTTTGCCAGATGTTATCCAATGCGACACGGGCCCCCAGTCAAACAAAATCATTCAAATTCTTTCTGCCTCTCTCCTTAAGCGCTTGGAAACCATTCTGTTTAGTTGTGACCGTGTATTGTTAGATTTGTGCGCACTTGTAAAGAATCTCTGCTACAGGCGCTGAACAAAATCAGTGATTACAATAATATTATTATAAATAAAGGCCATAGCTATATAAACGGCCTCAGAGTATTTTCGGTAATTCAGAGCAATCCCAAGGGAGATCCTTCAAATGACGCCACAGCCTCGTTTTCGGTTTATGGCGACGACCACTTCCGGTTGATTGCTGATTTGTTTTTCCTCGCGTTTTTTCGATTAATGTCCTAATTTGGTCGTTGCTGAGTGAAGCAGTAATCGTAATATTATGAACGGCGAGGTTGAAGCCAGTATTCGGCAAAATATTCCTTGGTTGCGCGTCTCCAACAATATTAAGCAGGTGTGTCTGATAAGGTCGTTCAGCCTCCTACCTCTGGCCACTCCACCCGGGTGCGCGCCGAATCCCCAAATCCCCGAAACGAATTTCTGCCCTATCCCCGAAATTGATTTTCTAAGTCCGACCCGAATGAATGTAATTAACAAATAAACATTTGAATTGGCAGCATATCGATATAAATCAGGCCCACTCTAGGCCAATGTCATGTTTACAATTTAACTCTGAATAGCTTTCTGGAGTTCGGCCGCTTTACAGAAAACTGTTTTTGTGTATTTTCAACGGTTTCGGGGATTCGGGCTGACCCCATCCACCCCTAGGTGTCCCTCAGGCCGACAATGAGGATCTATTTCTCACAATATTCAAGCCAGCCATCGTAATATTTAGTAATGTATTTGGTGCCTTGGCAAACTTATAGTATCGTGGGCTGAAAGATTATACAAATCTTTGGTCATGCTGCGCGGACGCCGGACGGTACCAGGTTTTCTAATGACGACACTAACCCTGACCCTAACTGACCCTCACGATGTGTAACCTGACCAAACTGACATGACACCAGTAAACTTACACACCTATATCCATCATGACACCAGTAAACTTACACACTATATCCTTCAGCCCCCCAGTTCAATAGTATAAGCTTGCCACCCCAAAACAGGCGACGTATTTCATAGTCTATACTTAAGCCAGACATCATATTGTATTTGGAATTGAATCTGTGCCCGATATTGCAACCATGACACACCATCTATTAGTCTTCCAGTAGACAGGTGTAAGAAAGAATGCATGTTATGAAACTGCTATGTCTTGCAAATTATTGTCTAGTTAATGGGTGAATAAGGAAGGAAATTTATAGCTTTTATATAATACCTCTTCAAGATAACTATTCCAAGGCGCTCATAGGTTCAGCACTGAATTAGTTCAAAGCAGAATTCATTTACCAGTGAGGTCTGTTTTGTTACAGAGTCTTGGAAATTCTCAGCGTGAATATGAGAAACTGGTCGTTGTCTTCAGTGTCAAGAACCAGCTGCGATACAAAGGCAACTTAGGTTCGCTTTTAACTTTTTCCCCAGTGAACTTGCAGAATAAAAAGAAGAAAATTGAAATGAATATTTATTGCTTTTGATTAGTTTATTTACTATTGCTATAAAGTATTGGATGCGGTGGTGTAGCAGTATGTTCTGCACCTTTTAACCGGAGGATTGCAGGTTCGAATCTACCTGAAGCCACTGCGTAGCGACTCTGGACAAGCTGCTCGCCCACAATTGTCTGTGAGGAAGGCAACGGGAAACCACCTCATTCACCTCATCCCCGGGTAGCATAAAAGCCAATGGACCTGCCTTCGGACAGGTCCATTGTCATCATTGTCATTGTGGGGCGCGGTGGTGTAGGGATATGTTCGGTGCCTTGCAGCCGGAGGGTTGCGGGTTCGAATCCACCTCAAGCTGCCGCTTAGGGACCCTGGGCAAGTCCTTCACTCGCAGTTGCTAATGCGCTTCGGCGTGAAACTCCGATTCAGTGTCCGCACTGTAGTCGGGAGCGCCTCTGAGTAGAAATCTTGAAGGGGCGCTATAACAAGTGCTCATGCATACATACATACATGCATACATCATCATCATAAAGTATGTAGGTTGGTGAGTGTGAGTGAGTAGCTTTGATGTGTGAAATTCAGACAAATGTTTGTTCATTTCAGTTAGTATTTACTAATGTTTTAAAATTACTAATAAATAAAGTAAGTTAGTGGGTATCTGCACACATACACTTATATAGAACATTACATTACATACTGTTTTAAACCAAAGTGTGGTTATACTGTTGGATAAATAAAGAGTATACTTTCTTACTTTACACATACAAACAAGCAGAAATGTATAGTTGCATTATGGTTGTCATTCATCTGTTCTGCATGGTGACCCTGATGAACAGTTTCCATTAAGTTAACGATGTGGTTTTGGTTGGCAGTTAAAACAATTCGAAAAGATGAGCGCAAGTACTATGAAGACCTGCTCAAGTATAGCCGAGATCACCTGATGCTCTACCCCTACCACCTGTCGGATGTCATGGTCAAGGGGTTAAGGGTCACGCCCTTTGCCTACTACACGAGCATCATGACGGACATCATGTCGCAGGAGAAAAGCTACGACTCGCTTCCGAACTTCACTGCTGCCGACTGTGAGTTACCTGTACTCTGAAAAGATATGTCTAATATTGTCAGACATTAGTGTGGCACTCCCTCCCTCCCTGCACCCACAGGGTTTAATTGCTAATCCAGCCATCCTCCCTTCCTCCCACCCTTTCTTCCCTCATTCATTCGTTTTTTTTTCATTTCTTCCTTCCTTTTTTCTTTCTTCCTTCCATCCTTCCCTCATTCATTATTCATCCATTTGTTCATTCCTTCTTTCATTCCCTCCTTCCTTCCTACTCTACTTTCTTCCATCCTTTCTGCCATCCTTATTTCCATCTATTCCATTCTTCCTTCCTTACCTCATTCTGTCCAATCTTCCTTCCTCATGTCCGTGTACTGACTGCCCGTTGGTGTTGATCATAGCGCCACTGAAAATCATGGATTGTCATGTTATTGACATGGTCGATGTAGGGAATTCGTCGGATCCTTCTGAGCCACAATGTGTTGAAGTTGTCAAGCTGTTTAGGGCCTTTGAAGTTGTCCAAGTCCAACTGTAGAGGAGTACTGGTAAGTGGTAACACATGCAACCTATGAAGGACTTGCTCTTGAAAGATTTTACAACAGCCATCTTGTAAACGGCTTTAACCCATACTTTCTGCGCTAGAATGTGGCTTTTCACGATAACCAGGCACATGCTGTGATACAGGCAACCGTAGTCAAACGTAAAGCGTGTCCTGTTGAAACTTTGTACAGGTATAGGGTAATGAAATGTATCAGTTTCATCACTTTGATTATAATCTCCAACTTGTACTAAGTACTATGGTAATTACCATAATAAATGAAAAGGAAATTATTCAGGTTACCATAGTATTTAGTACAGGTTGTGGGTAAGGGAAATTTTTCATATGTATTTCCATAGAACCTTCACATAAAGAAATCAAAATTACCTCTTCCTACCTGGACTTAGCGTATGGTGCGATAACAAAAGTCATCTACGTGTGCTATGTTTTTCGTTAGTGGATTTAATTTGGAACATGTGGGGTGAATTTGATCTGGTTGTAGGTCTTCGACTGATGGCAATTGGACGGAACCAGTACATCGACATCATGAACCAGTGTCGCTCATCTAAGGTCTGTTGTTTCATTTCTCAAACTTGTAATAGAATTGCACACTTTTGTACCACTACTTCAAGAAGTAACAGTAAACTGTACAGAGTAAATTGTTGTGTGCTGCTAATAATCGACTACTGGTAGATGTATTTGCGTGTATGATGGTCTAGTGGCATGTTGAAAATTGTAATGTAATGTCAGAGTGACAATTTATATAGCGCCGTAATTAGTGCATTGATAGTGCTGAGCAGTTTTGTATGGGGAGGTTGAGTTTTTGTTTTATTTGAAATGTTTTTTGTTTTATTTGAAATGTTTAATTTTATGCAATATTTTTGGCTTAAGTACCCCTGAAAGCATAAATACACCAGCCCCCCACCCCAACATGACTACACGAGCCCTGCTGATGTGACCCTACAGACTCTATGGCGCCAAGGCTAATGCCAATGACAGTCCCGGATATTGAACCACACACCTGCACAGTGCACACACGAGTGTCGAGGTCCCTACACAACAACGCAACACGTGCTGAGAACTTTGATCTTGCAGCAGTAACATTGTTTGTCATGTGATAGATTACCAGAGCAATCTCACGTTTAGTGTGCTGTACTGTCACATACATACATACATGTACATACATGTACAACATTCGTGCATACGGCATGCATCCTGGTACATATTCACTTATACTCACACCAGTACACACACACACACACCAGTCCACACACACACACACACACACACACACACACACAGAGAGGAATACATACATGCAAACTTACATACATACATACATACATATACATGCATATCATAATGCAGTCATGTATACTTAGATACTAACAAACATGTAGCATTAGAAATATATATATCTTCGTTTAATATCCAACAGACTGACAAACCGCAGAGGCATAATGGAACGCAGACAGATCAAATATATGGGGTATAGTTGCTGAAGGTACACCGTTTATTGAAAAGCCTAACCTAGAGTACATGTACATATTTTATAAAGAATTCTTGAATTCCAGAGGCATGCACAGACATATGCACACATACACAAACATACACATGCAAACATGTCAAGACCTATTTTTCCATAAGAACAGTAGAACAGTGCAGAAGTCTCATTGTGTATTGCGACTGTTTCTTCCTGTCAAATCGCCCGCATTGTGCCGTGGGCCCTTAGAGTATTTGATACCCAGACACATTATTCGATACATATTCCGTTCCGAATTCGATACACCAATGTTCCTTTCTTTGGGCACTTGGAGGCAGAATATGAGACGAGCTGTCCATCTGACCCGGATATGAGTCTCCATGGGGGAGTTCTATCTGATCATGCCTTATAAGGATGCAGATTGCAACGTATAGTACCCAGACTTTCCTGCAGCATGATGAATTTCGAATATCGAATTACTACACGACTTGAAAATGCTGCTTCCTTGTTCGTTTGTCCTTTGTTCGTTCATTCATTTGGCTGATGATTGATGATTTGTCATTTGATTGATGATTTGTGATTGCATAATGATATCGTTGTCAATGACTCCCAACGAAAAAGGCTTTGTTGGGAGTCTTGCTTTATTGATCGCAATGTAATTTAAAGAGACATGGCAGCCGACTGGTTGGAGTGGTCGCTTATAGTGCCGACGGTTCCTGTGTAGGGACCTTGAGCAAGTCCTTCACTCACAATTGCTTGGCACCATCGATTGATGCCTGGTCTTTAGATAGTGGTGCTTAATAAATGCGTAGTAATGATAAAGAGAGTTTCCAAAGAGCCCAGTGATTGGAAGTCATTGAAGAGCACCTTCTGAGGCATTCATTCATTCCTTCATTTGGTGCTTTGTCGTTCACTAAATTTATTTAGAACCTCTGAGAAGGGTCTACAGGGTACGGTACCATGGATTCTGGAAAACTTGGAAAGTCTTGGAATTAGACTTTGAAAAATTTAAGGCCTGGAAAACATGGAAAAAAACAGACCTGTGATTTCCAAAAAAAGTCCTGGAAAGTCCTGGAATTTGAAAATAGATAGGTCATGGAAAATGAAAAAATTGTTAATAGTCATATTTCTAATCTAGTCTATTTTTAAATTTCGATAAATATATTATGTCGATAAAACAATTAGAAAGTAGGTCCTTTTTCATCTAAAATAAGTCTTAAAAGTCATAGGAAAAAGTTATGGAAAGTCATGGATTTTTGTGTTATTAACCTTGTGGCAACCTTTGTCTACCCCAAAGCTCTACCCATCACTGGAAGTCCTTGAGTTTCTTCTAAATAAGTCTTTCGTTCCTCTTTCCTTCATTCGTTGGTTAATTACTGTTTAATGACTTGGGTCATAGCAAAGATGATTTATGTCACCCTTCTCGTTTACATAGGCTTGAGACTGTCACTAGATTTCATATTTAATATCTTCAGTCAGTTTGTGTAAGACTGCTGATTTATCTGCTCTGAAGTGGTTCTTCGGCCCAACCTCATTGAAAGATAAATGTTCTGTGCCTGATATGTAATTATTTATGTCTGGTACGTTGATGAGATAACGTTCTTCAGCAAATTGATGGTGGTGGTGTTGTGACTTGTGAGTGGTGGTTGAGGTGTTGTGGGATGGTTGTGGTGGTGTAGACTTGGTTATGGTGCTTTCTTAGGCATTGTAATATCCTGGAGAAACAGTCTTTCACTTAATATTTGAACGGTTCCATTAAACAAGGGTTAATGAAACTGTTCAGCCTGTTTAAGTTGCATCTTGCTTCTTCTCTTCTAGGTTCCAGTGTTTTAGTCTCCGTTAGAGGTCCTTTTAAGGCAGTATACTTAGATATATGCTAGTGTCACTGGTTGTGGTATGGTAGCAGCCCTGGTAAAGGGATTGTTTGCCTGCATATGGTCATCTAATCTATTCTAGCGTCTTCTTAACCATATACAACGTATCAGTCAACGGCTTGCCCTCTGATGCTGACAGCTTTAGTTGCGAGACTCCGTTCCTTGTTGCAGAAGTAGAAAGTTTCTAATTCCACATTTAAATGCGGGACACTGTGGCCGATTGGTTAGAGCAGCGCTTCCCAAACTTTTGAGCGTCACGGACCGGCAGCAATTAACTGCAGTAGCGCCGGTGCCAAATTTATTAATTATTTGTCATTTTCGTTTTCGATCACGTAAATTTCTCAAAATGCATTAAAATTGATTTAAATGCATGCTTAGCCACTGCCATGACCTTATTGCCCTTTAAATGCTAGCCTAACAAGTGTTATGACTTTTAAAAATATTATAGCCATTTCTTGATTCCGAGATGATTTGACCAGTTTCTTGACTCACTTTGCGGACCGGCAACTGAGGACTCGCGGACCGGCACCGGTCCGCGGACCACCACTTTGGGAAGCACTGCTCTAGAAGCACTGGCCGTGTAACATGGAGAGTATGGGTTCGAGCTTCCTTCCTGAGACAGGTGCTGAAATTGTCAGAAGCCTATCACCATGTATCTGCATTGTATTGCTGATGGATATGGAGGGGTATGAAGAACTCGCGAAATGTTTGAACTTAGTGACATGTTCAGAGGCCAGTATCTCAGGAATGTGTGCACATAGACTTGCAGAATTTGGTGATTTTGTACAACTTTTTGTGTACTTTTTGATTCTCTAAATAATTCTGAGTTGAAACAAATGGTTCCCCACTAATATCGGTGTAAAAGAGACTGGGTCAACAACTCAGAGGCTAGTTTAAATCTGCAATTTTTTGGCTTCATTGCAATGAAGACTACAAAAGCTATTGCAAATATTTGACATTGATCCATTTGTGAAAGAGCAATGTAAAGCTAAGTATCATTGGCATACTGATGTAGCATATTGTGAGCCATTTGGAAGTTTTTTGGAGCTGTTGTGGTTAGCCGTTTTTCTCTGTTTCTCAGAAGTTCTTCCGAAGGCGTCCTGTGAAGGACCTGCTGCCTCGTCAACCGGTTGAGTCCGTGGTCATTGAGCCGTGGTGGGTCGTCCAGACTGGCTACATTGTTGAGGAAGATATCAAGGTAAGAACAGGGAATTTGAAGAGAAAGGAACAATGCTCACGACCATGCGAAGAATGTATCATCTCTGGAGACAATGAATCACAGCTTAATAAGACCTATAATTTTAAACAATCATGTGACTGTCATTGACTTTATAAACTAATGTACAGCACCATTTTCTTTGGTCTCGGCTGTGCTACGGTGCAAAATAAATTGTATTATTATTATTATAAATATTATTATAAATATTATTGTTATTGTTATTATTATTAGAGAATTCTAGTCTACTTGTAGAATGTCTATAGCATCATTATGACAATTAGGGAATGCAAACCCGAGGTCTTTTTTCGAAACCCGGGTTTCGGGTTTGACCGCCGTGAAAACCCGGGTAACCCGGGTTTGGACGGGTTAACAAATTTTACATGATAAATATTATTACTGCACTATTTCTTGCGTAAGAACAACGTCGTCGTATGCAGCTACAAGTCCAACGTTCTCCAACAAGAATTTTGCATAAAAAGAAAACTTTAGGATAATCGCGATATTTTTTATATAAGCAGTGTTTTTCAATAAAAAATGTTCCGGAACTGAACGATTCCAGAACAGTTATGGAAGACACTGCAAGGGCTCCGAAGGCCTAAACCTGAGCCTCTAATTTTACAGCATCTTGAATACCAATAAACACTGAAAACACTTAAATTAAATTAAATTAACTAAATAATTTTTTATTAAAAATTTAAGTAAATAAAATAATTTTTAGCAGCTTGACAAAATTCACGGAATGCCGTTCCGGAGCGTTCTGTCTGAAAGAAACATTGCATAGGCCTATAAAATAATTGTCAAATGACAGCTTAATCGTCTACATCCCATTCCAGTGCCTGCCCATTTGCTTTCAGAAGATAATTTAGTCATCGTTACTCTGCAACCCAATTTGGCAGAGCCAGAACTTACTAAAGTAGATGCTGCTTTGGAGACATATCGCTGCCTGTGATTGTGCTTGGACTAAGAGGCCTACCGTCAATGGCTTCGTCAGAACGACAAGGGTCACCAACGTCCTTGTGTTTCAGCAGGTTTATCATAATATGCTTGGACCCGAGATGAATAGCCTATGCATATTTCTTGTTGCACCGCTGGCAATTTTTGCTGCGAGTTACATAACTGACATTGAGCCGTCTGGCCCTCATAATCGTGAAAGAAATTATCTCAAACACCACCCTTTACATTTGACTATTTAGACATTGTTTGGATTTGTGTCTGAAATCACTAAATTCAAATAAAAACAGTTTACTGCTATTATTTACGAATTCGAAGCTACGACACCGACGTCTCAAAACACTCAACATTAGTCACTGGTCGTGTGAAATGGGAAGCCACACTCATACGAAGTCACCAATAAAGATATGGAATGAGCCGATAAATAAGTAGTTAGAAGTTGTATTACGTAAACCCGTTATCAACCACTATTATCGTTATATTTCCATTACTCTGCAGTTGTGAGTTTCACACCGTGAAGGACGGTGAAAGTTACGATTTTCAAACCCGTCGAACCCGGGTTTCAATCGCGTTCAAACCCGGGTTTCGGGTTTGGAAAAAGCCGGGTAACCCGGGTTACCCGGGTTCGGGTAACCCGGGTTTGCATTCCCTAATGACAATGCAATCTGTCGGCAGGCAGTCTGTTCCCATTTTTTTCCATAGATCACCATTCTTTTTATCACCAATCAGTTCTTTGTAGGCCTTGCTTCAGCTGAATATGAATTATCTGTTTACCAAAAGTGGCACGTGTTTACGTCAGTTATCCTGGCATGTCATAAGCAGCGTTACAGAGAGATTCTTAAAATGTGCAATATACCTGCATTAATAAATACACACATACATATATACAATGTATGCATGCATTCATATATACATTCATACATACATATGTGAACACATGCTTTCATGCAAACATACATACCGTACACACATACCTACATGTATGTACATGCCTGCATACATACATATGTATATTCAAACATACTTACATACACACATTCATACATACATACATACAAACATACATATGTACATTTGTACATATTGCATATTTACATGCACACACTTATATACATATATATTGTACATACATATATACATACATACACACATACATGCCTATACATTGTTGCATGGTTTATATTTTCCAGATATGTTCGATTGAGGAGAAAAAAGCCATTGATCGTATCATTGACCGGGGGCCAAACTTGGCCGGTGACATGGACTTTGCCACCCTACACAGTATGACATTTCAGCAGTCGTAGATAAATATTACGCCATCTGGTATTGGAAGGAATGAACGAAATTGCATAATGCATTGCTATGAAAATTATGAATGTAGTCATGTAAGATGTTAAATGCAGTGTCTGTAAGTACTTCCCACTAGTGCTGATCATTCACGAATGCTTTGTCTGTTTAAGGTTTGTATCGAAAGGGTCTCGTCTACTTAGATGTACCAATAGGAGATGAAGACTTCATCATCGGTAAGCAGTGGCCATATAGAAGAGAGTTTCATTCGATGATTTTAATCAAACAACTTCTATATTGAAGCGCTAGATATCAAGCGATTGTCGCTTTAAGTAAAGCCAAAGAACTCTACCTTTTGATGAGTCCTATCTTGATTATGTGTCTGTCTGTTTGTCTGTCTGTCTGTCTGTCTGTCTGCCTGTCTGCCTGTCTGCCTGTCTGCTTGTTTATCTTTCTGTCTTTCTATCTATCTGTCTTTTTATCTATCTGTTGATAGTGCAGTTGTTTGGAATTGTATTCCATTAGAGAAGTTTGGTCAATGTCTGATAGGTCAGGAATTTATGAAAATCGCTAAAATCCATTTCCATATAAAAAACTATTTAGAAAATATTTTGTGACTTCAATAATGAATTAATTTTTAGGATACAAATGCTGTTCAAAATGTGTCTGAAAATTATGGTCATATAATAAAATGTGTGTAAGATACAGAAAGTTGTTATATTCTCAAAGTAGTTGAGTTGTAGTTGAGTTATTTCTTGGATTAAACTCTGTTTGAAATACTAGTCAGAATTGTGAAAATACGTAAATGAATAGTATTATATTGCTTCAATGATTTAGCTAAGTCTGTTTTCATGTAAATTAAACCTATTATGCTTCTAAAAAACTTCAGAGTTTGTTTGAATAATTAACATTTCTTGAAATGCGATCCATTTTTGCATGATCCCTTTCGTGCTTTGTAGTTCCGCCACTAGAGGGATTCGTTATGAACCGTGTCCTCGGAGATTATTTTGAGACTCTGCTGTACAAAATCTTTGTCTCCATTGATGAACACACTAGCATTACTGAGGTACTTTCTTTTTCAGCATTCAGAAATGCAAAACTGCTACAAGGGATCATTGATAACCTCTGTCTCATTAACTTATTATGGTAAATGAGGCATAGTTAATCTTGATCATTTCTATAAGTGCTTGTTGCATAGAACTTAAGTAAGTAAGTATATTCTTCATTGACCAATTGCTAATCGCACTTTAGTGTACATACATCTATGTTACAATATGATAGAACACTGTTCAAAGGCACTAAACAATTGTGCATGAAATACTTGCTCAGGGTCCTTTCACAGTGACTGCACGAGGGTAGTCTCGAACTCGTACTCTTCTCATTCCAGGCCACGCACTCTATCCTATCAATTCAGTTTTCTATTACTGACCTGCATAATTTGTTGTTTGCAGTTGGCCAAAGTTCTGGAAATCGATCTTCAGCTTGTCAAAGTATGTGAAATATACTTAACAATAGATATATGTTTTAGGATTACAATTAATCTGTTTTTGCCCAGTTTTCTGTGCAACTAAGAGTCTATGGAATTGAGTCATAGTATTAGCATGTGGTTTCAAACTATGAAATTATGTGGTAAGATATTAATTTATCTGTTACTGGGTCCAAAAAACTAGAATTTAAATTTGTGGTGATTATAGAAGGGATATTTTGTGGATGATTGATTTGCAAATAATCTGTGTATATAGCATCACCGTCATCATCAGTTCCTGACGCCAGCCATTTGGCAGTGATGGGTACGAATGAAGTATGTCCATTGTCCTAAGTCATTTGTCAAGTCCATTTGCTCCCCTTAGTGTCTGTGTATGTATTTGTGTATGTATGGAGTAATGTAATAGAACAGCTTGCAGTTGCCTTATGGTATGGGCAACTTTACAGCACTTTTGAGCATCTCTATGAAGCCACTACGTAATCTCCAGATACATGTAGGCTTTTTTTCTTGTTTGAATGGGTTTTTTTGTGTGGATTTTTGCATGCAAACGTAAGAGAATTCTAACAATTATCGGTGTATGTGGGAAGACATATCACCTTTCTGTTACCTTACAGATACTGTTGCAGCACTTCACGAAGCCAGAGCTTACTATTCAGATGATTGCACCGTTTTTATTATTTAAAATGTCCTTTTCTGTTTTGTAGAATGCAGTATCGATGTTTTGTCGACTTGGTTTTGCTAAGAAGAAGGGAACCGATATGAACGGAGAAAATCTTCACGAGTCTTGGAAAAACGTTGAACAGATGAACATCATCGCAAAAAAGTAAAACAACGTTTCAACGATGTTTATCGATTATTTCTTGTATATTTATGTAATTTAATAGTATTATATAATTATTATCATCATTTGTGGTGGCAGTCAACAACGCATCAAGGACGTTGTCAGTGTTGCTACATAATCATTGTGTGAGGGAGGGTTCAAACCTGGGACTTTCTGTGTTACTGGCTTAGTGCTGAACCAGTTGGTTACTAAGTCACACAACAGTCAGCTACACCTAATCTTCGAATCGGGCATTTCTAAAGAAAACATTCATTCAGAAATGTTAAATCTGTGTTTGGGAGAGTAAATGTCACTGTTGGTTTTAATGCTGCAACCTTGTTAGCACAATAAGTAAGTAAGTACATTCTTTATTAACCAATTGCTAATCACCCTTTATGCCACCCGGCAATGAGATGAGAGGAGTGAGGTGGTTTGCCGTTGTCTTCCTCACAGACAATTGTTGGTGAGCAACTTGTCCAGGGCGCTACGCAGTGGCTTGAGGTAGATTTGAACCTGCATCCCTCCGGTTACAAAGCAAAGAGCATACCACTACACCACCATGTTCCACTTTAGTGTACAGACATCAAATAAACACAGATACTTCAGAATGATAGTTTTATCTCTCAATTTCCCTTCTGTGTGTTGAACGCATTTTAACTAGGGCTGGGCATTTAACGCGTTATTAGCGAGATTAATGCGTTAATTAATTAACGCGATTAAATTTTTTAACGCAGTTAACGCGATTGTCACTGCGCCCAATTATTTCTAGAAATGCTCTAAAACAATTCTTGATAAAACCGCTCAGTTTAAACTTTAAATTTTAAAGTAAAAACTAAAAGGTAAAAACAAGTAGTAAAAGCATGTTTGTATTTTGTTTATTGACTGCAAGCATTTATATAACGCATATTTAACGTAATTACTCAGGGTCGGTAGAGTAGTTGTACTTGTTATCTATTCTGACATGCGTTAAAAATTAATCGCGTTATTAAAAATTTTAATCTCGCGATTAATTTCGATTAAAATTTTTAATCGTTGCCCACCCCTAATTTTAACACACCTGTGTTGATCCACAGTTCAATCATAGTTACTGTGCATAATGATATAAAAAGAACTTCTATATATATGCCCTTGGATTGTTTTTTTTATTTTTCCCAGGCCGACACAGGACCAGCTGCTAATTGACTGGAGTGCTACAATTAATGAGGTAGTCTCACCTGTCCAGATGAGCTCACCCGATAGCTGCAGCTTAGAAGGCACAGGTATGCAGATGAAATTACCTGCTCAGGTGTGCTTGGCTTTATAGCGTGTGTGAATTCAGCAGTATGAGATTAAGAAAAATGAAGCCGCTAGAACCTCATACTCATGGTCCCCTCTGAGGGAAAGGTTAAAAACTGTTCGTCTTACTATTCTTCGCATGTACATACATACCTTTTCATGCCATCTATCTCGGTTTTCTTCTCTACTCTGTGTGTATATCGAAATGCCTTTAATTAGTTTTAGCCCCTCTGATTAGTTTTCTCTTTGAAGTAGCGGTGGTGTGTAAATTTACAGTTCTGGTGACATGTACAGCGTCTGTCTCTGGCTTTATGTTTACGACGCAGTAGTCTATATGGTTAGCGTGCAGTATGTAATTGAAATCGGGTGCTCGATAGTGTAGTGGTTAGTGTGCTGGACTGTCAATCAAGAGGTCCGGGGTTCAGATCACTGTCAGGGCAGAAATTTGGTTTGGGTTTTCTGCTCCACCTGCACCCCTAGCCAAGTCAGCTATAATGAGTACACTGGCGTACAGTGTCGGTGGGAAGATGAGAGGGCGAGGAGAGGACTGACCACATGCCCTCATATGCCAAGGCTAAGAAAATGAAGTCGCTAACACTTCATTGTCATGGGTGCTTCTGGGCTAACTTAGGTAGTACTTCTTCTGTATTCGAAAGGTTGTGGATCAGACCAGTTGAAGAGGTTCCATGTAGCGACTATGGGCAAGTTTCTTCTGCCACATGACTCTGTCACCAAGTAGTGTGTTCTTGAAGTAGCATAAGCTGGAACATAAGTTGCATTTCCTTTGCATCACTGACCTCATGTCCAGTACCTTGTGAAATTGTAATTGTACTTACAACAATTTCTGTAGCATCGTTGGTTGCAAGCTACTAGGATGCTTTACAAACTGTCTACTCTCAGCGCAAATGCTAATGCTCGGAGTTACGTGACAAGTACATTTTTAACTGTTTTTTGAAAACAGAAAGGCTTTTGACTTCCTGAATAGGTGCAGGAAGACTGTTCCAGGAACGTGGACCAGCGATCCGAAAGATGTGATCCCCCGTTTTAGCTTTAATTTGTTATTCGAATTATTTGTGTTGTTCGTCCACTGCCAAAGAGTGGGAAATGAGTGTCTCCCCTACAATCCACTAGGGACATGAGCACTCATAGTTTTTACCTCTATAACCCATCTGTCTTGCCTTCTGTCTGCTTGTGTCTCAGTCCATTTGTCCAGGAATATTTCTGGGTGTCTTCTTCTGTTCTTTGTGACACAAGGCTGTTTGTGTTTGTGTGTTACTGTAGAGACATCAGGTCTGATAAATTCTGGTCATGCGAAAAGAATCGCTTTCCTCTTTGACTCCAATCTTACGGCTTTCCTCATGATGGGAAACCTCTCACCGGTCGGTAAAACACCCGTAGCACCCGTTTGTTTAATTTTCGTTAACAACTTATAAATGAATACTTCTTAACATAAACAGTTGAACTAGAATATCTAATCTAATCTTGCTAAGACTAAATCTTGACTAAATCTTAATAAGACTAAATCTTGGCTACCACCGGGCTAGCTGAAGGGGCTGCTGTTCTAAATCTAGTCTTACATGAGACAAAAGCTAACTGGTTGCTTGTAGGCAAAACCGGGATTAGCTTTAAGTAAGGAAGTATATTCTTTATCCACAAATTGCTAATCGCACTTTGATGTACAGACATCTAATAATACACTATGCTGTCATGCAATAGTATTCTTTAGTTAATTTTAGTTAAGATAAAGCTTGATGTCGTATTCACTGTTTTGCTGAGAAATGCTATGAAAACCATCACTGTACTATCTTGCAATAGTATTGTTTAGCTAAGCTTAGTTAAGAGTGCTGTTGTATTGACCTGTGGTTTTGTACAACTGGCTATTGTTGATTCTGTGGTTTTAGATGTGTATTAATTACTTGCTGTCCAGTCTCTCTGCACATATTGACTAACTCCACATTTGTTTATCTAGCCTAGATGATTATGGTGTATGTTTAATTGTTTATTAATCGTGTATGTTTATTTAACCTAGATACTTGTTCACCAGAGTGTTGTTTAAGCAGCTGGTTTAATATAGAATGTACTTACTTGCTTACTTCCTTGTGAAGAAAGCATGTTCTCTTGATACGATGGTTTTGATACATTGTCTGATGAACGAGGTTTTTCTTGTGTAGGGTTTGAAGAGTCATGCGGTGACGATGTTTGAAGTTGGAAAACTCAACGATGAATCCCTTGACAGTTTCCTGGCTGAGCTGGAAAAGGTTTCTGTCGTTATCCAACAAAATTTTCGTTTAGTTTAAAATGCCTGTGGTGTTTGTATAATTGGTTATTGTTTATTATGTGGTTTTTAAATGTGTGCTCATTACTTAACTGTTGTCAACAATATGTATGTATGTATGAAGTCTGTATGAATGTGTGCATGTATGTAGGTATATATGTGTATATATGTGTGTATGTATGCATGCATTCATGTATGTGGGTATGTTTGTATGTATGCATGTATGTAGGTATGTAAGTAAGTAAGTAAGTATCAACTTTAATTCGCAGTTGCAGCCCACATTCTGAATTACAAACGACATGTATGTGTTTATGCATGTGTGTATGTATGCATGTAAGTCTGTATGTACTTATGTCTTTATGCATGTATATCTCTATATATGCATGTGTGCACATGTTGACTGTACTACGGATTGCTTTTGGTGCACTATGGGAAGATGCCTTGTGCATTAGACACTGGTGCTATAGAAGTGTCTGTTTACTATCAGCCATTATTATTGCATTGCAGGTGGATTCTGTGGCTGAGGGAGAGGCCCAGCGTTACTTCGATCATGCGATCCGACTGAGGGATACGATCCGTTTCCTGCGCTATAACAAAGAACTCGTGACCGATCCGGAGTTCTCTGGTACTGGTCACGGAATGGACCTTCTGCGCTGCGAGAGTCTCCTCGGACTTGACCCCGGCACGTGTTCAAGAGTGTTGAACAAGAACTATTCGTAGGTTTCGCTGGTTTTGATCGTTAGGATTTATTTATTGTGCAGTTGAGATTTGATTTTTGATTATTTGTGGCTGAGATTTGTAATGTTTATGGTTTATCTGGCTCAGATAATTACAGTCATATTTTAAATGGTTGAAGTTAAGTTTGCCTCTGATTGGTATCTTGAAGGGGCGCTATATAAATTTTCATTGATTGATTTTTTGATTGATTGATTGATTGATGTAGTTCAGGGGATTGATGTGGCACGATGGCTGATTGGTCAGGGTACTCGGCCTGTAACACAGGGAGTATGGGTTGAAGCTTCCTCCGAGGCGGTAACTGGTAGAGACCGTGAGCAAGTCCTTCACTCACAGTTGCGAGCTCTGTGTCATCTATATTCTGTCATATGGCCGTGTTTTCACTTCTGAACTTTAGAAGGATTGATCAAATACAGTTATAGGCCCATTGTAGAGGTCTATTGTAGGTATACTCTTCATGGAGTTCAGACTTAATATTTGCTATTTACGTGGTTCAGCTCTGCTATTTACAGTGTATTCGGTCCAGGATTTTTGAGTTCAAATAACAGTGGGACCAACGGACCATACCAAGCATAAGGGTAACATAAAGAGGTTATGAAGCTATGAATTCCTATAGAATCCCTCAAAAGATTCTTTAGACCTCTTAAGTAGCTTCCATGCCTCTGATTTGTCCTATCTTGATTTATCTGTATCCCTGCCTGACAATTTTTCTTTCTGTCGTTCTTTCTGTCTGTCTTTCTATCTATCTGCTGGTAGTGCCTATGAGAGGCTAGAAAAGGCACTCAATGTTTGGATGCCGGATAAAATGTGCCCTCTGTGTCAAGTTCTTTAATTTTTTCAGGCGATGATCCTGAATACCGAAAAATTTAGCCTTTTAAATTGGAGGACCTGCTTTTCATTTTGTCGATAGCCTTGATGTCTGGAGTTTCAAATGAGCCGATGTTATTGATATGAACCTGGCCTGGTTTGCGAAGGGTGCTTCATTGTTATATCTGTTTGCAAAGGTTGTCGCTGTCATCGCAGTCTGTTCGACAGGTGGACTTTGTAATAAACACGTCCAAGTGGTTTGTCAAAGCACGTTGAGAGTCATGTTGACATATTACAGAGATCCTGCTGTTTCTGCTCTTGACCCAATTCTCCACTCCATTGGCCTGATTGTCACGGCTTTGTCGGTCTGTGCGTGTGCCTGCTTGATTGTCTGTTTGTCTGTCTGTCTGTAATGTATGTCTTCAACTATACCTGTAAATCTGTAAACCTGTAAATTTCCATAGCATAAGATACACTGAATGAGAGCTATTGCTGTAAATCTGTAAACCTGTAAATTTTCAGAACACAAGATTTATTGAGTGTAACTACAACTGTAAAGCCGTAAACCCGTATATTTCCAAAACATTAGGTTTTTAGAATGGAACTACAACTGTAAATCTGTAAACCTGTAAATTTTCAGAACACAAGGTTTATTGAATGGAACTACAAGTGTAAATCTGTAAACCCGTAAATTTCCAAAACATTAGGTTTTTAGAAGGAACTAAAACTGTAAACCTGTAAATTTCCAAAACATTAGGTTTATCGAAGAGGAACTACAGCTGTAAATCTGTAGACCTGTAACTTTCCAAAACAAGATATACTGAAGGGGAACTATTGATGTAAATATGTAAACCTGTACATTTCCAAAACATAAGATATGCTGAAGGGACACCAATCTAAATGCTCTGAATTAATGGATGAGATATCATCTGTGTTATCAGGTATCATCTGATGATGTTTGTCGTATCATCTTCTGAACCACTTAGAACTGTGTTGTGTTATTTTAATTTTTACATTACAGTGTGTAAGTGTTGCATTTTCTGTGCTTTCAGTCTTCTTGTTTCCGTTGCACCATTGAGCAACGAAATTCGTCCCGTGAGTAGCAACGTACCACAGCACATTGGTCCAGCAATTCCAGAGGTACGGCATTTCTACAACTTTCATTCAGAGCATTTATTCATTCATTCATTATGAGCATTCATTTATTGTGAGCATTCATTCTGAGTATTCATTCATTCATTGTGAGCATTCATTCATTGATGATTGATTGATTGATTGATTGATTGATTGATTGATTGATTGATTGATTGATTGATTGACTGACTGATTGACTGATTGATTGATTGATTGATTGATTGATTGATTGATTGATTGATTGATTGATTGATTGATTGATTGATTGATTGATTGATTGACTGATTGATTGATTGATAATATAATATTGCATGTGAAGATTCTTTACACTTGCAACCGTGTTAAGTTTCTTGTCATTTGTTTTAGGTGAATTCAGTCTGGTTCAAGCTCTACATTTACCATCTGACTGGAAATGGTCCACTGTCGCTGCTGCTTGTCAAGGGAACCAAGCTACGCCGTCTTCCACGAGCATTCCAGGTGGCAATACATACATGTACCTTTTCGAAAAGTATTTTGCCCATCACATGTGTGTATGTATCTATTTGTGTATGGGTAATTAGTTGATGCCTTGTGCATTAGACAAGGGCATAATAGAAGTTACTATTACTAATTATTATCTATCTATATATATACATATATGCAGGGGCGCCGCTAGCGTTACGCACTTACGCAAGTGCGTACAGTGTGGAAATGTTTAAAGTGGGGAGGAGGCACATCCCCTATCGGAACCGCTCCTCTACCGGGGCGCTCGTTCATGCTATCCTGCATACTTTCATCCCCGCGTGTCAGTTTTGTGAGATAATTTGTGATCTTACACATTTAGTGTGAGGAAAAAAGAGGAAAAAGCAAACTGGTTTGGAAGGAAAATTTTCTCGAAATTACGCTCTATTGTGCGTACAAAATTAAAATCCTGGCGGCGCCGCTGCATATATGTGTGTGTAATATATGCTGAATGTGTACACTGATGTACACTGCATTGGATTTCCCCTGTTGCTTGTGATGGTAGTAATGTGGTGGCATTTAATCGAGGTAAAATAAATAATCTTTTTTATTCTGCTGATTCAGGAATATGATCGTCTGCTTGTGACCACCTGGGGTCACGACCCGGCTGTCATTCCAACGTCGAACATCCTTCTCACTCTCAACGACGCACTCTCACACTCGGCAATCCTTGTTCAGGTACGAATTAAAGTCTGTATATATTCAGAGGATGAGACAACTTTGATATCGTGATGACCCTGGACAGTCTTTTAGTGCACTATTGTGTTTTCAGCTTTAATATCCTAGATCGTTTTCAGCACCTTTGATAGATTTTTCGAAACTGCTTATTTATTAAATTGTTTATTTAATGCATTGTGTCTTCCTTTGTCGCCAAACCTTTCTTTTGTGGTGTGTTTGACCTTCTGGATCTTAGCTGAATCATGACTGCTGATCGTTTTTATTAAAAGTTTACTATGAGTTGTTCACTATCTGTTCACTAGTTGTTCATTAGTTGTTCACCTTGTTCACTAGTTGTTCATTAGTTGTTCACCTTGTTCATTAGCTGTTTAATACTTTGTTCACTAGTTGTTCACCTTGTTCATTAGCTGTTTAATACTTTGTTCACTAGTTGTTCACCTTGTTCACTAGCTGTTTAATACTTTGTTCACTAGTTGTTCACCTTGTTCACTAGCTGTTCACTAGTTGTTCACCTTGTTCATTAGCTGTTTAATACTTTGTTCACTAGTTGTTCACCTTGTTCATTAGCTGTTTAATACTTTGTTCACTAGTTGTTCACCTTGTTCATTAGCTGTTTAATACTTTGTTCACTAGTTGTTCACCTTGTTCACTAGTTGTTCATTAGTTGTTCACCTTGTTCATTAGCTGTTTAATACTTTGTTCACTAGTTGTTCACCTTGTTCATTAGCTGTTTAATACTTTGTTCACTAGTTGTTCACCTTGTTCACTAGCTGTTTAATACTTTGTTCACTAGTTGTTCACCTAGTTCACTAGCTGTTCACTAGTTGTTCACCTTGTTCACTAGCTGTTCACTAGTTGTTCACCTTGTTCAGTAGCTGTTCACTAGTTGTTCACTAGTTGTTCATCGTGTTAACTAGTTGTTCACCTTGTTCCTTCACTGGACAAGTCATTAGATTAGATTGGATGAAATGCCGTTGATGCTTTTTTTAGGCTCATGGCTGGGTTCAACACGAAGGCAGAGACGCACACATTCCATTCCCACTGCTGTACGACGACAAACTAGGTGGGCCACACAAGCTATGTCTCACAATGATCATTAATCTAACAACAATAACATAAATTATAATTGCCACTTGCACTTGTATTACATTACATGATCAGTTGAAAAAAAATTGTTTCTAAGTATTCAGTTGGATTAGGTCGATTGACTCTTCTTAGCTTTTGTTTGTTATCGGTTTTATTGATGATGCGCTGCTAATTGCATTATTTAATTCAATTAGCAAGTAATTAGACTGAAATTAACTTACGTTTGTGTATTTTTTACACTGAAAGTAATGATAATTTGCTTACCATTTCGACTCAAGAAGATGAGCAGTGCCTTAGGCGAGAGGCAGTCATGGGTATGAAGTGTTAACGACTTCATTTTCTTGGCCTTGGCGTATGAGGAGGTGGCCAGTCCGCTCCCTTGTTATGTGATCTTCCTATGGACAGTGTACGGTCAGTGTACGACTGAGTTGGGGGCAGAAATGGAGCCAGAATCATGAAACGAATTTCTGCAAGGCTGGAATTTGAACCCCTAACCTCGGTTGATAGAGCAACAAACCAACCGCTAGACCAGGCTTGTCCAGCCACAATCCGGCCCGCCGAGTGAGTTCATCCGGCCCGCCAAGCCTTTAAAAATATTGATTTTTTGTCTGTATAAAATTGGGACTTGCATACTACATTTCTAATTGCCCCGGTACTGAAAATTTCCTATAATTCTTTGCTTCACAAGACACACGAAGTTTTAATGCTAGCTCTGTGTTGCAATACTTAATGTTGTTTTCTGCCTCAAATAACCATGGCGGAGTCAATAGGTGCAAGCAAAAAGCAAAAATTGATTCCGAATGTAGAGTTTAAAAAAATTGTAGACTGAGGAATATTTCGTCATTGAGCATTCTGAGGGTGTTTTTTGCTTAATCTGTCAAGAAAGAATAGCAGTGAACAAGGTATAATAGGCCTACTACTAAGAGGCTTTTCCAAATTTGTCCTATCCTGCACTTAGGTATATTGCACTCTTTGGCAGTACATGTTGTTGTGAACAGTTTTTGTCTACAATGGCAAACATTTAAGAAACTCAAGATCAATACTAACAGATGGACATTTAACTAGAATACTTAGAATAGCTACATCAACTGTTGAAGCAGATATAGAGTACTTGTGCAAGAAAAGCAATGTGAAGTATCACATTTGTACAAACAAATCAAAAATGTGACTCGTCATGTAGGCAAGTTCTTTGATTGTTCTTTAGTAGGGCTATGCGTCGAATTTTTAAATCATTGATGACATTTTTTCTTCGGCCCCTGAGGTCTTAGAAAAATGTCAGTGTGGCCCCTCGCCCGAAAAGGTTGGACAACCCTGCGCTAGACCATCGTTCAGCCCCAATTTCGACAGATATTACTCTATTCTGTTACTCTATTCTATTACTGTTTGAACTGATATAAATTTCCTGCTTGTTTATCATTTCAACTGTTACACATCAAATCATGTTTTGATAAACACCATTACAGACGCCTTGTCCCTGGAGCAGCACAGCGCTGTACAGCGTCTTGACGAATGCATCGACCTTCGACATACGTGTGGATACATAACCATGCTGAAAACCGGCAAGAAAAACCGCATCCCACGCACCGAATTTCCAAAACCGGGCAACCTCTACCGTAGCGACGCATTTGGCCGCAACCCCAGCGATGACCCCGAGACTTATTCCACGTTCTCCGATGACCTTCTATCGCCCAAGGAGGTCGTTGCGGCCGTCGAACCCGAGACAGCGAACCCCTTGGTGCGGGGTTCCAGCCAGGACAACGACGAATTGACGCAAGCGAAGAATGATCTCGAGGGCGCTCAATCAGATCCGGCGGGTGTCGAGAATCCTCCGGCGAGTCCCAATCGCAGCAGACTCGTGCTGGACTTTAGTTCGGCCGTGAGTAAAGGCCGTCACAGCAGTAGCGTGTCGGCCGATGGATCGACGATCGAGGACGACTGGGTTCTGTTGGACTGTTGCTTTGGTATTCCGCTGTTCAACGCAACCGTCAACCAGCAAGTGTGTAACCGTATTGCACTGCAGAAACTGTGCCATAAGGACAAGTAAGTTCATTCAGTAATTCAGTCATTCATTCGGTCACTAATTCAGTCTGTCATTCAGTCAGTCACTAATTCAGTCTGTCATTAATTCAGTCAGTCATTCGGTCATTGATTCAGTCATTTAGTCATTAATTCAATCAGTCATTGATCCAATCATTCAGTCATGTTTTATAACATCTCTTCAACACATCTGTCTTGGTAAAAGAGGACTTATTTAAAACATTTGATAAAAGGTAGGCCTACAGATATACTTTTTAAATATCTTATATAGTGAGTGTTTTAAAATCAGTGAGCCATTTGTGCTCCTACGCTGCAGCTATATTATATCTGATTTTCTTAAATAATTAGTGTGAATTGATATTGAATATGGAATATTAATATTATAACCTGTTGTTTGATGTGCAGCTTGACGGAACTGATGCATTCCAATCGCAAATTAACTAACGATCTCCTTGCTTTTGTCTCCATTCACCAGGTGAGCAATTATAATTAAGCACTAATTAACCACTTATAACAGTTTTCCTTTTCTGTGTTTGGTTTCACTGAAGAAGGAGAAGAGCACAGTCCCTTAAGCTAGCCCTGAGGCAGCCATGGGTATGAAGTGCCAGTCCTCTCCCTGGCCGTCTCATCTTCCCGCCAACAGTGTACGGTCAGTGTACTCATCATAGCTGAGTTGGCTAGAGGGTGCAGGTGGAACAGAAGTCTAGAATCAAATTTCTGCCCTGATGGGATATGAACCCCAGACCCTGGTTTTGCAGGTTAGCATGGTTCCACTGATATACCTATCAATTTCTTCTTCTTATTAAACCTTGGCTTATTGTGAGAACAACCACTTAACTAATCTAATCTAATCTCATGGCTTCTATGGCACCATAATCAGAATTCAGAAGACATCAACCCATAGTCACTTGAAGCGAAACCATCAGAATAAAGTGCGTTACAGTAGTCTAGATCTAATCTATTGTAACAACTGAGCTATAGAAATCATTAGATTAGATTAGATTCGATGAGTGGAGTACTCCGTTGCCTCTGAGTAGGGATCTTGAAGGGTACTATATAAATGTTGGTTGATTGATTGATTGATTGATTGATTGATTGATTGATTGATCAGTCGATTAATCGATTGACTGATTGATTGATTGATTGATTGATTGATTGATTGATATTCTTGCAGGCGTCTCCGATGTCGTCCGACGGAGGTCAGGACACCAGTCCGATGGTGATGTCACACAGTTCTTCATCATCATCCTCGTCTTCTCTCCAGGTTCCCTGCGTTCCTCTTCCGACTCAGAATCTCCTGTTCGTCGATGGAGTGCTGACCGTCTGGGATGGACAATAGGATGCTGGAACCACCTTCTAATAAAGGAATCCGTATGACCATGGGCGGGGATCCCTGTGGGGTGCAGGGGAACACGCCCTCCCGATGTTTAGATTGAGTGGGGCACATGTAGTTATTCATACCCTCCGATAGTTCTGCTTTATTTGGTGCATCTGTTCATTGTGCATCTCTTGTTTAACTGATGGGCGCCTTGCAGGCTGCCATACAGTTAAATTCAATTATTATTATTATTATTATTATTATTATTAAAAATTCTTATTATTCTTATTCTTAGAATTCTTATTATTATAAATTCAATTATTATTATTATTATTATTATTATTATTATTATTATTAGTACATTGTTTAATGAAATTCCAGTGTAGTAGGAGTAGTAGAATTGGTTGTCTGGTGGTGTCATAAGCAATAGGTTAAAAGAGGTTAAACGTTTTATTTCATTCTCTGTTAGCTGATTAGATGTTGTTAGAGTGATTCTTGCATTGCTGTGAGCCTGAGATGTTTACTGTGTAGGAATATTGAGAAAATCCATCTCCTGTAATTGCTCAGCACCATCAATTAATTATGATCTGCCATAATCCCTCTAAAACACAGCTCATTTGGCTGGGTAGCCTGTACAATATCACTTTCCTACTTACCCTGCTCTTTCCTCACATAACCTTTTCCCTCACAGTTCGTGATCTGGGACTTTCTCTTGACTCCGAGCTTACTTTATCTCAACATGTGAACTCAATTGCACGGAGTTGTTATTATCAGCTTCGTCAGCTTCGAGTGGTCTCTCGCTCTCTCTCTCATGATGCAGTTGTGGTCCTTGTTCATGCCTTTGTTACTAGTCGAATTGACCACTGTTCCTCTCTACTTGCTGGCCTTCCCTTGGTGTTTTGGGGCGACTAGATCGAGTTATACGCTCGGCTGCTTGGCTTATTGGACGGCTTCCTAAGTACTCTCCTGTCTCTGCATACATGCGTGATGTGTTGCATTGGCTGCCTGTGTCTCAGCGTATCTCATATCGCATTGCTGCTCTTGTTTCTCGTTGTGTTCTTGGCTGCGCTCCATCTTACTTGCGTGATCTTTGCCGCCCAGTGTCTGATGTTCCAGCGTGTCGGGTGCTTCGCTCTGCGACGAGGGGTGAGTTCCTTGTTCCACGGACTCGCTTGGCTATTAGGCAGCGCCGTGCTTTCTCGGTTGTTGGCCCTTCCATTTGGAATGACCTACCACTTGTTGTAAGCCATCTGACAGGGTTCTACAAGTCCCTCAAGTCTTTTCTTTAGTCGTGGCTATTGAGAAAATCCTGATCTAGTTTCTTAAGCTCAGCACCATCAAATGATGCTGAATGCCATTTCACAGTGTTGCTTAATAGGTAGAGGAATAGATAACATTTGTATTTTAATTTAGACTCACATGGGATGGAAGCAGTCTGCGTGAGTTTGATGGGATTGTGCAGAGAGAAGAAGTGCGATCCTGGCATGCACTGGTGTAGAGGGGCTTTGTGGTAACACTAGACTGTTAGACTTGTTGTAGTCTGTACAGTTGTCTGTCTGTCTGTCTGTCTGTCTGTCTGACTGTCTGTCTGTCTGTCTGTCTGTCTGTCTGTCTGTCTGTCTGTCTGTCTGTCTGTCTGTCTGTCTGTCTGTCTGTCTGTCTGTCTGTCTGGCTGTCTGTCTGTCTGTCTGTCTGTCTGTCTGTCTTCTGTCTGTCTGATGTCTGTCTGTCTGTCACATGTCTGTCTGTCTGTCTGTATGTCAGTCTGCTGTCTGTCTGTCTGTCTGAACACCTTCCAACTGATGCAATGACACATGTCTGTATGTCAGTCTGCATGTCAAGTGTCAGCCTATTGTGACCGTGCTGTCACTGCGCTTGTAAGAATTTTATCATAAATTAACTTGTTCATTGGCTGTATAAATATTATTAATATAGCTGTACAAAGTATTATAAAATATAATTTTCATCACAAATTGCACTTATACATTTGACAACGTAAACTGTCTATTTCGTGTACAAGTATGTTGTACTTGTCTAGCATACTTGTCTGAACATTTGTGTTGCTTACTTATATGCTGTACTTGTCTGTTGTACTCGTCTTGTATACTTGTCTTGCATGCTTGTCTGCTGTACTTGTCTTGTGTACTTGTCTGTTGTACTTGTATTGTATACTTGTCTGCTGTACTTGTCTTGCATACGTGTCTGGGTTTTGTATATTATGGAAATCTTTTGTTGAGACATGTGTCCCCCAATTTGTGTGTTCCCTTTGACACTTGTTGTGTGAGCTTTGCCTAACAATGTTACACTAGGTCTAGAGTGATTGCTGTGCCAACAACTGAGGTAACATTTCACACTGATTAGGCCGAGAAAGAGAGGTTCTCTTTTAAACTAATGTCTGTTTTGCTTTTTGGACAGAGCAATTCTTTGGTGTTTGGCTGCTGACTTGGTTCCGGCAATTATTGTTTTGCAGTGTCTTGTTCAGTTATTGTGTTGTCATGGTCAGTTATTGTAGTACCATGGTAAGTTATTGTGTTACCATGGTCAGCTATTGTATTGTCGTGGTTAGTTATTGTAATTCCATGTTCAATTACTGTACGCTCATATTCAGTTATGATGTGATCAGTTATTGTATTGACCTGGTAAATTATGGTATCATCGTGTTCAGTTATTGTATTGTCATGGTCAATCATTTTATTGCTGTGGTCAGTTATTGTATTGACAGGATGAAGCATTGCATTGCCACTGTTACATTTCCAGTTATTGTGATGCCTTCGATAGCTGCATCGTTATTGTCAGTGTCACTGACTATTGTGCTATGGTTTGGTATCATACTGCCAGTGTCAATTACCGCTGTCTGTTGTACTGCCAATATCAGTTGTTAATTTTAAAATATGCTTTTAGTGAATATGCTGTTGTGGTTAGTTGGCTCTGAATATGAATTTAACACAGGTTATCCTAATGTAGGCACCCTGATTATAATTAGTTAACCTGGAAGTTGTGTTATGTAAATGTTTGATTGCAATTACCAATTGTTGTTTAGACCTTTAGTGCTTTTGAGTGATGCTTAAGAATAAATCTCCGCGTCCCTAGTAATAATAATTATAGCGGCAATTTATATTGCACCGTAACACAGCCATGCCATTACAAGGGCACCTCACAGTCAACTAACAGTAAGACATAGGGAGGTGTTTGTATCTTGGTTTTTGGTCCTGAGCCGGAGGTGGATGAATCCCGAGATCCTCGATGTGGGCCAGTGCATTTGTAGCTTTGTAGGACTTGGTCGTATGCTTTTTTGATTTGAGAGACAATAAACAAATGTCCATATCTAAGGCAATGCTTAACACTGTAATGATGAGTGTGTACTAAGTGACTGGGAAAACAATGCAGCTCGTTGTTAAAGTGTTGAGGTGTTGAATTGTTCATTCTCCTAGACATAGCCTTTGTTGTCATGTCTCGTGTTATTTAGCTGCTTTCATCTATGGCCAGAAGAGCATAATACGATAGGGTAATTGTATGCCTTTATCCACCCATTAGTACTTTACGAGCTCCTCAGTCACATAAGCAGAGGCATACATGTAGATTACTTACAGTACTTCTTACTTGACTTATTGTATTTTTTATCTGGTGCCCCCAAGTAGGATATGTTTTCTTTTCTTAGCTAGATTCTCTTTCACTTTTACAAAAACAACCAAGTAGAGCAGTATCATAAGAGTTGACGAATTCTTTAAATTTAAATTTTATCTTTTGATGCACAAACTTGTGAAGGCTTCCACGTGAGTGAGTTATTGGGATAGTTACGGGTAAGCTAGTAATTCTGCTCTTTTTAGCTTTCAAAACATTAACTTGAAAAGCATCCAAGTGAATATAAGTAAGTTGAATATAAAGATTGAAGGTAGAGTCCTTGCATAAAGAAGGTGTTTTTGTAAAATCATTTGACTTACATTTTGCAATAATTGTCTTTAATGTAACATTTGCTTTATCCCCATTTATGTTGAGTGTATATATATATAAGGGTTTCAAGTGTTCCTGTAGACTTGATCATTGTGTCAACTGGGAACTTCTGTAATAAATAGGATATTTGATATTTCTGATGTTATTCATTGTAATATGTTGCAGCTGTTCTGTTGCTTTGGTGTTGTTCATGAGACAACAGGTTGAACATGATTGTTGAGACAACAAAAACGTAGCAGTTGCTTTGTTGCTGTCAGTGGAGGCGCCAGGATTTTGTTTGGAGGGGGGGAACTTGATTGAGCCGCAGTTTAAGATCCCCCCTCTGGCGCCGCCACTGAACAAGAACCTATTGGTTGTTTCAATTTTGAAAAGAATTTATGTAAGTTGCTGATGCATAAACAACTATGTAAATTTATTTCCTAAAAACAATTGATACCCTTTTATATAGAGAATGTAAACTCTTAACAAGGAATATTACTTTAATGACCTTTCATTTTAATTACTAATGCAAATATTAATTATCTAAATTGTCGACTAAATTAAATTATCAGTTTCTTATATTACAAGATAAGCGTTTTACTTGTCAAATTGTGCCTAATACAAATATCAATTAAATTAAACTGCTACTCCTTTACAAAATATCAAAATAAGTGAACCCTGATTATTTGAATTTTAAAATAAATGTTAACAACAGTTACATTAAATATATAAAGTATGACGTTTAGGAGAAGTTGGACAAAACAATCAGTCAGTTAACTTGAAATATTTTATTTGCAGTTGTGAAGTTTTTGCATAAGTAGGCGAATTCAGAATCGTTTTCAGCATAGGCCAGCAGTCAGTTTGGTTTCAGTCACCCGTTTCCTTTCTTTGCGTAGGCTACAAATTGTTCGCTATCGTTGCTGACATTTCTTGGAAAGACGTTGTTTCGGCTCTAACTTTCGGCGATAACAATAGGATCCTTCTGGAACTCTGACGCGTCTGGGGAACTCTATGAATTCCATTTTCTGAGCTCTGACTTTCAGGAATTCCTGTGACGGTCCTAAAGACCTTTCTGAACAGGATTTCCTTGTGAAATTCGTACTTAACTTAAAAGTATGACTTCCGGAATTTCCTCTGATGATTCTGGTCGCCTGACGTCATTTCCATTGTGTTCGGTTGACGTCATTTCATTGTGGTCGGCTGACGTCATTCCAATTGTGGTCGGCTGACGTCATTTCATTGTGGTCGGCCGACGACGTCATTCCGATTGTGGTCGGCTGACGTCTTTCCTTTTGGGGCTGGCTGACGTCATGTACAATAAGTGATAGGCGACGTCATTCCACATGAGCGATTGGTTTACGTCACTTTTCATTGGATTAGCTTACGTCATTCTTCAACAAGGGAGTGTCGTCATACCTATCGTGGCTGGCTGACGTCATTTATATTAGGGGATTGTCTGACGTAATTCCCCGTCGGATATTGGTGACGTCATTTCCCGTTCTGCAAGCGGGTCCCATCTAATTAAATTCTCAATGACCATGGTCTCTTCATTTACCACATCTATAGTTCCGCCTCGCCCCAAGGCCACCCAACTAGCCAGTAGTAGCATGTACCAGCTGGATAATTGTATGTATTTACACAAAACCAATACCGTCTACCAGTGATAACTATCTCACATATTCCATCTGACAAATGGAAACCTGTGCCGCATGGTCATTGGTAACCTATGCCATCGTGCCAATGGTACCTAGCCGGGAACAGGAACATACACCGGACTAACAGCGGCAACAATTGGTAAGTTTTAACCTATGCCACATACGCCATCTGACTAGCAGTATCTTATGCCACAATCACCATCTGATTATAGTGGTAAACCCCGGACACTTTCTCGCTCGCTCTGCCTCGATCAGGGTTCCATTTGTTCAATTACTTATAGACGTCCACAGCTAAGGAGACCTACCCTCAGCAGAAGCGTTACATATTTATAACGCGGCCTTTGATAGGGAAGGGGTCACTGGATTGTGGGTAACGCAAGGGGTAATATTAAGGCCGGGGTAACTGATAAATTGTGTAACGGATAATTGGTTGCGCAACGGACTATGGGGTAATAGACTATGCATGGGTAACTGGCAGATTGGGTACGGATGGGGTAATATTAAGACTACGGAGTAACCGAGAGATTGGGTAACGAATAGATAAGTAACGGACGGGGTAATAGTAACATCATATGGGCCAGATGATTGTGTGGGTAACTTATGGGTTGGTTACTGGTGACTTGGGCAGCGAATAGACGACACTGTGGTATTACTGATGAGTTGAGTAATCAATGGGGCAACAGATTATTGAAGACGAACGGGGCAACTGAAAGTTGGGTATGGTAGACGTGGTGTGACGGCTGGGGTACCGATTGGGGTAGAGGAGGACGGGGGGTGGGACGGTGACGTCACATCATGACGCACTTGCCCTTGAACCGGTCCGTACTGAGGCGCGAGTTGGACTTTTTCGAGTCGAGCTGGAGACTCATCGTTCGTCGTTTCTCGAGTTGGAGCAGTTCCTGGAACAGCTCCTGAACGTTGTGGTTCGTCTTCGCCGACGTCTCCATGTAACCGGACTTCCAGGACTTGGCCAGAGCGCTGCCCTCTTGCGTCGTAACCTCCCGCGTCGTTTCGTCGCACTTGTTGCCGACGAGCATGACGGGAATGCCGTCCGTGTTGCCCTTGATGAGACAGATCTCCGTGAAGATCGGCTTCAGCTCCTCCAACGTCTGCCTGTAACATAGGCAGCCAACGCCTTTGTGAAAAGGTCTTTAAAGGCGCCGCTATACAAGTGCTCAGATCGTAATCGTAATCGTAAATTTATATAGCGCCACTTCAAGAAATACTCCTCAGAGGCGCTCCCGACCTGACAACACCAAACCACGATCGAAAAGAATGGTTTTCAAGCGCCTGCGGAAAAGGGGCAAAGAAAGACCAAGAAGCTCATTTTTTATTTACGGAGATACATACATACATATGCATACATAGGCCTACTCACAATCTCACATGCATACATACATAGATACATTCATACATGCATACATATAATATATACATACATAGGCTACATATACACATACATGTATTGTATAGATCTACATACAAAGATGCATTCATACATACATATAGATAGATACATACTGTAACATACATACATGCATACATATATACATAGATGTAGAAAGCATCGTTATTGTAATTGTAATTACATTTTAATTCTAACTTTTATTTAGAAAAAAAACACTAACTTAAATAGAAACCAGTCTACACGTTCCTAAATATTCCGGTGTCAGATGTCCTACATGCGGGTTTTGGGTTTGATTCCTTGACGTAGTGCATGCACATACATCCATACATACGTATAGTTAATATATATAGGGCTAATTATGTACATATGAAAAGAATTAAATATAATGTTCTAATTCTTTTCCTAGTTGAGTTACTAAATTTTAAAAATTTTCATGACTACATGAAACTACGGACGCTTTAGAAGTCCTGAGTGAATTTTCTATACGCCGACTTTAAAAAATAGAATTAATTAATGATTAACAATTTAGTCACAGACGGAAAGAACTGAAGGGATCGTTAGACTACGAACCGACTGGTGATGGAGTAGACCAGGATGAATGCGTGACCTTTTGATATTGACAATCTCTGCATAGCTGGAAAATGGTGGCTGCCCGCTGTGTCGGTAATTTGTAGCGTGCACACCTGTTAACGTACACACAGATGTATGTATGTATGTATGTATGTATGTATGTAAGAAGGGCAATAGAACTCGCAAGAGACCGACGAAATGGAGAAGTTTTGTTAGAGCCTCATCGTCAGCGAATACTTGACGGAGGAGAAAGAAAGAAAGATGTATGTATGTATGTATGTATGTATGTATGTATGTATGTATGTATGTATGTATGTATGTATGTATGTATGTATGTATGTATGTATGTATGTATGTATGTAGGCCCTTTGTATGTATGTATGTATTTATGTATGCATGCATGTATGTATGCACGTATGTATGCACGTATGTTTGTATGTATGTAGGCTATTACAGTTTCTTTTTTCAAACTGACACACCGCAGTATGATTACAATTCATTGTATGAACGGATGATCACAAGTAATTGCAGGAGTCGAATTTAACTGTTTGGCAGCCATGCAAGGCGTCCATCACGCCCTACTGTTCAGTTTACCAACGCCATCTGGTGAATGAAAGGCTGTGTCGACCTTTGGGAGGGTAGCGGGAAGCGATCCCGCGTCCATGCTGATCTTCTGCTTTTCTTCGTGCCAGAGTTTTACCATTACCCTAAAGTCTTAAACCCCCCCTCTCCAATTATATTCAGTAAGAAGAAGAGTACAGCTCATGTGAGCCAACACTCTTCAGGAGAGGCAGCGATGACTCTGAGCAATAAGCTAGTTCAGCATTAGCAATGCGCATGCGCAGTCACTTAACTTTTATATAGGTCACCGTTCACAAACAAAAGAATGGTGCGGCTAGCGATATTGCTATGATCTAGTTTCACGCAAATATTAGAAAATATTTGATTGTATTGTTCGATACCAGTTTATAGTAAATTTAAAACACATAGCAATATCGCTAACGGCACTATTCTGTTTTTTGTGTGAACGGTGACCTATATAAAAGTAAAGTGACTGCGCATGCGCATTGCTAATACTGGACTAGCTTATTGGAGTCTTCCGTTTTCCTAGTGTTGTCTTACGACGGTAGGTGGCCAGACGGTCCCCGTCGGTGCCTTGTCTAGCCGCCGACAGTGTACGGTTAGTGTGCTCATCTTGCAACTGAGTTGGCTAGGGGGCGCGAGTGGTGCAGAAAGCCCTGTGTCTGTCTTTTCTGGCTGGCATCTGAATCCTCTGACTTCTGCGTTGACAGTCTACCACGCCAAACGTTATTATTGCATTGTGCAGCCTCTGAATTGATGGACGGCCTTAATAATTTAATGGTGTTATTTGGACAACGCCCACATACTGAGGGGTTCATGTGAGGTTGGTTGGAAGCAGCCCAGGGCTGGAAGTGCCCTGGACAGGAGCCTAATTACCAGGGAAACTGGACGAGTCCCAGTGGACTTGGATCAGGGTCTGGGCCAGTAGAGGGGAGGGCGTTTCGTTGTCCCCTTACAATTTACAAACAGCTTCTATCCCTGGTATAAATTATGTAAGAGCAGGCTACACGTGTGTCCTTTTGCTTGTTTGTGTGTGTATGCGTACATGTGTGTGTGTGTGTGTGTGTGTGTCTGTGTGTGTCTGTGTGCCTGTGTGTGTGTCGGTTGGGACCGAAACGCACTGGTGTTGTGTGTGTGTGTGTGTGTGTGTGTGGATGGGTGTGTGTGTGTGTGTGTGTGTGTGTGTGTGTGTGTGTGTGTGTGTGTGTGTGTGTGTGTGTGTGTGTGTGTGTGTGTGTATCTGTGTGTGCGTGTGTGTGTTTGGGGTGTAGCGGTGTGTGTGTGTGTGGGCTGCATATCTTGTCGAAATGTTCTTCTAGAAAGGAAAGTGGCGATATATAAATTCTGAGCTGCACAAGCACACGCACACACGGCTGTCACACACACACACACACAGAACGGATTACGAACACTTATATAGCTTGATCTGTCACTATAACAGTAAGAACGGATTAGGCGTGAACACTTATATAGCGCGTACCTGAGTGTCAGGCGGTATATCATTTCTGCTTAAGAAGCGCTCCACTAGGCGTGCAGCGCTACCTCTTCCTCTCTGCATGTACGCAATGCTACGCATGTCTGCGTATATGAATAATATTACATGTAATATGACATAATATATATATATATACACTGAATATACATCCAGTCATACATAGATATATATGTATATATATGCTTTTGTGTTTTTAATCAAGGAGCTATACAAATATTCAGCCAATAATTAATAGGTAAAAACAAAAGCAAACGCGCATATATATATATATATGCATGCTTAGGTGCATATATATGTATACATGTACGTGCATATGTATACCCATGTAAATATGTATACCTGTATGTATTTGCGTGTATATGTATATATGTATGTATGTATATATGCATGTAAGCATGTATGTATGTATGTATGTATGTATGTGTTTATGTGTGTGTGACACTGTGTGTGTATGTAAACTTATGCATGTGTGTATTATAATAAATGTATGTATATATACACATATCAGGCTGCTATTGGTTTGATTTTCGTATATATAGGGGTCGTATACCAATAACTGGTGTATGTTTGTGTGTGCGTGTGTATATGTGTATGTATGTGTGTATATGTGTATGTGTGTGTGTGTGTATATGTGTATGTATGTGTGTGTGTGCGTGCGTGCGTGTGTGTGTGTGAGTGTGTGTGTGTTTGTGCTGTGTGTGCGTGTGTGTGTGTGTGTGTGAATGTGTGTGTGTGTATGTGTGTGTGTGTGTGTGTGTGTGTGTCTGTGTGTGTGTGTGTACGTGTGTGTGTGTGAGCCCGTGGTCGTCATATTGCGCGCATTGACGGCATCCGGTAGTCGTTGCTCTTGAGTCGTTCCGAGCGACTTGTTTGTCGAGCACTTGCCATGGTTCATTGAGACTCCTATATCTGCCTCCAGCTGCAGACGATCCTCCTCGTCTTCTGCTCTCCACCATCCACATCCGCTGGCGCCAACGCTTCCCTTCCTTTCCCTTCCTTCCTCTTTCCCTTCCACTTCCCCTCTCCGCCGCCATAAACGTCTCCGATGCCTGTGCTTACGTCACTACACCCTGCACCCGAAAAACCGAGGCCATCTCGACCACTCCATGGAATTGATCGTATTGTATTGTATTGTATCTAGACATTTATATAGCGCCTCTCTCAGTGCACACCAATCAGAGACGCTCGTATATGAGGTTTCGTTCTGATTATGCATGGGATCCAGTGGGTAGCGCATACGCCTAAGGCCTACTGGGCTGTCTATTCAGAATTCTAGGGGTCGTGAATGCTATTGAATAAGCTGGTGCCCTGCGCTTACGGCTTCTAAAAACGACCGTATACGGCTTCGATCCTGTTCGTTTTTCAGTGAATTGATCGGGTGATATGCTTTCACGGTCTCACCACCGCTGCCCGTTTATAAAAATACAAGCATAGGTGCATATATACAGGGTGGGCCAAATAAAGTAACCCCATAGGTGTTTTGCTAATATTTTGGCCAAAAGTAAGAATGTTTAAATCAAATTTTGCAGGCATAAAGGTATTTCATATCCACGTACAACTGCCAAATTTCACCAAAATACTTCAAACAGAACAAAAGTTATATCACTTTTAGTGAGTCCACCCACTGTTTTTGATTGTCCAAAAACATGCAATTCACCAAAAAGTGTCAAAAAACGATTTTATTAAGTCACTTCTCAAATAAATTTTGGCCCACCCTGTACATGTACGACATTGTACGTGCATATGTAAGCCTACCCATGAATGGTGTCACACCATTTAAGGTCCAGCTGCTAACCCGATTTTAAAATCATTGGAATAAGCCACCGTCGGTAGGCTATATCGTATGCGAACCGGCAACTCACTCACAGAGTCGCATGGGACATGCGCTCTAAAAAATATAGCTAACCGGGCCAATTGATAAAAGGCTCCACACGTATATGTTCACATGTTGCCCGATGAAATGGTGGCTAGCAGTGATATTTTAGATTAAGTTCTTGTATATGATGATGATTACGATGATTATGATGATTACGATGATGATTACGATGATGATTACGATGATTGCAAGCTGACTGTTCTGTTAGTAGTTAAGATTGTTTCAATTGCATAACATGTAAATGTACAGCGCAGTGCGTTTGTCAGGCGCTTAATAAAGAAAAGATTATTCTCCTTTACTTATTATTATTATTATTATTATTATTATTATTATTATTATTATTATTATTATTATTACATAATTATTATTATTATTATTATAAAAATTATTGTTCCTCTAAGATCAGAGTTCTACATTTCCATTGTAGCAAGGCATGCGACAGCGTTGAATCGCTGGACAGTAAAGAAGAGCATCTTTTGAAAAAGGAAGAAGCCATATTATGGATCTTAGCGACTTCATTGTTCTAGTCAACATATCTGCCGAGTTCCATCTTGATTATTATTATTATTATTATTATTATTATTATTATTATTATTATTATTATTATTATTTATTATTATTATTATTATGATTAGCCTACGATGATGATTACGATGATGATTACGATGATGATTACGATGATGATGACATGATAAAAGTCGAATGCTTTCATATTCTTCTGAATCGTTGTTTTTAACAGTAACTTGCAAAATGCCTTAATGACTCAGGGATTCATCTATAGGCTAAGCAATCAGATACACAGACTGTTTCCATGACTTAAAAAACATTTTAAACGATAACACAGACGATGAATCATAGACACATCGACCTTTGACGTCACAGCATGTCTGCCTCCGTCATATCTTCTCCGCAGCCAGAAATCCATACTTGGCGACAGTATTTACGCCTATCGAGTTTCCAATTATTGGCGACGAAACGGAAAGCCTTGGGGGCTTCAATGGCGTGGGCGTAGTATAGGGAGACGTGCTGCCCTATGGGTTTCTCTTGCCAGTTTTTTCCCATCTAATCCAGCGAGGAATAGAAACTGCCCATCGCAGACGCTAATTCTTGGTTGTGCTCACTCAAATGACGACGAATTTTTTCGGACTGGTTTTTTAGACGGCCTTGAATCCACCTCCACGTTCAGACAGCAGCTTTTTCATCAGCTGTTCACGTCTGCTAGAGTGGGTGGATGGGTGGGGCGTTATACGGCTTCCTAATTACGGAATCGTCTTGTGTACTACGATAGTGTGCTGTCGGAATTTCATCTGTTTATTGCTCACCTGTTAATTAATTGCTTGTACATTACTCTCCTGTTAATTACTCATCTATTTATAGTTCAACTGTTGATTAATCATCTGTTTATTGCTCAACTGTTAATTACTCATCTATTTATAGTTCAACTGTTGATTACTCATATGTTTATTGTTCAGCTCTTAATTAATCATCTGTTTATTGCTCAACTGTTAATTACTCATCTATTTATAGTTCAACTGTTGATTACTCATATGTTTATTGTTCAGCTCTTAATTAATCATCTGTTTATTGCTCAACTGTTAATTACTCATCTATTTATAGTTCAACTGTTGATTACTCATATGTTTATTGCTCAACTGTTAATTATTCATCTGTTTATTGCTCAACTGTTAATTACTCATCTGTTTATTGCTTATCTGTTAATTAATCACCTGTTTATTGCTCAACTGTTAATTACTCATATGTTTATTGCTCAACTGTTAATTACTCATCTGTTTATTGCTCAACTGTTAATTATTCATCTGTTTATTGCTCAACTGTTAATTACTCATCTGTTTATTGCTCAACTGTTAATTACTCATCTGTTTATTGCTCAACTGTTAATTAATCACCTGTTTATGGCTCAACTGTTAATTACTCATCTATTTATTGACACACTGTTAATTACTCATCTGTTTATTGCTCAACTGTTAATTACTCATCTATTTATTACTCACTTGTAATTACTCACCTGTTTATTGCTCAACTGTTAATTAATCATCTGTTTATTGCTCAACTGTTAATTACTCATCTATTTATTACTCAACTGTTAATTACTCATCTATTTATTACTCACTTGTTAATTACTCACCTGTTTATTGCTCAACTGTTAATTAATCATCTGTTTATTGCTCAACTGTTAATAAATCATCTGTTTATTGCTCAACTGTTAATTACTCATCTGTTTATTACTCACTTGTAATTACTCATCTGTTTATTGCTCAACTGTTAATTAATCATCTGTTTATTGCTCAACTGTTAATAAATCATCTGTTTATTGCTCAACTGTTAATTACTCATCTGTTTATTACTCACCTGTTAAATACTCGTCTGTTTAATGCCCAACTGTTAATTAATCATTTGTTTATTGCTCAACTGTTAATTACTCATCTGTTTATTGCTCAACTGTTAATAAATCATCTATTTATTGCTCAACTGTTAATTACTCATCTGTTTATTACTCACCTGTTAAATACTCGTCTGTTTAATGCCCAACTGTTAATTAATCATGTGTTTATTGCTCAACTGTTAATTACTCATCTGTTTATTGCTCAACTGTTAATAAATCATCTGTTTATTGCTCAACTGTTAATTAATCACCTGTTTATGGCTCAACTGTTAATTACTCATCTATTTATTGACACACTGTTAATTACTCATCTGTTTATTGCTCAACTGTTAATTACTCATCTATTTATTACTCACTTGTAATTACTCACCTGTTCATTACATGCCTGTCTGTTTATTACTGACCTGTTTATTACTGCTGATGACCTGTCGGTAGGTGTCTTCGATCGTCGGTACGTAGTTCTCCCTGAACGTGCCGCGTACGAAGCGCAGAACAAGGGAGCTCTTGCCGACCCCGCCGGCTCCAAAGACGGCCACGCGGTAGTCGTTGCTTTGTTCCGGCATCCTCCCTCGTATTATACGTCGGCGGTCGTCGGTTCGTCGAGGGCTTCCCAGGGATGACCCCGCTCTCTCCTCCTTCTCCTCTCCGGTGGTTATCCAGCTGCTCTGCAGGGGCAACCGCTACACCTCCTCCTCCGTCACAGGCACCTGACGCTGAAGCCCGACCAAGGGACGACTCTAAGCAAGGCTGCAACAACGAGAAATATCTATGCACTATAGGACGATAGCAAGGAGTAGGCTAAAGTAATCGTAGCACACGTAATGTAGCGTAATGTAACGTAATGCAAATAAGTTAATAGCAAGCTGTCAATAGGATTCTTCACAGTTACGCGCATGACATATATCGTTCATAGCAGAGCATATCGTTTCTAGCATAGCATGTCGTTCATAGTATATTGTTCATAGCATAGCATATTGTTCATAGCATATTGTTCGAGCATATCGTGCGTAGCCTAGCATATCGTTCATAGCAGCGCATATCGTTCATAGCATATAGCACATCGTTCATAGCATAGCATATCGTTCATAGCATAGCATATCGTTCATAGCATATCGTTCATAGCAGAGCATATAGTTCATAGCATAACATATTGTTCATAGCATAGCATATATCGATCATTTTCACGTGTGCACAAAACACTTCTGAACATACCTACAAGCCCCTTTCGGCAATTTTTCGGAGTTAACTTCAACAATTTCGTCGTTCAGTACGAAACGGAATAATTGTCAGTCACCTGCGCCTTGGCAGAGTCTACAAAAGTAAAAACAATGAATATAGCCCTAAAGACTAGAAGTTTAATTTAAATTACATGTCAATAATATGAGACAAATAATGACGCCAGTGGCTAGACTGTAGACCCTGTAGTACGGTACGGTACAGTACAGCACAGTACCGTTTAGTACAGCGCAGATGTAGTACATGCAATACAGTATATATATGCAGCATATAGCATATACTGAACCATAGTACAGTAGGCTATTATCATATTGCAAAGTGCGCAGCAGTCACTCCTCAGTTACAGTAGCAGTGTTACATGTAGATCTTTTGATAAAAGTGACAGAGGGGCATTGGCAGTTACAAAACAGTTCCAATCGCTTCCAATCTAAAAACTTCATATTTATTCGGGTTTAGAAATTCCTGTATACGCAATGTGAATTGATAGTTGCTGGCACAGCAAAATCTGATGGGAAAATCAGCCCGCGAGATCAATACTGTTGAAAAAGAGCGCATCAATCCAACATGGGAAAGTAGAAACATTTAGAGAGAAAAAGCGTTTGTGAAACCCGATTGTCTACCGCGTTGTCATGGTAACTTTAATCACGCAAACATTTATCTCGGCGTATCAATTTCTAAGAAATTATCAATAAATTTTCATTCGTTTGTCTCGCCACATGCCAAACATGTTGCTATGGAAACATTTATCTGTTTGTCTCGTCCCGTTACCATGAGTGTTGTCATAGAAACAGTGGTCGTTATGTCCTATTATGTCCTATAATCTCGAAACAAATAGTCGGAGATTTGAATCGGACCTATAAGCTGCTAACAGAACGTTGAAAAAAAATTGTTTCGGCTTAACGACACTTTCATATCGAAGATGATTAGTGTCGGAGGCAGAAAGCAACCTCGTACTCCACGTTTAAATTGCGACCGAGCCACCCGCAGTAAAGATCCGAGAAATTAATCTCTGATAAACAGAACGTTGAGCGGCAGTAGACCTATTTGTACCGAACTCGTCAACTGGTATTTCGCATGAATAATTATAATAATCATCAACAGCGCTACTTCAACCGCAGCTTTTATGTTTGCTATTCCGTCCGAGAACACTAATTGTTCACCAGTCCGCGGGTAGCGAGCGATTACCAGTGAATTGAAACGAATAGCACAAAGCCATGGCAAAACACAAAGCCAAGTAGCAGTAAAGACGGTTGTACGACACTGGCAGAGCGCATTGATGTGTGAGTTACGACCAGCGTCGAAAAACATAAAGCCTTTGCGTAACGCTTGGAGTGCTTGGCGCCTTTCATAGAAGCGCCAATAGGAACCATTTGTTCCCTCGTGTGCTCCGTCGGAACAAAAGACAAAAAGATTATCTACATTATTCAGTGGAATCACGGAATTTGCCAAAACCATTTCGTGGCTAAGAGACGCAAGTTCTAGCTGCGTATCATAGCTTATCAATTCGACCATGCTTTCAACTTTGCAGCCGTTTTCAAATTCTGTTGGGACATGGTTGAATGGTAATACACAGGCACGAAGAACAAAAGGACGCGGGTTCGATACACGCAAATCCCATAAGGTTGACTCAGCCTTCCACTCCCTAGGGGCAATGATAAAATGAGCAGCAGTAGGATGGATCGGCGCCTAACAGGGTATACCATACAATTAAGAAATCGACTCTTGTTTAACTTGTTTAACTTGTTATCATGTGTTCCTATATTATTTCATGTATAGGCCTAATCATACCGCGGTTTGTCAGTTTGAATTGAATAAACGAATATCATCATCATCATTATCATCATCATCATCATCATCATCATCATCATCATCATCATCATCATCATCATCATCACCATCATCACCATCATCATCACCATCATTTTTATTATTACTACATTAGACCCATGTGACGTATACGGGTTTCTATGGTGACTGTATTATTATTACGCCTAATATTAAGGGTTATAGAGGGTCACTAGGCCTACCTGATGACAAAGCATCAATCGATGGCGCTGAGCAATTGTCAGAGAAGGAATTGCTTAAGGTCCCTACACAGTATCCGTCTTGTGGAGACTCGAATCCGTACTCTCCGCATTACAGGGCGAGCACTCTAACCAATCTGCAGTTACTGTGCCCCACAAGCGCAGTCTCGACTCGATAACTTTTTCCCATGGATTCATCATATCAGATCCATTAGCACGGCTTCTCGTTAGAATAGGGGAGATTTAAAAAAAGCTCTGAAACATGTAGGCGGTATGAGATCCGTTTTCCTCGTGCACAAATTAGCCTAGACATAAGCTTCTACCGAAGTAGCTATCAGCGCCAGTGACATTATGAGAATCTTGTGTTTTGCCACCATACTGACATGAAAACCTTATTTGTTTTTTATTCTTCATAATAAATACACAATATGTAGTTATTATGGGAAATAAAACAAATTAAACAATGTCATTGTCTGCTCTCTCCAGAATAATTAAAGGTTTATTTGTCTAGACGTAATTACGTTGTCGAGGAAACAGCCGCTATATAGTTTTTATATCTCATGACCTTTGTCTCGTTGTCTGAAAATTTCCGAGGAAGCCTTAGCCTGATTGTCTGCCCTATTGTCTTCCTGGTAACCTTGATCGGCTTACACTATAACGACAATGGTGACGTAGCCCGTTGGTCATTGTTATTATTCGTCATGAAAATCCTTAATTACCATTGTTTGGTATTGTCTATTGACTCTATAATTATGGAGACATTTATCTCCTTAATATGTTATAATTGCCTGAA
The DNA here is from genome assembly GCA_020284085.1 of Aporrectodea caliginosa. Taxonomy (NCBI): domain Eukaryota; kingdom Metazoa; phylum Annelida; class Clitellata; order Crassiclitellata; family Lumbricidae; genus Aporrectodea; species Aporrectodea caliginosa. The sequence goes on from JACEVL010000469.1 coordinate 1,432,130, forward strand.
ATATTGCCTTGGGTACCAATTCATCTGTTTGCAAGCCAACAATGTCTGTGTCCATGTTTTTGCATTTGTCTCCACATAATATCTACCATATTGCCACTAATATCTAACATAAATTGCCATGGAAATCTTTATTTATTTGCTGCCATACTGTATCCCCTATTGTCTTCCATGTTCTCCTGGAAGCCATTATCCATTTGTCTCCCTCTAATGTCTTACTAGATGATTGTCTTGAACGTCTATGTTTGTCTCGTTGTCTTGGAAACCATTATCCGTTTGTCTAATCTACATGTCTACTACCTGATTGTTTCGGAAGTCTTTGTTTGTCTCGTTGTCTTGAAAACCATTATTAGTCTGCCTCATCTATTATCTAGAGATTGGTCGTCTTGGTAACCTTCGTCTCTTCTATTGCACTTTAGATTGTTTTGGAAAGCTTAATCAGTTTGTCTATTCTGCTTCTACCACATAATTATACAGAAAGCTATTTCTTTCCCTCTGGTTCTGTCTACCATTTATCCTTGGAGACGTTATCCCTTTGCCTTAACTATGATTTAAAAGATGTGCAGGAACCATTGTCTGAGAAACCATTGTCCATTCGTCTAGTATATAATAATAATAATAATAATAATAATAATAATAATAATAATAATAATAATAATAATAATAATAATAATAATAATAATAATAATAATAATAATAATAATAATAATAATAATAATGATATTCTTAATTAATCATTAATTAAAACTGACGAGTACGCAATATGATCACAAGTCACAGTATGAACGGATGATTACCAGTAATTACATCAGTAGAATTTAACTGCATGACAGCCATGCAAGGCGCCCATCTGTCCCACTGCTCATTTTACCAACGCCACCTAGCGAATGACAGGCTGAGTCGACCTTTGGGAGGGTAGCGGGTATCGATCCCGCTTCCTACTTTGTGTGTCCCGGATTTTGACCTGGCACCGAAACGAAAAGAGGAGTTTGGCTATTGCGGACTTGATTTGATATAGCTCCGGTGAATAAGCTGGTCTCCCTGACGTGGCTTTTGTGGGCGCTGAGAAATTTTCGAAGATTTACATTACATTACTACTTGATGTTCTGCTCTTCTCGCCAGTGATTCTGGTTCTGAATGACCTTAGAGACATCGTATTATAGTCTAGCGCAGAGAGCACCTCTTTTTGCTCTTTGAGTGGCGCTATATAAATGTTCATTTACATTACATTACAATTACAGTTACAAAATTGTCATTGTCATTGTGATTGCATATTTATGCAGCGCCACTTGAAGATACACTCATCAGAGAGGGAGGAGGATCGTCAACTGTGTGTCATTTGAGATGAAGTACATAACGAAACAACAACCGTATCGAATACAGGGCAACTGCCTTGAAAGTGAAATCTAGATTTTACGTGGGATTCGAAACTTGGACGCTGAAGCGAAAGAAAAACACATTAGTACTAGTGTGTTACCGTTCCAACGGAGAGGAACCTGAGTGACAGAGACAGACACAAGGACAGGTAGAAATACAGAGAGACGTATCGTAGCCATCTCACCTTCCCATGCAGTTCCGTAGACGCCTTAAGACTTTCCTGTACTCTGACGCAGGCACTGAAGCAGGTTGAGAGCGCTGCTGATTTTTGAGCGGCGCTATACAAATGTTCGATTACTATTACTATAATACTAATACTATCGTAATCTTAATCGTAAACTCCAGACTTCTAAAGCGCCACTCGAAGGCCAAGCGCAGGGCACCAGCTTATTCACGAGCGTTGCCTCGAGTCTGAGCCTGAGGAGTTGTCCAAATGGTAGTCAGAGGGTCAGAGGGAGCAGAGCAGTTGTTAAGGTGGGTGTCGTTTAGGTCGAGAATTGGAAGGTGGAGTATCAGATGAAACAGGGTGCGAATTCTTGAACAGGTGAGACTTTAGTTGAGTGAAGGATAATCTATGGATGGAAAGTGGAAAGCTCTGAGGATGTAGGATAATCTAAGGATCAAGGATGATCTGAGGATCAAGGATGATCTGAGGATCAAGGATGATCTAAGGATCAAAGATGATCTAAGGATCAAGGAAAATCTAAGGATCAAGGATAATATAAGGATCAAAGATGATTTAAGGATCAAAGATCAAGGATAATCTAAGGATCAAGGATAAGCTAAGGATCAAGCATAATATAAGGATCAAGGATAGTCTAAGGATCAAGGATGATCTGAGGATCAAGGATGATCTAAGGATCAAGGATAATCTAAGAATGAAGGACGATCTGAGGATCAAGGATAATCTAAGGATGAAGGAAAATCGAAAGATTAAGGATGATTTAAGAATTAAAGATGGATAATCTGGAACCGTGATCCAAACTTGTATGCGTATCCGTGTGGACAGGTGCATTAAATATAATTGCTGTTTTTTTGCTTTGCATGGTGCGTCATAGTATCCATTGTTTCACACTATATTTCGTGGTTGCCAGGGTGTTGACCTCAGCCTCATCCTACGTCACGCAGCGGGCAAAGCGAGCTACAGGTGCCTTCTCAAATGGTGCGCAGGTATTTTCATTGCACGCAGTACTTCTAGCACATAATTATTACATGCCACCTGAACCTCTTAAACACCGTTATGTCACGTTGCTATATGCTATGTTGCTATGGTATGTTATGTTACATGCGTCATCAAATGGCGGGGACTATTTGTTGCAATTTTGCAAGTATAAATGCTTTTTTATATAGCGCCTCTTCAGAGGTGAGCCTGGACTCACAATAGAAGACCAATATCGAACGGAAGGTCTTGAACCATGCACTTGCGAAATAGAGGCATAGAGAGTAGAAGAGCTCATGTCGTAGGTTGTATTGGAGCCTGTTGCAGAATGAGAGGCCGACCCCTACGAAGCATCCATGCTGCATTGTGGAAGTATACGCGACGGGGGAACCAACCAGATTACCACGTGTTGCAGAAGGAAGAGATCTACGACCAAGTAATAATGATGGCACTCCTACCGCAGAAAAGCTGCCTCTACTTGTCTCTGCACTGATCCACGCCTTCGTCTCATTTGGAATAGACGTTGGAAACGCTATTTTTGGATTGAGAAGAGGTCCCTCTTATCTCCAAATGACAGCATGTTCTAAATGCATCTGCTCGTCTGATCGGCTGCATCCCAAAATGTGGCCAGAATTCCGCATATAAATACGAGACACTATGCGCTGGTTACCTACAGTATATCTCAGCGCATTGAATATAAGATACTAACTCTCATGCGAAATTGCCTGGAAACTGTACCATCCTATCTCAGATCCTTGGGTAATCGTAATCGTAATCGTAATCAAGCATTTATATAGCACCACTCAAAAACAGAGGCGCTCCCGACCCGGGCCAGTCTCTTCACTGGTAAAGAGAGGTTTTCAGGCGCTTGCGGAACTGGTCAAAAGAAATAGAGAAAAAGGTCAGTCCTGAGGGACTGAGGTAACTGGTTCCAGCTATTGGGACCAACAATAGCGAAACTCCTAGACTGGGCCGTAGAAGTACGCACCCGCGGGACAACCAAGCAACCACGGGCCGAGGACCGAAGGGAGGAACGACTGTGCAGAGAAGATACTGGGGTACAAAAGGCCCTAAGATAGTGAGAAGCTGAGCCAGCAAGACAGCTTCGCATGAGGGTATCTCTGCCTCATCCATTCCTGGTCCCAGGTTCCTCTGATCGGCTGCACATGGTATCCTTGTCGTCCCTCTGGCTAGGTCGTCCAGTACCCAGCACAGACGTTTTGCCATTGTTTGTGACCCTGGATCATGGAATAGTCTTCCATTAAAAATAGAAGTGAGCTAATCAGTCTGTCACCTTTCTTGTTCCGAAAGTGCATGAAGTCCGTTTTGTTTGTTCGTGGGTCCTCCCTGCTTGGTCGGGAGAGTTGCCGATGAGTTTTTCTTGAAGTTGCGCTTTACAAGTTTTCACTTCTGTTCTGTTACGTAATGCACTGTATCATGCATGTGGCATCAGTAGAGAAAAACTTGTGGAATGGGCAATGCGTCTGCTGCAAATGTATCTTCTGAAGCAATGGAGGGAGACTTCCCTCTCCCACTCCTATAAAATCCCGTGTGACCTAACTGACCTTCCCTTAACTTGGAGTCTACATAGATGTATAATTGTATATCCTTTAATCGAGAGTCGTCAAAGTCTTGTCAGATGGTCTTGTTACAGCTGGTCCGGCAAAGACACTTAATGCATTTCTAGATAGGTATCTACATATACATATATACACATATCGACACACACATAAATAAATACAATAGACATACATACATAGATATACGATTATACGCACATAAATACTTTCATATAAACATACATGCAAACAAAATACAGTATAAATGCGTAAATACATACTTTTCATATATATATATATATATATGCAATTATGCATCCATACATACAAACATACATGCAAACATAAATACATTCACACATACACACATGCATACATACATATCCCAAATACATAAACGCATACTAACCTATAGAGGGTAACAACGTGTCCGACACCGACGATCAGTCTGCACGGTTCCTAAGCACTAACCAGATCAATGCTTTCCATATCGATCTCAATCCAGCCGTACGCAAACGTCAACGGGAAAGCCTCCTCTGCTACGCACCAAGCACTGACCAACCGAACGGACTACAAACTGACCACGACTGACCCCGAGATGACCAGCCGCACATAAACAGCGGCGTATTCACGGCAGACGACAGATGTCGCTATATACATGCGTGGGAGGAGTGGCGGGAACGACCAATAATAGCGCGCGCCATTATTATAATTTCCCGGCCGCCGCACACATCGGAGACAATCCGGCTAATTCCGGTTTCCACTTACCTGATCCGGTTCCCTCGTCCGGTCTCAACCGGTCCTATCCAGTTTTCCGCCAACGATGACGATGACAACGAAGACGCTTTCCGTGGTCTCGTTACATCTTCTTCCTTCTTTTCCCCTACGACGCGTGTTCTTCTTCTTCGCGGGCTGTCCTTCCGCGAAATATTTCCAGTTCCCCGGCGGATGGAGGGAGGGAAGACTGAAGGGGAGGAGGAGGAGGCGTGTGCGTCGTTGGCAGCACGGGCGTACGATGGTCCCAGACGCGGCTCGCCCGGCGCCCGCCCGTGTGCCCGTCCGTCCGTTCGTTGGCTCATTTGTCGCCGGCCAGCGCTTTGTTGCCGCCCGGGCCCAGTGAGCCTCACGGCCGCCCGTCCGTCCGTCCGCCCGTCCGTCCGCTCGGCTTGGCCCTGCTACGCCCGCCTGAAGGTCAAAGCAGACGCGTGCTTCCTATGACTTCTGTGTCTTTGCCGTCGGCGATGTCTGTTTGTTCGTGTGCTTGAGTGTGTCTGTGTGTCCGCATGCCTGTTCTTGTCTGTTTCTCTGCCTCTGCCTCTTTGTCTCTTTGGGTTTGTATATATGACTGTTTCCGTCTCTGTCAATGCTACTTCCTGGAATATGTTTCTTTGTATCGGTCTCCGTCTCTCTCAGTCTGTCTGTCTATCTGTCTGTACATTTGTCACATAGTTTCCCGTCTTTCCATCTGTATCTCTCTCCCTCCTCCACTCTTCCGATCGCTGCCACATGCATCCTCCTGCCCTCCTCCCTCAAGCGTTTCCTCCTCCTGCTCCTCCCATCTTCCTTCTCCTCTTCAGCTGCATCAACCCCATCACCAACATTGGCCTCTGCAGCATCAGCACCAGAAATAACCGGATGACCAAAGCTCTGTCTGTCTGTCTGTCTGTCTGTCTGTCTGTCTCTCTCTCTCTCTCTCTCTCTCTCTCTCTCTCTCTCTCTCTCTCTCTCTCTCTCTCTCTCTCCACCTAGCAATCGCACTGCCAATTCATCCAACTCCCCTAATTACATCCTCTCTATCCTCCCTCTTCCTCTCCTCATCCTTTACTTCTTCATCCTCCTCCATCTTCTTCTCCTACTTGTTCCCCGATTCCGATTCCTCCTTCTCTTCCTCCTCCTCTTCCTCCACAACTTACTCTTCGTCTTCTTCTTCCTCTTCCTATTTCTCCACTTCCTCGTCCTCCTCTCTTTACATTCTCTTCCTCCTTTTCACCCATTTTCCTTTACACTCCTCCCTCCTCAGTTCTTCTCCTACTACTCCTCCACCTCCTCTCTCTATGCTCCTATCACACACACACACACACACAAACACACACACACACACACACACACACACACACACACACACACACACACACACACACACACACACACACACACACACACACACACACACACACACACACACACACACACACACACACACACACACACACACACACACACACACACACACACACACACACACACACACACACACATACACACACACAGGTGCACATATACACACACGCACACGATGTTGCGGTTGTTGCCACATATGCGATGCATTTAGCTATTAACTTGTGTTTGATAAATCTTCATTACTATAATAATAACAACATTCACGATATACATAAAAAAATACAGACATGTATGCAATACGTAAATATATACATCCACACAATGCGATACAATATATACAATACATCATCATCATCATCATCATCATCATCATCATCATCATTCTCCGTTTATTGAATCCTAACAAATGTCAACAAAAGAAATAATAGTTTGACAGGAAATATCGGCATGGACCATACTTACATACACACAAACATATATTCATCCATAGTAGCCTACAAACATTCATACATGCATACATGCATATACATTATGCATAGAAACTTGGGAGGAAGAGGAGGAGGAGGAGGAGGAGGAGAAAGAAGTGGAGGAATGGCAGGAGGAGGTAGAGGAAGAAGAGGAGGAGAAAGAAGTGGATGAATGGCAGGAGGAGGTAGAGGAGGAAGAGGAGGAGGTGAAAGAAGTGGAGGAATGACAGCATGAGGAGGTAGAGGAGGAAGAGGAGGAGCTGAAGCACTGTGCACATATTTACTCGCAAGCGTGTTTAAAAACATACACAAATACGTATACGCATGAAACTGAACATATATATATATATATATATATATATATATATATATATATATATATATATATATATATATATATATATATATATATATATGCAGGTTGCCTTGTGACTATATTTAGCTTATGCGTCATTGCACGACTATAAATAGCAGTCGTAGCAATGGTTCGATAAAGATGACCGAGGGCGTCGTTGCCGTCGTCAATGGCAACCGACGGACTGCCGTCAGCCTCCTCTCTCCTGGCGGCCAAGCATCGGCTTCACTGTAGACCTTCTGATGAATGGACCGATAAACGACCTCTATGTGAAGGCTGCACAATGAGGAGCGTCATCGGGCGATGCCTTAAGAGAATTATTCTCAGTGCAATGAATGCATCGGAAACAAGAGGGCCTCGTTGTGAAGGGCATATCTTTGTGAGGTTTTAAAGGTGCTATATAGATGACCATACATACATACATACATACATACATACATACATACATACATACATACATACTTACATACATACACAATTACATATACATACACACATACATATATACATTCATACATACATACAAGCATACACACAAATAAATACATACATAATATACATTCATACATGCATACATACATGCAAACACACACATACATACGTACGTACATGCATGCATACAACCCAAAATATATGCATACATACATACATACATACATACATATATACATACATTCATACATACATGCATACATACACATATTCATACATACATACATACATACATACATACATACATACATACATACATACATACATACATACATACATACATACATACATACATACATACATACATACATACATATACACATTCATACATACATACATATATGCAATGCTGTATATCTGGGCCACTTGAGAACTATAATTCCTAGGTCTGTTAATCGGTGGCAGAGTCTAGAAGGTGTGTTCTGTCTGTTGTCTTTGACAGTGTTTAGAAGGCGTGTTAAGACTTCGACCATCTGGAAAGAAACAAGCTCTATATTATAAGCTCGAAATGTTTTAGTTTAAGTGAGCTTGTCATTTAGGTTTTTGCTCGAACGAGACCCTGTTTCTGTGTTAGCAAGCCAAGGCGCCTTTGCAAGATGACTTGTAGAGAGAGGATAGCCGTGAAAGGTGACTCCAATTAGATTTGAACGCTGTGCTGTCTGTCTCGCGTCTTGAAGCCTAAGACCAACAGAAGGTTACTTTTGGTGTGAAGACCGCTTTTGGTTGAAATGGTCGACTGCTAGTCAAGCTGTTATTTGCTGAAGCCCTTCTGTTTTGTCGAGTTTGGTGCTGTTCGTTTTGGAAAGGTGCAATATGTCGTGTATTATTCATTTACAATAATATACTTTTATCGTAAACCCAAGCGAGGGTGTAATATACTCAGAGGACTCTAACAACATACATAGGGGAAAGTTGCTATAGATGGACCAGCGCCTATATAAGACGAACCACTCTGTGATTGGCCACAAGGATTGAAACTGGATTGTCGCGTGATGTTGTCCTAGCTAGCATGTCACAAGATGGCTCAAATTAAATAATTAGACGTACACTACACCGTAAAACGTTCGAGAAATCAGACAAAAACGTAATCGACATTGCTTGATCTAATAATCGTTTGGGGTGAAAATGAATCAGAAACCAAGAAGGGACCTGCTGGAAAGAATGAAATTCGTTTTAAAACTAAGCTTTTCATTTATTTATAGGGTACCCTGCAATAAAATCCAACACCATGACTGCTTAAAAAGTAGCACGAGTTGGAAGTGGATGGATGCAAGTTGCTTAAGATGAAACACGTGTGGTCCATGTTATGCGACTGTGGTCCATCTTAGGCAATTACAGCAAACTGTTGTGCATCCCTGATTTGTTAGACACATAGTTGTTAAAAACGATCAAATCAAAATAAAAAACGGAAAAAACGTCGTTTTATTGAAAAACAAAAAACGAGAAAAAAACGGAAAAGAAAATAATTTGACTTTTCTACATCTTTTACTGCATTTTAAAATTAAAACCTTGTTTACACAATTTAATTTTAATTAGCAAATAACATAATTTTATAAGTAAACACCAAGTAACAATAATCTACAACAATTATTTTCTATTTCATAAGTTTGGTATAAAAAGAATTCGGGAAATTAAAAATGTTGAAATATTTTCAAATTAAAATTGTATACATAAGTCCACATCAGTCCATGCAGACATAGGCAACTAAAAACTAAACTTTGCAAGTATAGAGCGTACTTAATTAAAAAGTAGGTCTACTTACAATTCTGACTTATATAAGAACTTGACATGAAGTAATATTCGTCAGTTTATCAGTCGATCAGAGATTACTGAGTACAAAGACAACATTTCGCATTTTGGATAACTTAGAAATTCAAATAACTTTTATAAATTTTATTTCCTGTAACTGTTTATTTCAACTGGTGATACTAGATAGTGACGTAAATTATATGAATCCTGGAAAGGACGGAGACAACGTAAAAGATATCAGACAAAAATAAAATTAAACAAATAGTAACAGACAGTTAATAAATAAATAAAGCTACATAAAAAAATAAAAAACGGAAAAAAACGAGACGAGAAATAAAAAACGAAAAACGACGTTCTTGGGAAAAAAAAAAAACGAAAAAGCGTTTTTACAACTATGGTTAGACATGTTAATTCATAAAGACATTAGAAACTCATGAGCATCTCAGATAGTGGAAATCCGAATACGTATTGTGCTGCGTTTCTTCACAGGAATGTCGACCACAGAAAATCAAATCGTGGCTGCTGGTCACCTACACGAATAATATTGTAGGTTAGAGCTGTACCGATATCGCTTTTTGCCGATTATGCCGATACCGCGTATTGCCGATTTTTAAACTGCCGATACCGATACCGCGTGTAGCCGATTATTAAGCTGCCAATACCCAATTGATGAGATCAAATATTTCATTATTTTCTTAGTCAAAATGTTCGGTTCCGAAACATAAACCAGTAATCTATCGTCACAACTAGGCTATAAGGGTGGACGTTTAAATTAAGTTGGGAAGTTGTTTTAATGCGTAAATAATAAGGGACGTAAAACGATAGATAAAAGTCGATGAAAAACTTGGAATATGCAATAATTAAAGTAAAATTATTTAATTATAACACAATTTTGACATCGGCACCGATTAACCGATTATTTCTGCCGATACCCGATTATACCGATTGTTCTAATAATCGGCCCGATTACGCGTATGGCCGTTTAATCGGTACAGCTCTATTGTAGGTGACCAGCCATTGCATCTGTCAGTTCCACGTAAATGGGACTGAAAATTAAATCCAAAGGAAGTTTATTCAGTGTAGAGTCTGCTGGGG
>JACEVL010000469.1:1445000-1733454 GCA_020284085.1 Aporrectodea caliginosa
TGAACCTCAGTAACAGTGAACTAAACTCACTAAATTAAACCTACAGCAATGGCATCTGTAAGCTCTTCAAGGTCAGCCACTAGTGTTGTGGACATTCTGTAATTTACGCATTAACATCAAGGACTGCTGGCTGTCAAGAAGAACAAGACTTTTTCGAAAAGGTCCAATTACATGGAACAGTGTTGTAAATTTTGTGTGATCTCCTATGCACATAGTATATATAATTTGTAGTAATGAAACTTAGACTATGTAATATTTCTAATTAGTATAGCACAGGCAAGTCTGCTGTCCTGAGAAAGCTGTATCGCTGTTTCCTCCCCTTTTATGTGCAACCAAATTTGGTGAATAACAGACATGTATTTTATAGCTGCAGTGTGTGTCATGCTTTCCCATGTATTTTACAGCATGCTTTCAGTGTGCGTGTGTGTCATGAGTTTCCATGTATTTTACAGCAGCAGTGTGTGTCATGCTTTTCCATGTATTTTACAGCAGCAGTGTGGATGTCGCTATATACATGCGTGGGAGGAGTGGCGGGAACGACCAATAATAGCGCGCGCCATTATTATAATTTCCCGGCCGCACACACACATCGGAGACAATCCGGCTAATTCCGGTTTCCACTTACCTGATCCGGTTCCCTCGTCCGGTCTCAACCGGTCCTATCCAGTTCTCCGCCGACGATGACGATGACAACGAGACGCTTTCCGTGGTCTCGTTACATCTTCTTCCTTCTTTTCCCCTACGACGCGTGTTCTTCTTCTTCGCGGGCTGTCCTTCCGCGAAATATTTCCAGTTCCCCGGCGGATGGAGGGAGGGAAGACTGAAGGGGAGAGGAGGAGGAGGCGTGTGCGTCGTCGTTGGCAGCACGGGCGTACGATGGTCCCAGACGCGGCTCGCCCGCCGCCCGCCCGTGTGCCCGTCCGTCCTTCCGTTGGCTCATTTGTCGCCGGCCAGCGCTTTGTTGCCGCCCGGGCCCAGTGAGCCTCACGGCCGCCCGCCCGTCCGTCCGTCCGCTCGGCTGCTTGGCCCTGCTACGCCCGCCTGAAGGTCAAAGCAGACGCGTGCTTCCTATGACTTCTGTGTCTTTGCCGTCGGCGATGTCTGTGTCTTTGTGTGCTCGTGTGTGTCTGTGTGGTCGTCTGATTGTGTCCGTTTCTCCCTCTGCCTCTGCCTCTGCCTCTGCCTCTGCCTCTCTCTTTGGGTTTATATATGTCTGTTTCCGTCTCTGTTAATGTTACTTCCTGGAATATGCTTCTTTGTATCGGTCAGTCTGTCAGTCTATCTGTCTGTCCATTTGTCACATAGTTTTCCGTCTTTCCATCTGTATCTCTCTCCCTCCTCCACTCTTCCGATCGCTGCCACATGTATCCTGCCCTCCTCCCTCAAGCGTTTCCTCCTCCTGCTCCTCCCATCATCCTTCTCCTCTTCCTCCTCCTCTTCAGCTGCATCAACCCCATCACCAACATTAGCCTCAGCAGCATCAGCAGCACAAATAACCGGATGACCAAAGCCACTGCCTCTCCTCCTTATCTTCATCCTCCCTCTACCTTCCTATCACAGAAACACATATACATACACATACGCATGCACACACACATGCACACATACATACACACACACACACGATATTGCCACGTGTATTTAGTTATATTGACTTGCGCTTTATAAATCTTTCATTATTATTATTATAATAATAATAACATTCACGATAAACTACACACATGTATGCAATATGTAAAATAATACATCTACACAATGTAATGCAATATATACATACAACACATCATCATCATCATCATTCCTCTTTTATTAAAGACTAACAAATGTCAACAAAAGAAAGTATAGTTTGACAGGAAATATCAGCAGGGACCATACATACATACATACATACATACATACATACATACATACATACATACATACATACATACATACATACATACATACAAATATACATATATCCATAGTACAAACATTCAAACATGCGTACATGCATAGAAACTTGGGAGGAGGAAGAAGAAGAAGAAGAGGAGGAGGAGGAGGAGGAGAAAGAAGTGGAGGAATGACAGGAGGAGGAGGTAGAGAAGAGAAGGAAGAGGAGGAGCTGAAGCCCTGTGCACATATTTACTCGCAAGCGTGTATAAAAATATACACAAATGCGTATGCATGAAACTGAACATATATATATATACATATAGGTTGCCTTGTGACTATATTTAGCTTATGCGTCATTGCACGACTATAAATAGCAGTCGTAGCAATGGTTCGATAAAGATGACCGAGGGCGTCGTTGCCGTCGTCAATGGCAACCGACGGACTGCCGTCAGCCTCCTCTCTCCTGGCGGCCAAGCATCGGCTTCACTGTAGACCTTCTGATGAATGGACCGATAAACGACCTCTATGTGAAGGCTGCACAATGAGGAGCGCCATCGGACGATGCCTTAAGAGAATTATTCTGAGTGCAATGAATGCATCGGAAACAAGAGGGCCTCCTTGTGAAGGGCATGTCTTTGTGAGGTTTAAAAGGAGCTACATAGATGACCATACACACATACATACATACATACATGAATACATGCATACATACATACACACACAAATATACATACATGCATACATACATACATACGTGCATACATACATACAGACATGCAAGCACACATGCATACGTACATACATACATACATACATACATACTATACATACATACACACATGCAAACATACATACATACATACATGCATACACACATGCAAACATACATACATACATACATGCATACATACATACATACATACATACATACATACATACATACATACATACATACATACATACATACATACATACATTGCTATACCTGGCCACGTGAGAACTAATCCTAGGTGTGTTAATCTGTGGAAGACTCTAGAAGGTGTGTTATGTCTGTTGTGTTTGAAAGTGTTTAGAAGGCGTGTCAAGACTTGTCAAGAGAGAGAGAGAGAGAGAGAGAGAGAGAGAGAGAGAGAGAGAGAGAGAGAGGGAGAGGGAGAGGGAGAGGGAGAGGGAGAGGGAGAGGGAGAGGGAGAGGGAGAGGGAGAGGGAGAGGGAGAGGGAGAGGAGAGGAGAGGGAGAGGGAGAGGGAGAGGGAGAGGGAGAGGAGAGGGAGAGGGAGAGGGAGAGGGAGAGGAGAGGGAGAGGGAGAGGAGAGGGAGAGAGAGGGAGGGGAGGGAGGGAGGGAGGGAGAGAGGGAGAGAGGGAGAGAGGGAGAGAGAGAGAGAGGGAGAGAGGGAGAGAGGGAGAGAGGGAGAGAGGGGAGAGGGGAGAGGGAGAGGGGGAGAGGAGGAGAGGGGGAGGGGGGGAGAGGGGAGAGGGGAGAGGGGAGAGGGGGAGAGGGGAGGGGAGAGGGGAAAGGGGAAAGGGGGAGGAGGAGAGGAGAGGGGAGGGAGAGGGAGAGGAGAGAGGGAGAGGAGAGGGAGAGGGAGAGGGAGAGAGGAGAGGGAGGGGAGGGAGAGGAGAGGAGAGGAGAGGAGAGGGAGAGGGAGAGGGAGAGGGAGAGGGAGAGGAGAGGGAGAGGGAGAGGGAGAGGGAGAGGGAGAGGGGAGGGAGGGAGGGAGGGAGGAGGGAGGGAGGGAGGGAGGAGGGAGGAGGGAGGAGGGAGGGAGGAGGAGGAGGGAGGGAGGGAGGAGGGAGGAGGAGGAGGAGAGGGAGAGGGAGGGAGAGGAGAGGGAGAGGGAGAGGGAGAGGGAGAGGGAGAGGGAGAGGGAGAGAGGAGAGGGAGAGGAGAGGAGAGGGAGAGGAGAGAGAGGGAGGAGGGAGGGAGGGAGGAGAGAGAGAGGAGAGACAGAGCCGTGAAATGTGACTCCTATTAGATTTGAGCGCCGTGCTGTCTGTCTCGCGTTTTGTACCCTAAGACCAACAGAAGGTTACTGTTTCGTGTCAAGACCGCTTCTGGTTTAAATGTTCGACTGCTAGTCAAGCTGTTATTTGCTGAAGCCGTTCTGTTTTGTCGAGTTTCGTATACTGTTCATTTTCGAAAGGTGCAATCTGTCGAGTATTATTCATTTACAATAATATACTTTTATCGTATATAAACCCAAGCGAGGGTGTAATTTACTCATAGGACTCTAACAACATATTTGCATACATACTTACATACACAAACATATATACATACACACACATACACACACATATATATAATAGAAGATGAGCAGTTTCTTAGGCTAACCCTGAGGCAGCCATGAGTACGAAAGTGTTATCGACTTCATTTTCTTAGCCTCGGCATATGAGGACGTGTAGCCAGTACTCTCCCTCGCTGTCTCATCTTCCCACCGACAGTGTATGGTCAGTGTACTCATTATAGCTGAGTTGGATAGAGGGTGTAGGTGGACAAGAATATAATAATAACAACAATATTAATGAAATGTGATGCCGAGATGAGCTTAAACGACGACGAAACCAGAAGAAGTCTACAGTTGTTGTTGTCTTGTACGATGACTGTTCTGCAGCAGAAAGAAGTGACACGACACGTTATGAGTGATTAGTCTGAATGCCATTCTTATATTCTTATCCTCCCTCTTCAGGGCATCATCACTCGTCCAAAGAAATCACCAGATTGAACAAACTCATCTCCAGTTTAAGTCACCCTCGCAAAAACACCCACGCATATACACACACAAATACACACTCATAAACACACCTACACACACAAACACACCTAAACACAAGCACACGCCCACCTACACACACCCACACACACGCCCACACACACCTTAATACATACATATATGTAATATTATAACTATATATATATAAGGTGGTTGGTTATAACCCACACACACACACATACACACATTTAAACAAACACACACCTACACACATCTACACACACACAGGCACACATAAGCAAGCACACACACGCACACCCACCCACACGCACACCTACACACACACGTACGCACACGCCCACACACACACACACACACATATATATATATATATACATGCATATATATGTATGTAATAACAATATATACAAAACACCAAAATGCGGTTAGCAGTTGGTTTTTCAATAAAGAATATACTTACTTACTTACTTATATATATATATATATATATATATATATATATATATATATATATATTTTATAACCGCCCACCTTATATCACTGCATCGCAATCAGAGCCGGTGTCTATTATTTTCGCACCGGTTGGAAATTGGTTCCGGTGTTAATACGCAGTTTCAGGTGAAGACCAATCTAAGGAGAGGACTGGATGTATCCGGTTCTTCCACTCACCCGCCCCCGGGACCTTATGTCAGAATTTTTATACCGACGCTGAAAGGTTGTCTGGTTGGTCCAGACGACCTGGCATAATTCCGGGGGCGGTCACCATGCAGACCGCCGATCCGGGGGAGTCCATACTCCTACTCCTACTAAAGCCCATATCCATGGGAGTATTTAGGGTGGTTTTACGGGGTCAACCCCAACCCCCAATAAATGCATTACTGTTATTAAAACAAAATTTTTTGAAAAATACGATCATTTCCAATAGAACCCCCTCCAAAACTTAAAACCCCTCCGAAATTTTTTCTTGGCTATATATACGCCCATGCCCATAATATCAGTTTGGAGTATGCATGAGGCTCCGGTACCTGCCTCTGTCGTCAGCCAAACCAAATGGCCTATTACATGGGCTTGATGCTGTAACTGTCAATGTGCTTGACAGTGTCTTGTCCGCAGCATCAAGCTGTCTGGTTAATGGAATTTTTTCGAGATGTTTTCAATTCCCGGTTCGTGGAACAAAATGTCTCATAACGACAGGTGGTAGTATGTCTGCCCGTCAGTCTTTCTGTTCGTCTCTCCGTCTGCCTCAGTCTGTTTGTCTGGCTGAATATCTCTCCATCTGTCTGTTCACCTATTGTGTCCGTCTGTTTGGCTGTCCTTCCGTATGTCTTTGACTCCCTCCGTCTATGTCCATTAATCCGTCCCTCTGTCCTATAGCCTACATTGCTTCATTACAGTGTATTATGTGGACCTATATATATTTTGTCTGATCATAGAGAAGGTTGATTATTTATGCGTAGCATTTGCATGCTTTCTATTTATATCACTGAGATAATATGGTGCACACATAATAGGTCCGAGTGAAATGATTACTGTATATATAGACAAATTAGAGCATGTATATATACATTATATATATTCTAATAAAGCAATGTATATATATATATATATCTTTATTGATTTATTACAATATATATATATTACTTTATTTCAAAATATATATAATGGTTTATATATTTTTGCTTTATTATAGTACATAAGCTTAATTACATCCCCATGCATACGATATTATGTATAGGCCTATGTTTATGAATATTATTTATGTATTACTTATGTATTCTATTATTATATCTTGTGTATGCGATGGACGATTACGTGTACAAAGTGTACATAATTACATGAAGCATAACAATGTATATTAATTATAGCGTATATGTTTGTGTTCTATGCGGTGGTCTGTGGTGTGGTTTGGGCCGTGAGGCGGGCGATGAGTGTTGGTGTTATTCTAATGAATAACACGGTTGCTCAACGATGATTAATAGGATGAAGTGGTTGTGGGGCTGACATATATACATACATACATACATACATACATACATACATACATGCATACATACATACATACATACATACATACATACATACATACATACATACATGCATACATAAATACACACACATACATACATACATACATACATACATACATACATAGGCTACATATATACGTACATACATACATGCATACACACATGCATACATACATACATAATTACGATAATAAGAGAAGAGGAGATCAGTTCAGAGTGGAGTAGGACAGAGCGGAATGCAACAAGGCTAAGCATGGGCGTATTTCGGGGTAGGTTACGGGTTCACCCCCCCCGTCCCCCGAATTAAATTTTTTATGTACTTTTATGATGCTGGATTGGATGATGACAAACGGCTACAGGAAACTGAAAGAAGAGGCCCAACAACGAGAGAAGTGGCGACGTCGGACATTTGAACCTGCCTAACAGGCAGAGAACCACAAGAGACAGAGGATACATACATATATACATACATACATACATACATACATAGGCTACATATATACGTACATACATACATGCATACACACATGCATACATACATACATAATTACGATAATAAGAGAAGAGGAGATCAGTTCAGAGTGGAGTAGGACAGAGCGGAATGCAACAAGGCTAAGCATGGGCGTATTTCGGGGTAGGTTACGGGTTCACCCCCCCCGTCCCCCGAATTAAATTTTTTATGTACTTTTATATGCACAATACACAAAACCTTAAGTTTTTCGACCATATCCAATGGAAACGCCCGAAATTGTTTCATGGCTACGCTACTGAGACTGAGCATAGCAAGGCAGAGGCAGAGCTGAGCAGAGGTCACCAAAGAAGAGCTGAGCTGAGCTGAGAGAGTAGAGAGTAGAGTAGAGTAGAGTAGAATGGAGTTGAGTAGAGTAGAGTAGAGCAGAGAGCAGAGCAGAGGAGAGGAGAGGAGAGGAGAGGAGAGGAGAGGAGAGAGGAGAGGAGAGGAGAGGAGAGGAGAGGGAGAGGAGAGGAGAGGAGAGGAGAGGAGAGGAGAGGAGAGGAGAGGAGAGGAGAGGAGAGGAGAGGAGAGGAGAGAGAGGAGAGGAGAGGAGAGGAGAGGAGAGGAGAGGAGAGGAGAGGAGAGGAGAGGAGAGGAGAGGAGAGGAGAGGAGAGGAGAGGAGAGGAGAGGAGAGGAGAGGAGAGAGAGAGGAGAGGAGAGGAGAGGAGAGGAGAGGAGAGGAGAGGAGAGGAGAGGAGAGGAGAGGAGAGGAGAGGAGAGGAGAGGAGAGGAGAGGAGAGGAGAGGAGAGGAGAGCGTGAATCAGGTCACAGGTGTCAGTTTTATGAAACCGTATAGGCCTACAACAGAAACCTCGTGAGTTGGTTCTTCTCAGTATCTAGCAATAATACAGAAGCTGGACTGCTGGAGCGTGGCAGTTTGCAGAAATTGTTTCCCTGAATTAGACGAAGCCATGACACACATCTGCGACAGAACTCATAACTTAGGCCTCCTGCGTCACCCTAAACAATATCAATACAATAACTTAAGTCGATGGAAGTGTACAATGTTATGCTGGTATACTTCACGGTTCAACACTGCTTCCGTAAAAATCGCCTACCAAACTCTACGTCACTAATGTCTAGTCCACTTATGTGTGTTCCAACGTTGTCTGCTCAGCAATGATGACGACCATTTTAGTGGAACAGACATTGGCATAGCAGCGGACAGGTCTACAATAGACAAAATTAATATTGATGATAATGCCTGTTGTTTCTATCGCCTGTATCTTAATTTCTTCTCTCGGCAGTTGAGATAATATTAGTTTCTAGAATAAACAGAGGCTGCACGTGTCGGTCGGTGCACACTGCGAACGAAAAAAGGAACACTCATTCAAATGATGCAAAATTAACTATGTAAATATTTTAAATTGTCAATCCTAATTGTTGAGCTATGGCATAACAAGAGTTTTAAAGTCGTTCAGAAGACTGGTATAGGTGAAGAAAGATCAGTGATAAAGACAATCAGAGAACGTCAAAGGAAATGGATGGGACACGTCATGAAGGAATACTCTCTACTGAGAAACAACATCGAGGGGAGAATGGAAGGGAAAAGACAATAGGAAGACAAAGAATGATGCTGCATGCTGGATGGAGAAAAAAGGCTACAGGAATATGAAGAGGCTCAAAATGGCGTCGTTGGACATAATGAACCTCCCCGAGGGCAGAGAACCGAAAGAAGTAATTAGGCGATTTAGGCCTATAAAACAACGCTGTTTATATTCCATGAACAACAGCAACAACAATAGCACTAATAATAGCAATAACAATGAAGAAGACGATGATCGAGATTATGGTGAAGCTTGGGAATTGTTTCGAGTGGCGAGTGTTTAGATAAAGACCTTCCTCAAAGAAAATCATAATGGGCGTTGCTTCTTCTGGTTATGAAGTGGTGGTACGGTACCCTCCAGTCCAAAGCGAGGGTACGGGTATCCCTCGTACCCTCTGAAAATTTGGCATATGACGCACAGGGAGCGCCTCTAATTGGTGTGCGCTGCGAGAGGCGCTATATAAATTTATAGATACAATGCAATAACCATCTTTGTTGCCCATCCAATGCTTCGCCTTCCACGCGTTCTCTGCCTTAACGAAAACCGCCTGTGCTTGTATGCTAATCTGAATAGGTCTTAGTATCTGTACATATCTGTGTGTGACGATGTGTCTGTGTGCGTGAATGTTTGAGTGCCTATTTGTGGTCTGGAGGCCGATGGTTGAGGTCGGTCGACTCCCTCTGTTGCTATACTTAGCACAGGAAATTGCAGCGATGAAGTCCTGCAGAGGGCGCTTCTTATATGGCACTCGGCGGAGGGAGTATGCACGTACGCGGCCAGAAATAGTCTGTAAGGCCACTCGAAAGACATCGGCCTTCCAGAGGACAATGTCTATGTCAGTCGTCGGTTGATGTGGCACTTGGTGGCACGTGCATAGCTCGACCGATGTCAAGATGATATTATGTCAAGGGATGGGTCCGCTGGGTCTGCTGCCAGTAAAAGACGGCGATCTGGTTTAAAGATGGGGGACGTAGTGTAGTGTAATGCATTGTAACAGTGGCGTAACAAGGCTTGAAACAAATTATTCAATTTCCAACCCCTCTGCGAGTAAGAAAAAAATTTAATTAGGGGTTTGTAATAATGGTCAATTTATGAGACCATCTTTTTGGTTATAGGTAATAACATTTTACATAAGTTCTTTGGCAAATTATATAATTTCATAATTAGCAACCGACGTTGGCTACAAGCAGACACAACAAAGAACAGCATTTAAACTAGTTGTTTGCATTGGTACCTCAACCAATACAATTGTGACAAGAAACTCAAAACTTAGAGAATGCAGAACTGAGCGACGAGGCATCGTATACTTCGTGTTAGTGTCATTGTACAGGAGTGGGCAAGAACGAGGAAATGTATGAAAGGTGGATGATGTTTAGAGTTGAAATGATGAAGGAGGTGATGGGAATCGGATTTGTGAAAAAGCAGTGTTTTCGGTTTTGAGTGGAAGACCTGTGGAGCAGTGGCGTAACCAGAGCTTCCCAAAAATTACGCAGATTCCAACCTTTCTGAGGGGAGGGTTCTGGTAAGGAGTCTGCAAGGAACATTTTATTTGGGAATTTGTAATGGTGCATTTTGGAGACCATCTTTTTGGTTAAAAGTAATAACATTTTACATCAGTTCTTTGGAAAATTATATAATTTCATAATTAAATTATATTATTTTGGTTTTTAAAATTGACGCAGCTGAACAGTCCGAGCAACCAACGTAGACTAAAAACAGACAGCCTCAAAAATGAACTGCAATAAACTAAAGCATTGAAATTTTTTAATTTGTACAAAGTATAGGCCTACGCCTACATGTACAGTAGTTATCAGTTTTATATGCACCGTCAGACTGTTACAGTTACAAAAAAAATGAACTAATAGACTAACTGTCACAAATTCTTGGACTGTTGCTAGTGTCAGAGCTTTGTCGCTGTGTGCGATAGGCCAAATTTATACTTGCAAATGGTTTCAGGATGATTTAATGAAAGAGAAAAATTTTCAGGCAGTTGCGTAGGCCTACATATTGCCAACTACTACTGGTATTGTTCACGTGTCACATATTGCTAGTCTGAGACTATGACTTTTGCAGTGTAGGCTGACATCCTATCTTGCGAGGCGAAAAACTTCCACATTCGTGCCTGAACACCCCTTGCAATCCTATTACTATTTACCAAGACCAAAAAACCAGACAAATATAATTAATTCGAGACGAAGATACAACTCTAGTCTACAGGTCGGAATGTTGGCCAATGCGAAAGCAAGACAAGAAAAGAATTATTACAGCAGAAATGAGTTTACTGCGGAAGATCGCAGGATTTCAAGACTTCAGAAAATAAGAATTCTGGCATCAAACAGCATTATGGATCGAAACAACTCTGCTAGAAAAAGTCGTCCAACGAAGAATCCGATGGTTTCGACATAATATAGAGAGAATGCCAGCTGACCGAGTACTGCGAGTAGCCTACCACACATTGCACTACATGAAAGATTCGAAGGAAAAAGACATTAAGGCAGAGCCACACAACGCTGGATAAACAATATTGAGGATGAACATCACTTTGACTGACACTAAGGGAAACAATGGACTTGACAAATGACCGAGGAAAATGGAGATCACTTATTCGTACCCATCACCGCCAAATGGCTGGCGTCAGAAACTGATAATGATGATAATGTGGTGATGATGATCCAATGCAGATACATGGAGATAGGCTTCTGACAATTTCAATATGATGTACAAACATAATAATTATAATTATCAAAGAATAAAATAGCAAAAATTACAACCAAATCAGAGATAGGTCACTTACAAGGTATTTCACACATTTGATGATTTCACATGGACTGACTCTCCCTTCCTCGGTCCTCCCTACCCTCCCACAAGCTCTGTTCCTCCCTACCCTCCATTTTGCTCTCTTCCTCCCTACCCTCCATTTCGATCTCTTCCTCCCTACCCTCCATTTCTCTCTCTTCCTTCCTTTCCTCCATTTCGCTCTCTTCCTTCCTTTCCTCCATTTCTCTCTCTTTCCTCCCTACCTCCTCCATTTCTGCTCTCTTCCTCCCTACCCTCCATTTCGCTCTCTTCCTTCCTTTCCTCCATTTTGCTCTCTTCCTTCCTTTTCCTCCATTTCTGCTCTCTTCCTCCCTACCCCCTTCGCTCTCTTCCTTCCTTTCCTCCTCTCTTCCTCCCTACCCTCCGCTCTCTTCCTTCCTTTCCTCTATTTTGCTCTTCCTCCCTACCCTCCATTTCGCTCTCTTCCTTCCTTTCCTCCATTTCGCTCTCTCTTCCTCCCTACCCTCCATTTCTGCTCTCTCTCCTCCTTCCTTTCCTCTATTTCGCTCTCTTCCTCACTACCCTCCATTTCGCCTCTCTTCCTCCCTAGTCCCTACCCTCCAATTCGCTCTCTTCCTCCTACCCTCCATTTTGCTCTCTTCCTCCCTCCATATCGCTCTCTTCTCCCTAGTCCCTACCCTCCATTTCTGCTCTCCCTCCCTACCCTCCATTTCGCTCTCTTTCTTCCTTTCCTCCATTTTGCTCTCTTCCTTCCTTTCCTCCATTTCTTTCTCTCTCCTCCTTCCTTTCCTCAATTTCGCTCTCTTCCTCACTACCCTCCATTTCGCTCTCTTCCTCCCTACCCTCCCACCTGCTCTCTCTTCCACCCCACCCTTTTGCTCTTTTCCTCCCTACCCTCCATATCGTTCTCTTCCTCCCTACCCTCCATTCGCTCTCTCTTCTCCCTACCCTCCATATCGCTCTCTTCCATCCTACCCTCCAACTCGCTCTCTTCCTCCCTACCCTCCATTTCGCTCTCTTCCTCCCTAGTCCCTACCCTCCACCTTCGCTCTCTCTCCTCTCCAATTCGCTCTCTTCCTCCCTGACCTCCATTTTGCTCTCTTCCTCCCTACCCTTCATATCGCTCTCTTCCTCCCTACCCTTCATTTCGCTCTCTTCCTCATTACCCTCCATTTCGCTCTTTTCCTCCCTACCTCCAATTCTCTCTTTCCTTTCCTCCATTTCTGCACTCTTCCTCCCTATCTCTCTCTTCCTCCCTACCCTCACTTCTCGCTCTCTTCCTCCCTACCCTCCAATTTGCTCTCTTCCTTCCTACCCTCCATTTCGCTCTCTTCCTCCCTACCCTCCATTTCACTCTCTTCCTCCCTACCCCTCCGTTCGCTTTCTTCCTCCCTTTCGCTCTCTTCCTCCCTACCCTCCATTTCGCTCTCTTCCTCTCTTCCTCCGTCCTCCATTTCTGCTCACTACCTCCCTACCCTCTCCTCCTGCTCTCTTCCTCCCTCTCTCCCCCTCCATTTCGCTCTCTTCTCCCTTCCTCCGTCCTCCATTTTGCTCTCTTCCTCAGTTTTTTTCCATTTCGCTCTTCCTCCTCCTTTCCTCCACTTCCTCCCTACCCTCCATTTCGCTCTCCTCTCCACTCTTCGCTCTATTCCCTCTCCATTACGCTCACCTTCCTCCCCTCCATTTGCTATTGCAATGATGCTTTGTGCTCAGTTTTGAACTTTAAAGAGTTCTGCATATCAAGGCTTCACGTAGGCCTATTTGCAGATTATAACTGGTTTTAGGTATTACAATAAACTTGTGCATATTTCTGACCATGGAACACGTGTCTTTGGCGAATTCGATAAATACATTATTGTCAAAAGCCTAGCCTACGTTCAGTTTAATCTGTGTGCCCTCTCTCGATACATTGGCCCTTTGTAAGATTGAAAATTACTGTAAATTATATGAAAAGGTCATGAGTCGTCGTATGAAATTTACGCGCTAGAGCAATGCTCTATACTTTGATCTACAGCAGTGAACCAGACTAAAACGTGGACATGCGCACTGAGAACTAACAGTAAATGCTTCATTAGCAACGAGGAAAATATTTTATATTTCTGAGATAAAATAAATAACAATAATTAACTGTTTATAATTTTGTTCGGCTTGAATAAAATCTAAAAATGCTCGAAGGCGCATTATCAAAGTTGGGAGCGCAAGTTGTTATGGTTTCTTCTGCAGACGAAAATTTTCCTCCAGAAAATATGATAGATGGGTTGGTTTGTTGTTGAAATATCTGCAATGGTATTCATGCCAGTGTGAACTCAGATTTCGTTTTGATTTTGCGTTAATTTTCAAAATCAATCAAATAGTTTAATTACACAATTCGGTAATTTCGTATTTTAACGTATTTTATTATATACAAGGTATTGGTTAAACGGTAGTTTACTTTGGTGAATTGATATAATCTTTTCAGTGCCGTATTTTACGTTGGTAAGTAGACAGTCTACCAATGTCCATGAAAACTGTCGTCAATCCAACTTCTATTTAGGCAAAGAATTTCATCAATCCAATTTCTGTTTACGCAAAGAATTATTTTCATGATCAATTTTGTATTTACGCAAAGAATTATGTTCATCAATCCAAGTTCTATTTATGCAAAGAATTATTTTCATCAATCCAAATTCCATTAGGTTTGGTTAAATAATAAAATACGCCAAAATGCGTAATTACCCACAATTCTTACCAGGTTTTCTGTACTCAGCTGTTTCAAATGCAATCGATTGATGCCTGATATATGTTTGTCATAGCATTATAGAAGTTCTAAGATTGTTATTATTAGCTAACCAAATTTATAACATGTGTAGTCACCCAGACGTGCGAATTTAAGGCTAGAATATTAGATTAGATTTCTTCCACTATTATCTACCTAAACTGATTCTGCCTACGACTCTAATTAGTGTTCTTTACATGTTAATTCAGGAGGACTGATACATTCTGGGTTTCGACGGGACTGTTTCCACAGGAGGCCATCATCAGTCTTCGATCTGAGATGTCGATCAACTCTGTCCAGGTGCATTGTTACAATGGTAATATCTACAAACAAATTGTCACTTAGTATTCATATATTAAAATGAATACAATGTTATGCCATCCCAAACAGGCCTGAGATATATGTAAATAGAATACGCTAGTACAGATTTCGTGTGACATGAGCAATATTGATTTTCATATAACATTTCTTGCATCTGTTACATAATATATACACACTTACAGTGTGGCCAAATTGAGAAATATGTTGCTTGCTCTTAAATTAAATTTTCTCAAAGTAATAAATACGATATGTTTGCTTATATTTGGGATTTGACATATAGCATCTTTCAAGAACTTCTCAAAACGGTTCAAATGTCATAGAAAGTTAATGGTGTTGAGCTTTTAAGTAGGTATTAGTTTTTCATATCTGTGTTTGAAAGTTGAAACTGTACAATGTAGTTAGTTGTTGTTAATATCTGTGTGTCATTTTTGCAGTTAAGAAGCTAAGCATTTACCAAAGCTCCAAAGGAGAACCAAGAGATTTTGAGAAGGTTGCAGAGAAGGGTATGTTCGTTGTATGCAATCCCTATACAGATCAGTGCTTGATAATGGTTCCCAAAGTTAGCTTTAAAGGCAGTTCCAGCATAATGATAGCAACTCAGGATGGTGCTTGTGGTGGTAGTGATGTCTGTGGTGGTAATAATTGTGGTGGTGATTTTTATGGTTCTGGTGAAAATTGTGCTAGTGCCAGACGCTACTGGTGGTAGTGAGATTGATGCCAGTGTACCCCACTAGGGGTTCGTGCGCCCGGGGGCAAGAATTTTCCTGAAATTTTTTTCTTAGTTCCGCCAAAATTTCTGATGACTTTTTTTTCCTTAATAGTTACTTTTTACTTTTTTTCACTATTCGTGCCTGATTTCTTTCACAAAAAAATTCTATTCTATGATGGTGATGGTGATGACGATTATAATGATGATTATAATTATAATGATTCAGTAACAATACTTTTAAGTAGGGGTGCAAGTTTTAATGATTAACCGTGGTTCAAAAACATCGCGCAGACGTATCACCTTCAGCATGTAGAATGGTTGAAGTGTTTTGTAGAAAGTAGTAACTGACTCAGTGAGTACATTTTTAAACAGTTTTCATGCTTTACATACAAGATACCAACTTAATCGAATTTAGTCGATTAACTGAAGTTAAATTTTGGAGATTAATCGAGTGATTTTTTAAAAATCAGTACAAGCCCTACTTTTAATGTTTGTTATGTATTGCAGAATTTGAGCAAACTGAAGGCAGTCTCCAGGTTGAAGAGTTCCCTATGAGCCGAGTCACAGCAAACTATCTGAAGCTGGTCATCGATTCTGGATACAACCACTTCATCTCGGTTCACAAGGTTCATGTCGATGGCACAAGCGGTAGGGACTGAAGGAGGAAAGAACAAGGATGAAGAAAAGGTCAAAGGAAAACAAAGCTATCAAAGACTATTCAAACATTTTGATCGGAACATTTGCACAGCAGAATTTATTTATATCACAAAAGCAAAATCAAACAAAGTACTCCGGTGAAGTTTACTATTGAACACACATCTAAAACGGTCGAAGCATGAAATTCACCGGTCTTGCAGAAACTTACAAGTTGTTTTATATGTTTCCAACATGGTTCTGTGTTTTGACACCGCAATCTCCCGCAAGGAGTACTGAGCGTTGAATATTGAACTATAAATTCTGTCGAATGGGAGGCACTGCTTGTTAAAGTATAGCTTCTGTAAAACAGTGTTCACTCTGTGTAATTAGTACAGGGGAAAGTTTGCTTTTAAAAATACAAGTTCGTTTGCACCTTTGTGAGGATCTAAACGTTGTATATACATACCAAGTACATTTATACCAGTTACGTATATACCAGCTACATACATATCAGTTAAATACATACCGGTAATGAACACTAAAGCCATGAATTCCTATTAGTCTAGCTATGTGTATGAACACTTAATAATTGCAAACAGTGATTGTATACATGCAACTACAGTTTGTGTTTCTCAGAAGATAAACTTCATAGAACAGATTAGGAGGAAATGACGATTATTTTGGGCAGTAGAAGTTGCATAACTGTTAACGACTTTTAAAATCGACCAAATTGTGGAATTGTTCTTTTTTATTATAGGGCATACATGCCTATTTATTATGAGCCCTTGAGGAAACCTGTAACTGCGCTGCCCATTGTGGCCAATCTACCAAAATTCTCGCATGTTTCAAGCTACTTGAGAGAGACACTGTACTGGCTCCGGTCAAGGATCAAATCACATTCTTGATCCTCTTCAGCTGAGCTTTTATGATCGGTCAGTCCTCGGAATACAGCATGGAGCTCTGTGTTCCTGTATGTAGCCAGCCAGCCTGTTCTGCAACTTGTGAGGACCTGTTGGTGCTGCACTCCCATACAGCACTTCACTAACATCAGTTCTGCTCATGTATTGGACGATTTTCATGGAACAGTCTGAGGCCCTTGAAATTAGAATTTCATCACAATAAATAGCTCAGAAAACATTTTCAGCTCTTCTTTTAAAGCACATCTTTCTAGAGGTGTTAGATTGCTGTGTTACAGCACCTGTTTGGGGTTCTTAAAACATGCTAAATAAGTGTTCACATACATACATACATATATACATGCATACCTGCATACATAGGCTACATACATGCAAGTATGGTTTTGAGTTGTCACCTCATTTTGTTCAGTAATCCCTTTGGTCAAAAGGCTCTGTATAATGCTGCTCTGTGCCATAGCTCTAGTGAAAAGCACAATCATATATATGGGGGAGGGGTGATGCATCCCTACATTACCCAGCTATGGATGGGGGAGGTGATGATCCACCCTACAGACCGAATTCTATGAAGCACTGGCCCAGCGTCTCCCAGCAGTTCTGCAGAACCCTAGGGCTCCGTCACTCCGTGAGAGGAAGACAAGGGTTCGGGACGGAAATGGATAAGTGTTGTGTGAATGTGCTGTTACATAATATATCAGATTCCGAGGTAAAGACAAGTGTTCCGAGGGAAACTTCACTTGAAATAATTTATAATTTATATTTTTTGGGAATAAAACTGCATCTACCCCATTCACCGGTATTAATATCAAACCTGCATATTGGTCTGCTACGCAGACGTCAAGCATGCGTGCCATAAAATGCTTTATTTAGATAGGTTCCGTCAGAAAATGTTAAGATCAAACTGACTCCGTAGCCAAAAAGGATTGGGAAGCACTGCGACTAGCAGTATGTTGCGTAAGGATGCGTGGGTATGTTGCGTGCGTCTATTGAGCATGGACATTGACTGTTGCTGTCGGGACGCACCTTTGAAATCAAACAGAACAAAATGGCGGGCCACACTGCTGGCGATCCAATGGAATGTTTTGGGGTCGGTTTCTGACGTTAAATAATTACATGTTGTATAAATTGTTTGTCAGCAGTTTCAATGGGCTTTCTTTATGATCTGTAGACGCTCCAGAGTGGATCGGATGTTTATGAAGTGCGCTCTACCTCTTAGTGAACGGGTGCCGGAATGCGTCTGACTAAAGACCGCAGAACCCCTCAGTTACCGTTGTTTTCATTGTCTATTGTGCGTGCATTATCCCAGATAGTGTTTAAAATAAACTGATAAGTTTAATTTGTGCTATTGATGTGGGGCGCGGTGGTGTAGGGGTATGTTCGGTGCCTTGCAGCCGGAGGGTTGCGGGTTCGTTACCTTAAGCCGCCGCGTAGGGACCCTAAGTCCTTCACTGCAATTGCTCTTGCGCTTCGGCGTGAAACTCCGATTCGAGTGTCCATGCTGTAGTCGGGAGCGCCTCTGGTAGAAATCTTGAAGGAGCACTAGAAAAAGTGCTCATACATACATACACGTGTGTTGTTTGTCAGACAGCGCTCGTGAATAACCTGGTGCCCTGCGCTTGGCTTTCGAGTGGTGCTTTAGAAGTCTGAAGTTTACAATTACAATATTAAAACTATTCCGAAACACAGCAGTTTTTGATTTGCAGCTATAGATGACCTTTTTGTTTTTAATTTTCAGATACCCATAGTGCTTCATAAGCAGCCAGAATTGGATGAAGCTGGCAATCCGGTCTATGATGCTGAAGGAAAACAGAGATACCGTTGCGGTTTCCGAATTGGAGGCGGAATTGATCAAGACCCTTTGAAAAGTCCACAGGGATACCCAGACAGAGTAAAAAGAGTTTATTAACGAAGATTGTTTTCCTTTGATTCAAAAGTGTTAAATTGATTCAAAAGTGTTAAACAATATGATAGCCAACGCAACCTTTCAGTGTACAGGCAGAGTAAAATTCTGCAATATGCGAACACCTTAAACCTACAGATAATAAATTTAAGTTATTTATTTGCACCATATTAATTTATGTAGACACACTTTGTGCTGTAAAATATGTCACCTACAAAAACAGGCTTGTTTAAGAGACCTAAATCTATCCATATCCCACACTGCACCTCAACTCTGGAACGAACGTCCTCTGAATTCCAAATATTCCACTTCCTCCACCACTACCACCACTCATCCACCTCAGGCTCCTCTAGTTATCTCCACAGGCTTTCCATTCCAAATTTAAGTCTCACCTTTTCAAGACAAAATAACTATCCTTGTCCATCCGATCCTCTGCATTCCAAGCTTTCTCGTCCTCTATGAAGTCTGCTGTGACAGCTGCTCAGCCTCCTCTCCCTGGTCTCTCTGGCAACCGGACTCGGACCTCCACTGGACATTGATCTCTGGACAACCACTCTGATACGATGCAGTGCTCGTGGATAAGCTGGTGCCCTGCGCTTAGCTTTAGAGTAGCACTTCAGAAATTTGGAGAATATGATACTTATTGTCTTGCTCCCTCTGTAACTGTTTAGCTGTCTTTGTTTGCTTATGTGTCTTTGTCTGTCATTCTGTCTCAGATTTCCAGATGCTTTTGTTTTAGGGTGTTTATGTGACATACATTTACGAGGGAAGTCCGGCTCAGTTGGCTGGTCTTCAGGTGCACGATAAACTCTTACAGGTTTGTTATATTTAGAAATAATTATTATGACAAATCTACCTTTTAACCTTTTACATCTGACAATACTGCTTAGAAACTCACTGCTCTGGCTGTCGATGGCCCTTCTGGTGGTCCAGACATGTGTTTATGTTCGAGTCTGTTCTGTTGTATGTATAAAGACATTTTTATAGCATCTATAATAGGAAACATAGATTCTAGGGTACCAGTGTAGTATATAGATAAATATCTGGAGATTTATATAGCGCCTTTACTGTCTAATGTATAATTGCTAGGTCAGTTGTGACGTATCGTTTCTTTGAAGCCGTTTGTAAGCTCCATTTTTATAACGCCATGGTTGACTGATGCTGAAGAAAAGCATGTTTTGATATTCTGTGTTGGCAGCTAGGCTCTTTGGTTTTTGATTGTTCTTTAATTGTTCTTCGATTGTTCTTTAATTGTTCTTTGATTGCTCTCTCATTGTTCTTTGATCTTGTTTTGTTGTTTTAGGTGAATGGACATGACTTAACAATTGCAACGCATAAGAAAGCAGTTGATTACATCAGCCGAAAGCCCGTTCTAAACATCCTTATATACCGCAAGGGCGTTCCTCCGCTTCAGAATAAACAGATGCCGTACCAGCCGAACCACCAACCTCCGTACCACGCGCAGCCTCAGTATTCTCCTGTAGCCCATTCCAACCAGCCTTTCCAATCTCGGCAGTACTAACAGCAATGTTGTAAATGTCTAGTTTTTGCTTTGAAATGAGTTTCCTGTGGCCAATTGTTTTAGAAAGAATTGATAGAATATTTCGACTAGGTTTAATTAGATGCAGGTAGAGCTACTAACCGTTTTGATTGTGATATGGTAAATATCCAGCTCTCTGCACACCATAAAAACAAAAGTTACATGTAAATGCAGTTGTAATGTAGCATGTAATGTAATAGAGAGCGTATGTATGTGTGTAAATGGCATGGCAGGTGCCAAGTGCTTCATATCCTGGACCTTTTGTCCACTGCTTGCTCAAGGAGCCAAAGTGTAGCATATGAGCACCTCCACTCTGTTGTACAAGGGGATGTGAGCCTTCCTGTTGATGGAAAGGTTTTGTCTAAACGTGGGTTTTTTGGTTTAAAAAAATGTTTGCCGTGGAAACATGCCATACGCACAAAGCTATTTTCTGCATTAAAAAGGTATTCCTTGTTTTCTACATGTTATTTCTTATTCATGTTGCCTTCAGTAATGTCCTTTGATCTGATTTTATACTTGGACTTAACAGTGAGTAGATCTGATTCGATGCGTAGCTTGTTTCTAAAATTCAAAAGGTAACCCAATGTGGGTAGAGTTCATCCAGAGTTTCAGCAAGGTTGTCACTTAATCCGTTCTATTGTATTTCATGATCCGTGAAATGTTTTATCGCTTTTAATGAATTGTAGCTTTTTCTGAAATTGAAATGCAGTTATTGTGACAAAAGGCATATTCTTATATTTTTGGTTAAATTACTTTGAGTGGTATGGCTGCAGTATTCATAAACCCTTGCTATTCCATTAAATTTACAGTACACTATTTGCCTAATTAAGTATTTACCAAATTAGTTTATGCAACTGTGAAATTGTCAGACTGGGGAATAATTCCTCTCATTTTACATATAATCTTTATACGTACAGTTTCAGGCTATAGACTTGCAAATGTGCTTGCAGCTAGAATGTTAAATTTCTCTTTTCCTATACTTGAAAAAATAACTTAATCAAGCGTGGATGCATGATAGTGTAGTGGTTAGTGTGCTGGAGTGTCAGTTGAGAGGTCGGAGGTTCAAATCCCCGCAAGAGCAGAAATTTGGTTGGGGATTTCTGCTCCACCTGCACCCCTAGCCAACTCAGCTATAATGAGTTCACTGACCATACACCAACAGCAAGGGTGAGCACTGCCCACCTGCCCTCATATGCTGAGGCTTAGAACATGAAGTTGCTAACACTTCATACCCATGACTGCCTCAGGGTTAGCTTAAGGAATTGTTTGGTCTTCTTCTCTCCCAAGTCACCAAACAGTACACTTTGGTAGTGACAGAAGCTGGGATGCAAATGGCAAGTCCTGTGATGCACGGGCCATGTGTCTAGGACCTTGGGTTCAGCCACTGCAGACCCTAGGGCTGAATAACGGAAAGTGAGTGCCTCACAAGTTCCAATAAAGGCATGAGAGCTGTACTCTTAATTTTTTATTATGAAATTATGAAACTTTTAATTTCTGCAATTTTTTAGAGAATTGGTAGTGAAGTATTGTGAGTGAATAAGTGAGGTATTGTGAGTGAATAAGTGAAGAATTGAGAGTGAATAAGTGAAGTATTGTGAGTGAATAAGTGAGGTATTGTAAGTGAATAAGTGAAGTTGTGTGAGTGAAGTATTGCAAGTTAATACACGAAATTTGCGAGAGAATAAATGAAATATTGTGAGTGAATAAGTGAAATCTTGTGAGTGAATAAGTGTGTTCATGTGTCGGAGTGCCTATTCTTCTGTATTTGTTAGTATTCAATGTTACGTACATGTCATTTCTGATTTTGTTATTCCATATCCTTTTGCTAAACGTGTACATTTTACCATAGGGTTATTCAGTCTTTGTGTTTTTACGATCTGTTCTCAGTAAAATACTCGTGATGTGAATTTTTTGGCCTTGGTGAATGCGGAAATGCTTTAAATGTTTCCTGCATTCAACTGTTTTGCTTTGGAATTGAAATGCAGGTTGTGAAGTGTCATTAGTTAAATGCTATTAAAATTCCTTGCAGCAAACCCGGTTACATGAATGGTAACGTAACATAAGAATTGCACTGGGTGTGTAGTAGTATTACAGTTGTTCGCCTTCTGGACTGTCGACCCGGTGGTTTGGGATTCAAATCTCCCAAGATTGTAAGATAGATTTCTGTTCCACTGGCACCCTTTAGCAATCTAGTCTATAACAGGAATTGAACTGACCATACACTGTTATTGGGAAGACGAGGCAGCTAGAGAGGACTGGCGACAAATTCTAATATGCCACGGCTAAGCAAATGTAGTTGGTAACTCGCAACATGCATGGCTACCACTTGGGCATCTTCTACGTCTGCCCTCAGCGGTTTCCTGGCCTTGACCTAACTCGTTTCATGGCATGCTTGTTAAACTTGTTTTCTTGGTCCACAATGTGCAAGTCTAGCAGGGCACAACAGATATTTAGTTCTGGATATCATATTCACTTACCGACTTAAGTGGTTTAAATTTTCATGCACAATATTTATGTGATCCTAGGAGTATCTGGTATCTAGCACCAACACAAACGACCATTTTATAGATGGTTCATGTGTCGATTATATCCAGGTCTAATTTTACAGAGCAACTGTCGAGCAATGTCCACTTTTTGCATAATTAATCAGGGTTGGGTGTATAAATGTTATACGTGTAAATATACCTGAACCTATTGTCAAACAATAATGTGTCAAGGTTTAAAATTGGTCCACTTTTCCTGAGCCTGGGCTAGTACATCTAAATATTGCTGTATTTTAGGAGCAGGGTTGTTCTTTAAAAGAAGATCACTCTCTCTTCAGACATATTTACAAAGAAAACAGTTCTGTTATAAATATATACTTTATTATCGTTTTAAAATGTCAGATGACAAAACTACATTGGCTAATGCATTGCTTACATTAACACGAGCACAAAAATTAATTCTACATGTAGTCACAAAAAGGGTTTCAAAGTTTGTACCCATTTACCTAATCATTGTTTCCATAATTATACTTTACATATGAAATATTGTTAACAGATAAGGTAAATAAATGCTCTTCTAACTAAACAACACAAATAAGCTGCAGGACTTGAAAATCTAGAAATTTTTTCAATGAAATTTTAGACAGCAATTATGCTAGCACAAACAGAAACTTTGAAATAAGTTAACAACATTTATGAAAATATACAATAAAATATCTACGACAACATATAAAATATAACATTTAAGACAACTTGTCAGACAACGAACGAGTATTTAAATTTCCAATCAAAAACCTTGTCTAGCACACGTGCGCTTTGTCATATTTACAGCAGAGATGTCCAAATCAACAATGTTGGTTGAAAATTCTGTTCTAATCTAATGATTCTATATCGCCAATATCGTAATTCCTATCGCACCAGTGGCTACTGCACAAGGCATACAACAGTTCTCACAGCAGCAGTAGCCAGCACTTGCCACAGCTTTCAATTATTTACAAAAAATAAATGCTATGGCTATTCATTCCTATTTCAGATCATAGGATAGTATGCTATTTGATTTCCTAGAGTAAAGATTTTTAAACAGAATTAAAATGTAATCTGCTAAATCACCTGCAACTCAAAGCTTTTCAGAAGAAAAACTTGTAACTATTTAACAAGTGTTGCTAGAGTTGCCACAGAAAACTGTTACAACTGTGTCTACTTTACCTCTTCATGTTATCATACTTATCACAATGTACGCTACACTGCTAGTATTATCAACTACACATTACTTATTCATTTTCCGATGTTTGTGGAGGGTCGCTGTCAAGGCAACAATTGCTGTTGCTAAGCACCTGGGGATTGAGCATTCAGGATCGCTACACAGTGACCATTTTAAGGTCACAGATCATTGCAACCTGTGATGGACAGTAAAAGCTCAACCGATCAGCCGTTTACCTGGCCTCCTCACTTTCTCACAGTCAAATGGAAATGTTCTGTATCACAGTACTCTTCTTTCTCTCCGCGGCCATTTTCCTTTGACATTTTCTGTCTCAGAGACAATAAAAATTGTCACTGCACTCATAACGACGGCATTTCACTAACATAAAGTCTAATATTCCGTGATTTTGCTGAATATTTCGAGATGTCCGCGAGGCGTCGTGTAGAACCAACCG
Organism: Aporrectodea caliginosa; assembly: GCA_020284085.1. Taxonomy (NCBI): domain Eukaryota; kingdom Metazoa; phylum Annelida; class Clitellata; order Crassiclitellata; family Lumbricidae; genus Aporrectodea; species Aporrectodea caliginosa. Next base: position 1,469,392 of record JACEVL010000469.1, read on the forward strand.
TGACCGTCGCTGAAGTGTTTTTCCAATCTCAAATGGAGCCTTTCCAGGAACCTCGTTTCCTTGGCAACTGTTGGATTAGCGGAGTGCTCTGGCAGAGGCTTTGCCAGTTGCTCGCTTGCGATTTCACTGCTTTTCAAAACCAGAGCCTGCTCCTGTTCTTCTGGTTTGGCTACCTTCGGTGAAAGCAACACTGCTCCTGGACAGTCGATTCGTACGTTCATCATCTTTTTCAGATTGCTCAACATCGTCCAAGAATTTTCAGGTGGACCGACTGATAAAACCAGAACACAATTTTTCTAAGAAATGTATTAAAATATTACAGTCCATAGTACTGCAAAATCAGTGTTACAAGCAGAATTTCAGTCACGTTTGGTTGAAAGGAAATACAAGAGGACATGGAAACAGCCTATGATAGAAATGAGTCCAGGAAGAGGCAAGTTTTAGTGAAGATCTAAAGGCCAGGATGACTACTAAAAAGAAGGGCAGTCGTTTAAGCTAGCCTGAGAGTACACATGGGTATGAAATGTTAGCGACTTCATTTTCTTAGCCTTGGCATATGAGGGAGGATGGCCAGTCCTCTCCCTTGCTGTCTCATCTTTCCACCGACAGTGTACGGTCAGTGTACTCATTATAGCCGAGTTGGCTAGGGGCGCACATGGAGCGGAAATCTTGAAACAATTTCTGCCTTCGTGGGGATTTGAACCTCCAACCTCCTGGTTTATAGTCCAGCACGCTATCACTACCATGCAAACAGATTACTAACAAAGCGCCGGTGAATAAGCTAGTTCCCACAACTTAGCTTTTCGGGTGCTGCAGAAATCTTGAGTTTACAACTTATACCTTATATGTTTATAGAAGTCTAAACAAAAGAATGATCATAAGTTTCTGGGAAAAAATTACAGTTTATCTGACAATAATAGCACAACATTTTAATCTCGAGATTTTCACAGCACGCAAAAAACCAAGTAACAGAATACCAGCTTATTCACAGGCGCTCAGTCAAAACAAAATCAACAGGGTCAAAGTCAGTTCCAGGTTGAGATCCAAAGGGTCAGGCAAACAGCCATACAGCTCTACATAGCAAAACATTGGTGTTTAAGACGTTCAGAAATCTTAATCAGTGTTTGGACCACTGCAGTAGTATCGCATTGTGACACAAATTCGAATCAAACACACTTTTTAAATGTATATGCCTATAATTATTTGCTTAGGATTAACAGGAAAACATCACATACCTGTCTTCTGTTATTTAAATCGTCGACTTTGTTTCTTCTTCGCTATTCACACAGCAGGTCTTCGTGCTTCCTCGTTCAGGTGTAGCTAACAGCTGATTCAGAATTGACCGGCTCAGGCCTCATATATATATCTGCACCGCAGAAAGCAGGTCAGATCCGGTTTCTAGCAATTGTTGTCCGCCTATGGGCAGAAGGATGATGAAATAGACCAAATAACTCCCGCAGCATGGCACGACCACCCTGACCCTCCCATCAGACCCTCCCATAGGTCGATGCTCCCATCAGACCCTCACACCTACACCGCAGAGCGACCACTCTCCATTTCTTTAATCCCAAGCACTTGCTAAAGAATCCCCAAATTGGGCAAAAGTGTACCAAAAAGGCAAGCTTATCTAAAGACTAAAGAATCGGGAGCTGAAGGATATAGTGCGTGAGTTTACTGGCGTCGCATAGGGTCAGGTTAGGCGTCGTGAGGGTCGGTTAGGGTTAGGATTAGTGTCGTCATTAGAAAACATGGTACCGTACGTCCGGCGTCCGCGCAGCATGCCCAAAGATATTGTACAATCCTCAGCCCACGATACTATAAGTTTGCCCCCAAAAAATCAAGTTACTGAGAAGGAAAAAATTGTGATGCAGAACCGTAGAATGTCATAAAACGAAGTTAACAAAGACCATACAACATGCAATTGCCAAGAGAGTTGAAGAGACGCCATTTTTGGCTTTTATAATTTCTAAATTTGTAAAAAAAAACTTGCGGCTTTTTGGTTTAAAAAAACAAAAAACAGAAAAAACAAACCTATGACAGTCCTGTAGACACATGACCAACCAACGACCTCTTATATATAACGATCGAGTAACTCAAAATCCCAAGATCTTGGGGAAAATCACAAGGAGTGGTCGCACTGCTCCTACCTAAACCGCTTTTCAAGGCCAAAGCAATTCGTTTGACGCCATCTTAGTGCTCTATTCGAAGGCTGGTGCCCTAATCTTCGTTGCCGAGCAACGTTGAAAGCGCGCGACTCTAAGTATAAAACATGGTTCCAGCGTATGAACTCTCGTATCTGCTTATGTGGTGCTTACTCTAGTTACTCTTGTGTTTATGCTGCAAGAATGTTTTTCGGTTGGGAGGGGATATGATGATAATGCAAACGACCGCTTGTTTGGTCCAGATCTTGGAGTGTTGATGAGCCAGTTCAAAGTCAAGTAGCCTAGCTACTTGGAAACCTTGAAGGAATGAAAATGTTTTGTTAACGTTTTGTTTTGGTGTCGAAAAGACTAGAGCAAAACAGAAAAGCGTGTTTATCCGTACCAATGTTAACCTGGGACTATTAATGTAAACGTATTTATGAAAGTAAACAGTTTTTTCTGTGGTGACTGAGTATTTGTTTTCAGCAATTATTATAGGCGCAGTCAGTAAATTTGAATTTCGTACAATACGAAGTTGATTTCACATTGCCTCGACCCTGGTCGCAATTTAAATAGAAAATGCATGGTCAGTTCTCAGGCAAGGTAGGCCCACGTTTGTATAAGCATAAGCTTACTTCACCACCATACACTGAATTGGGACGCTTGGACGGTTGCACCAAGTTTTAAATCCGTTAACTCCTAGAATAGAAAAATAAGCAATTCACAACGATGTGGTGCCAATTCAAACGGACAGCGTTGGCGAAGGACCGTCCGAAAACCTTAAGGTCGCCCGAGAAGCAGCTACGTATACGGTATACGAAGTGTTAGCGACTTCACTTTCTCAGCCTCGGTAGCCTACATTATGCGATCTGCGCCAGCGTGTACGAGTGACCAGTCCTCTTCCCGCCCTTCTGATCTCAGTGATCTACCCACTGACCGTACGAGGTCAGCGTACTCGTTTCATAGCGGAGTTCACTGGGTTAATTCATTCATTCATTCCGGGAATTTATATATGGCCCTTCCGGGAGCCTACTCAGAGGCGCTCCCAGCCCAGTCACGGCTAAAAAAAGAGATTTATGCGACTTATAGAACATGGGCATGCATAAGGTGGCAGTAGTGGAGCAGAAATATCGAGACATTTCTCTGACCGGGATTTAAATCCTCAACCTTTTGATTAACAGCCTAGCATGTTTGTGCAAGCTGTCTGTTCTGTTAGTAGTAATTCAAGATTTAAATTTTCTGCATAACATGTATATGTACAGCGCAGATCGCTAGTAATAATTGTCGAAGCCTTGTTTATGTAATTATTATTATTAAAGAAAAGATATTATTATTATTATATTATTATGCTAACCACTATAGACTATCGAGCACCTCTCACGCTAACAAATTACAATGCAACTCTAGCCTGCACGGACTGTTCTATATCCAGGGATAGTTGTTATGTTATAGGTAGGCCTATATACAAATCTCTTCAAATCTCTTATTATAGGCCTGCCGTAGTCAGTAGCGGACTGTAGCGGCAGTCTATAAGATCGATGCTCTCGTTATAATTATAATAAGCTGATGCCCTGCGCTTGGCCTCGAGTGGCGCTTTATAAATTTGGAATTTACTGTTACGATTACGCTGCACTTATAAGGACCACCATGGACGAGGAAAAGACCTAAGGCTGATGGGAAAATAGGCCAGGCACACTGGCGCAGCCTATAATTGGTCGTAGCATGTGTTCGGTGTTGTGAAGGTGTTAATGCAGTTTGGACTTCATGCCTATATGATAGGCGTTTGCTACTAATTAATTGTAAGGTCAGGTTGACTTTGTGTAATAAACTGCCTTGAAGTAGGTCACCTTCACGTAGGCCTAATTATATGCTTCGTTGATTTATCATTTATATATTGTGCAGCTATGACTCTGAGAGAGTGTAGTTCTTTACTAGCCTAATAGACTTAGCCTACACAATAGAATTGTGTGCCTGTCATATAGTAATTAACTGTACACACACGCACGCACGCACACACGCACGCACATACATACATACATATACGCACGCACGCACACACCTACACACCTATGGTCATTTATTCAGCAAAGGCTGTAAACTGGTTTACTCGGCCATATAGTATGCCCCTAGATGAGCTCGTTGTGTGACATCAAACATTTCTGAAGGTGTAAAACATTTTATGTAGGCTACCCGTAAGTAAAGCTGTCAACTATAATGGCTTGCGGCTCTATTGAAATCCAATGATAATTATTATATAATAAGCTGATTTATGCCATGGAAATATTTCTGCGATTCGAGTATAAGACTTATCACAGTCGCCAAACAAACAAGTTTTGCTAAAAGCAAAACAATTAAAATATAATTAAATGCATAATAACATTGAATGTCCTTGTCCATATTGTAGGCAATTAGGTCAATATATGCCCATACATTTGCGTAAAACACTAGACGCTCTCTATCCACCATACGGTCTGTAGGCCTACCTGGAGTAGGCCTATGCCCTATGATCGTAACCCCGAGAAGTTCTATTAGTAATTTAGTTTCCGTCATAACAAAGATGAATAGCGTCGCCCTCTTCCTCCCTCCAGGATTGGGACTGGCACTGCCAGAGCGTACGAGCAGTGAGATGTTATGCATCACCCAAGGCAAGTTATAGATTGTTGGAATCAGCTTATTAAAGGCGCTCAGTCAAAGCAAAAGTCGATATGACGTTATAAGGTTCCTGCAGGTCAAGACTTAAATGGTCAAGCAGGAGGCAACTTCACAGACCACTGGCAAAATCCTGGAGATATTGGGGTCATAAATGACGTCAATAGAACCCTCCCCCTCGTCCAGTATATAACCCCCTCTGAAAATGACGTCAAAAGCTCTGACCCCCCTAAAACCAATTTCCATGGCGAACAAAATGCTCCTTCATGGAACAAATAGCGAAAGCATTAATATTTTAAAATCTAACGTGCAAATTCCATGTAGAAAATTAACGCCTATGATGACGTTATAATTTAAGCAAAGGTTCCTGCATTATCAAGATTCAATGTTGTTAATTGTCATAGCATGCACGCCTACTCAGACAGTCAGTCACACATATACAAATTTGAAAGGCGACAAGAATTTGAGCGGCGAGATACCGTAAGTAGGTAAGAGGAAGAGAAGGAATCGGATCGATAGCTACCTCGATAACGGCGCTATAGAAATCGTTAGATTAGATCATTATAGGATTGGAGGAAGATGAATGTTTTCAGTTTTGAATGGGAGACTTAGGTCAACCTTAATTAACCACCGCAGTCCGTTTGAATGGGTGCCACGCCATTTAACACTTTAGCGACTCGAGCATCATTGGTTTCCCGGTCAATTTTTCAGTCATTCATTTATTACAGAGAATTTGTATAGCGCCTCTTTAAGGGAACTACTCAGAGGCGCTCCCAATCCCAGCGCTGCCAAATGAGACCATCTTAAGATGAGAGTGGAATGCCTGAGAAGGGGTTCTAGGAAGAGAGCGGAGTGCCAAGGGGAGCCCATTCCAAATCGAGTGTCCAGTCACGGAGAAGGCATTCTCGTCGTTTAAATGTTGAATTGAGCGTGCTAGCCCGAAATTTAAATGTATAAATGTAATAATTAAGCCAACATCGAAAGGTATCGAGAGGCGAACGGCCACCCGTATAGGCCTACAGGGCCCTATTATAGGCCTATTCATTCTCGCACAGAGACACATATGGGAGGTATAGTCCCATACGCTTTAACCAATGTGGTTATCGTCAGTGGCGTAAATCATGGGGGCAGAGGGGACTGTCCCTCCCAAAGTTTAGACGCCCTCTGTCCCCCCCACCCACCCACCCCCAAAAAACCGCATATAATCTGGGTTGCATAGATTTTCGCCTCTGGTTATATTTTTGCCTTTACTCCTCAGCACATTCCTGTCTGGAGTTCGTTCAACTTCGTTAATTGGTCCATATAAATGTATACTGGCGTCGGTCGGACTTGGTCCGATTTTCGACAGGCGATAGACACCGACCGTTCGAAGTGGTAGCCTAGGCCCTAGACGTACTCTGGTACACTTCGACTGCATTGACGTTTCCATTCGTCGAAGAACTAATTGGCCTGTAATCGGCCATTGAACTCGACCCAACGTACGGGTGCTTGATTCAAGTTGTACATCCGCGGTCAGTGCCCCAGGGTCTGCTTTCAACATAACCATTATCTGAAATTTGCATAATTATGTAATCGCCTATAGGCCCTAGGGTACTTATGGGGTTATTGACTTGATTACTGTAAGATTGATGAACGACCCCCCCACGTACCCCACCCCAATCGTAGTAACCCGAGCTGCATAGTCTAGGCCTAACTCCCTAACTCCGTAGACTGCTGTTATGGTAGGCTACAGCGCAATAAAAGTTTTGCCCAATTGGTCAAGACAACATGCAGAATTCGAATTAAGGAAAACACTTGTAGGCTAGATTTCAATCACCGATAGGATCATTATATGAGTCCAAATATGAAAAAATTATGGACAACATTAAGATAAAACAGGTAGACCTAAAGGCAACTTGTTAAGAATTAGCGCTAGGCCTACATCGAACCCTTATAATAATACGTGCTCTCCGCGTCTCAGGCCGTGATGGAGACCGTGATATATCTATAGCGCTCTACCGTGCCACTATCGACTTTGCTATATTATAGGCCTATGTTTTATAGCCTGTGAACAATTGAGCTCGTTCCCGCGACAGCTTTTCGGGCGCTGTAGGAATCTCGAGATTCCAATTATTGTGTTTGGCTACTGTTATGATATTACAACCTTTAAATAATATATAGAGGCCTGATTATTTAAATTCTGTGACTGGAAATAAGAAATCTGAAGCCAAACGCTGCTAAACATGAAGCTGACGCCGATATCGGGGATCGCCAAAATGATTTGAAACAAGGCCAACACGAGATAGAATGCAGAGTTGTTTCAATGAGTTTTACTTTTACATTACATTTGGAGTTTTGACTGGTCTGCAAATTTTATAGCGCTAAATTAACTGGGTTTCGCGCCCACTGCATTACAACAATCAAGCAAAAGACATCGAATATTTATACGATGCCCGTTTTAGCGGAAGTTGAATGGTTCGACTGAAATTAAAACTTAGATTTTTTCAAAATAATTGTTCAATTAGTAAAAAAATAACGTCCGATTGCACTTTATCAGTCTGTAGGACTGCTTCTGATGCTCGCAGTGAAGGTTTGATGGAGTGAAGCTACTGCCAGTGGAAGTTAAAACCCGGGTGTGTATTCGACCACAAAGAGCGCGCAATCTGGGGTGTAGTGGAAAAGAGACACTAATGCAGGACGACTTAAACGTCTGTTGCATTGGTTATGATCCTCAACTTTGGCATCCCGAATTCGGAATTGCTTAATATGCATAAGATTGATGCTGAATCGCCATTTTAGTGTATTTTATTATTCCCATGTAAATCTAACTCTGTTCTAGCGTGTTTCATTATTTGACGACGTTGGGGTCATGGACAATGACAGCTGTAGAGTGCATGTACATTCCGTTTGCTTGCTTTCATCAATCCATGTTCCATTTGAGGAAAAGATTAGTTTCATCAATCCAACTTCTATTTAAGCAAATTATTTTAATCACTCCAACTTCTAATTTAATCATTATTTAGTTTAATCAGTCCAGCCTCTATTTGCCATGTATATAATAAAATACGCTAAAATGGAGTTGTCCATTCATAATAATAAAATGGATAAATCTTCTGCGGTGGAAAAATCCGCAGCAGGATTACTATTTTCGAAAGCGGAAGAGCTTTGCGCATGCGCAACCCTTGGAGCATGCACATTGTTCAAAATGCGTTTCTTCTATAAATTGGTGTCGCGGGGTTGGTTAGGGTCAGGTTAGGCCTTGTGAGTGTCGTTTAGGGTCAGGTTAAGCGCTGGGACAGTCGGTTAGGGTCAGGTTTAGGGTTAGAGTCGTCACTAGATAAAATTAGAAAAATTTCCGCTGCAGATGTAATTTTCGCGCGTTGCGTGGCAGCATTTTCTGCCGCAGAAGCACCACACTAATAAAATACGCTATTACGTTTTACTGGAAAAAAGAAGAAAATACGCTAAAATAGAGGTTTACCAGATTGATTTCTTGTGTCACTGGGTCTTTTAAATTGGGCTAATTATTGACCACCTCAGCTAGAGAGAGAATTTTTATAGAGCGTAAAGGCTTAAAAACCAAGTATTCGGTTCCGTCAAACATGTAGTATCGGGGTACATAGGTTTCCGACTTGGTTTAAGAATTCTCTTGTGCTGTTTATTGGTTCCCATAATATATACATGCAACTTTTAGGTACACGATGAAAGCACTGTTTTGTTCTAATTGTAGATCTGTCTGATAGGTGCCTCTGCGTTCTACCTGTGCATTTGACAACATAGTGCATTGACAGATCATTGGCTGTGAAATGCTAATGTGAATTTATGAAAGAAAGTTACAGACACATACGAGTGTTTACGGCTAAGTCCGAGGCTGCACTGCAATGCTTGTTCAGCCTGCAATCGATTTAGATTAATCCAGTGGTTCCCAACATTATTCAGAGCAAGGCATTCTTACTAAAATCATTCTGCAAATGGCATCAGTTCTGGCCTTTATTTTTCTCTGAGTTCTTTATCTTGATGACGAGCAAACCCTTCTGTCATCTGGCTGCGGCCCCCTAGAACAGGTGCACGCAGTGTTTCCGTTAACGCCCAAATGGCCATTTTTACATCCGTAAAAAGCGTCCAAAATGTCCCAACTTTTTCGATGTGATAGCCAAAAGAAATGAGCTACGTCCAAAAAATTCTAGGTAAAGGCGTAAATACGTCCTCTTTTTTGACTCTAACGGAAACACTGGGTGCACGGCACCCTTAGGTGCCACGGCACCCAAGATGTGAAACACTGGATTAAAAAAAAAAAGCAATTGAGTAGTATAACAAGTCAGACCGTCCCTGCCAGCATTTACTTGGACATTAGACCCATAGGGGCTCCATACAGGTTCCATATAGGGATATAGGTCCTAGAGAGTTCTGCTTGCTGCAATTACTTGCCGCTGGCTATTAGACTAAAGTTTATAATTATTTTCATGATTACGTGGCAGGCAGGTAGCAAGTAATACCAGAGACCACAACTGGTCTTCTCACATTGACTGACTGTTAGGCCGTTAGTCTATTGCACTGTAACTCGTGCCTCGTAAGCAAATTTTGCTCCTGTCCTGCTGCTGATGTCTTTGTCGAAACTCGGAGACCGCAATTAAAACAGCAAGCAAACTATTTAGCAAACCTAGTTGCTAGCAGCCGCTAGCTATGCGACTGGTTTCATCTTGAGGGCTTAGTGGTGGCGGCACCGAGGACTAACCATAGGATGTCTGTCTCAACAGACTGAGCTGGTTGACCGGATTATAGCTTGGCTTTGATGCATTGTGCATTAGATACCAGCACTTTAGAAGCTACTAATTAATATTTATTATTAAAAATAAATTTATAGTACAGGACAGGATTTGCCTTATACTGTTACTGTTTACTTGGATGTTTTGATATTTAGCTCTGTATCATATTTGATAAATTGAACATAAAACATGGTTATCATTAATACTGAAATATCAGTGTTCTAATGAGTGTGTGTATTTATTTTTCAAGAAATGAATCGTCAGACGAACTCTGATTTCAGTTACAATCAAGATGGTCGCACATTTCGTTGGATTCCATTAAGTGTTGAAAGTGCAGCTTCTGCGTCTGATACATCCTTTGGTGGTGTTGATCCTATAGTCATCATCCCTGATAAAGATGAGTGTCCTGAAGAACTTGCAAGTAAAGAGTCGTCTCTAAAGTATGAGAAGAGTAGTGATCCTTTAAATGCTGGGCCCAAAAATATGATGCAGTTTCAGGTGCAAGATCAGCAGGTTTTTGGTAGGAAGCCACAGCATCCTTTGTCTCAGAATGCTGATTCTCACCAAAGAGAAACTCAGTTAGCGAAAGGGTTCTCCAGTGTTCCAGTGTCTGGCTTTCCAGCTTCTGCGAACCAGCCTAATATTTTCCAGGTTACATCAGGAAATCCGATGTCAAGCACAGTGATAACAGATGCGGACAGCTTCCCTCGAACAATGAGTCAATTTCCACAGTATCCCGCTGTCATGACGCCATTGGGCTACATGAGCATGCCATCACAGGGTACTGGTGGTAAAGTATACCCTTTGCAACCGCCTGACTGTTCGAATACATCATCTAGAACTGGAGCTCTTGGTGCTGGTTCAAATGTTGGAGTACCGGGCAATCAGCTTTATACTGCCGTTCCAAACGTTGGGCTGCAGACTTCCAGGGACACCTCTGCGCCCATACGTTTCTCTAGTATGGTTCAACCTCAACAACTTCCAAGGAGAGTTTTTGAACCTCAACTGGCAAGAGCTCCTGCTCCGCTTGTGACTTCATCACAGGCTTCTCCTCAGCGATACACTTCTTCCCAAAGCACAAGTTCACAGAATGTGGGACAGCCCTCTGTCGTCATACTCCTACGACAGAATCCGAGCATTTCCAGCAAGGTCCAAGATCAGCCACTTCAGAATTCCGTGCCTCGTCACCTGTCCGCCGCGGGTAGTGATCAGCCAAAGATTCTGAGCACGGAATCACTTCGCTCGTCGGGTGATCAGAACATACAACGTCGAGTTCAGGGTAGTTCAGAGCAGTCGATCACCGGTCTGGCTTTTCATAGGGAACTGCAACCACAAGAATCCGCACAGAGCCTGCGAAAAGTTTCCTCCTATAGTCAGGACCATGCTCAGATGCCGGAATGTGTGAAGTGTGATAGGGACATCAAGGCACCACCGGTAGAAGATACGGCAGTTGATATGACCTGCCAACCAACTGAACAAGGCTTCAATCTATCAAACAGACCACAACAAAGTACAGCTGACAATCAGTATGTACAGCAACAAAGTTCAGAGGGTAGTCACGGCGTGCAACAATGGACGGCAGCTTCACTGGGTGGTAGAAATTTGCAACCGACTGGTCCAAACTTTCAACAAAGAGGTTCCATGAGTGGCCAGATATTTCAGCCACAAGGTTCCGTGAGCGGTCAAAGTCCTACTAAACAACAGAATGTCATGAACGCTCCAAAATTTCAGCCGCAGAGCTCTTTGGATGCTTCGAATCGGCTACCACAGGGTTCATTTGGTGGTCAATCACAGAGTCTACTGAATGTTCAGAATTTGGAACCACAAGCTGCATTGTTTGGTAACAGTTTTCAGTCACAGGATTCGCTGGGCGTTCAGCAACCACAGAATTCAGTGCAGAATGTACAACAACAAAGTTCAGTGGGTGTTGGCGTTGCCCATAATGCTGACGTAAACACGAGACTTCAGACACAGTTTGCTGCCCGACCGTGCTTTCAGAATCAACAGCTGCCAGCAGCCGTGGAGAGTCATTTAGAACACCTGCGTCACAATCAGCCTTTGGCTGAAAGTCGTCAAACTCCGGAGTCGGTCAACAGTAACATGCAACATCAGTTCGGCACCCTTCTTTCTAGTCAGGAAACAGAAAATCCGACAGCGAGGCAATCGGAGCATTCTTCAGCTCGTCCAGCTTCGAATCAGAGTTCTGATTTCAATCAGTTTACCCCTGCTCAGTTCTTCAATAAGGCTGTCCAGGAAATGCTCACTCATCCGAATTCTCCTGCACTGACGTCCCTGTCTGAGGGATCCCTTGGCAGCCGTTCTGCCTCTGTGGGCTTGCCTTCACAGACATACAACGCCGTAGCAGGGGCACAGAATACCGACATGGCTGCGGGAAACTTTCAGTTCTCTCACGCTGCGGCTGCTTTGCCTTCATTTCAGAGCTTGTCTCAGCAGCAGGCAGTTGGACAACAAGTGCAACAGCAGCAGTTGCAACAACAAATGCAGCAGATGCAACAACAGCAGCAACAACAAACGCAACAGCAGCAAGCAGCTCAACAACAGCAACAACTAATGCAAATGCAGCAGGAGTTGGTGGAGCAACTGCAGCGGCAACAATTGCAACAGCAGCCAGTGCAACAGCAGCAGTTGCAACAGCAACAGCAGTTGCAGCAGCAGTTGCAGGAACAGATGCAGCAGCAGCAACTCCTACAGCAGCTGCAGTCAAACTTTGGTGCTCTGTGGCCGGCTATGGCTCAAGTGGGTTCTAACCAGACGATGTTTGCGAACAACGCCTCTGCTGCACCCGTTCTTGGCAGTGACCAGCTCTCTCAGCTTCTGCCTTTTGTAATGGCAAATTTACCTATGCTGAACCTTCTGTCTCAGTCATATCCAGCTCTGACGAATCCTTCACTCGGTGGCTTTAATGCCTTTTCGATGCCGCAACAAAACCCATTTCAGCAGCAAATGGCAAACATTTTGGCTGCATCCATGGCGCAGTCATTGGGTGCTCAGTGTATGGCTCCGGTCGGTCCTTCAGGGCTTGAGACCAACACGCTGGCCGGCCTTCTCTCGCAGATGCTGACTCCAAATAGTCTGGTTTCGCAATCACCAGCACCTTCTCCTCAGCCCATCCTCTCGCAGCAATCCGGTGATTGTGCATCTGCCAACAATGTGATGCAGATGATGCTGCAGAGTCTGAGAGGACCAGAGTTCAGTGGCTGTTCAGCAGGTCAGCAGCTGCTCAAGAGTCTTCCGTCGCTGTTCGGCTCTTCGTCTGAGAGCAGTTCACGACCTGCATCCGTGGCTGGACTGGGTCTGAGCATTGACGAGCTGTCCGTTCATTCCCTTGTTGAACAACCTCCAACTGTTGCAACTGGTGGACTCAAGTCATCCGTTCAGTCCACTGCTGAACAAGCTCCGGATGTTTCTGCACGGACCGGGAAGCCTGATTCGAGAAAAGTCTCCCCTGCCAGGCAGAAAAAACGAAAAGCCAAGGGTAGATCGCCAAAGAAGAAGAGTCGCAAAGTGGCAGCAGGCGTAAAAGACAAAAGCGCCAACCTTCACGGAGACAGCGACCAATCTGGAAACGAGTTGGAGCAGAAGAATCGAGGAGAAATCGAGCAGGATGAGAGTGATGCCAATGAATCGGAGGATGCCGGGGAAGATGGGGTGGGAGGTGATAACGAAGATGCCTTAGACGTAAATCCTAGAGTCTATATTGATGTGGCGTGGGATCCCAGTTGCTCGCCCACAAAAGCTACTTTAGTGAAGCCGTTAAGCGCCAGCAAGTGTGTGATAAGGAATGGTCGTCGTATCAAGCTGAAGAAAGGCCAGCAGAAGAGGGCAGGACTTAATCCAGTTAATCAGGCATCAGATGGCAACTCGAGAGCTGCTGGACGTAAGCGGAAAGCTGATAAAACACATGAAGCCGAGAGTTCACGTAAGAAAGAGCGGTTGTCCAGTGACGAAGAAAGGGACGACGCAGAGTCTGAGCCTTCGGAGGCTGAATTGTCACTTAAGGGGAAGCAAAAGACTCGAGAACAAGGCGAGAGGTCTGCTTCTCTAAGATCTGGAGGAAAAGCAGGCGGAAGAGCCTTGCGGAGTGTGAGAGGTCAGTCAGTTGCAGGGAACACAGCAGAGGGAAAGTCAAGAGGTGTAGCTTCTCGAGGCAAAGCAACTTCGAGTTCTGGTGCAGGTCGTGGGAATCCGGCAACACGAAAAGGACTTGCGCAGGAACCTCAGAGGAAGGCAGAAGAAAGAACAAGTCATCTTAGAAACTTGGACAAGACTGGTAAGGCAGAAGAGAAAGCAAGCCGTACTTCAAGCGTAGAAAATCCAAGGAAGGCAGAAAAAACAGCGAGTCATCATGGAGGCTTAGACAAGACGGGGAAGGCAGAAGAAGAGACGAGTCATACCGAAAGTTCAGACAGTTCAAATGGTGGCGCTTCAGAGGACAGCCGTGGCAGTAGTTCATCGTCTGATGTGGTTGATCCGCCATCGAAAGGTTCCCAAGAACCGGAGGGAAACAAGGCATCACTGCAGTGTGCAAAGAATCTGCCAGTGATAAGCATGCCGAAGTTGAGCCTGGTAAGTGTGGACTCTGCTCTGAAGCAGGCCAGTAAGATTCCAGCTGATCAGGAGAAATCAGGCGAGGTCCTTGGAGTGAGGAAGTGCAGGCTGAAGCAGATGGCGGCCGTGAGCCAACCTCCTCCGGATTCAGACAGCGATAACGATCGACGTGGATCGTATTCCGACAGCAGTTCCAGCGGGGATTTCGGTTCTACTCGTGATCATTGGAAGCCAAAATCAAAAGCCAATAGAAAGGGAAAAAGTCCAGTATTCAGCATCAAACACAGAAAGAATGTAGCTGTGACTTTCAAGAAAATGGAGCCCGATAGTGCAGGGGGTGTAGACAACCGAAATGCCGGGCCAGTCTCGTCGAGTAGTCGCGTAGAAGAGGGTGCATCTCAGAGCAACGTTGGCACTGCAACGACAACAAGTGCCGAGTCCTCAACACAAAATCCTGCTAACTTTGGCTACGTTAGGCGCGGTAGGGGAAGACCCTCGCTTTTCCAGACCTTTCAGTCAGAATTGTCCACCGCTAACGCCACCAACACCACGCCTACAGCCACTGTGTCCGCAGCGGGTGGCGGTCGGACATCGCCTCCGATGCCAGTGTTGATCAAAGAAACGACAGTGCGGGCAGTGGCACGCATTAGCCCTCTTGTACCTCCGCCGCCTGGTGACGAAGCACTGAAAGACAAGCTAAAGTCTGTCGAACTGATGAACAGCTTAAACGATCACGTCGACAGTCAACTGCAGACAGTCTTTGTGAAGCTGGACGAATCGAGCGACGTCATGAACGTCCTAATCAGCTTCAAGGCGCTTGGCGACAACATGGTCTTTCAATGTACATTCTGTCCGTTTACCGACTTCTCGGCAAAAGTTGTGAGCGACCACGTCCGCAGGTTGCACCTGAACTATATGTTTGCGGCCACAAGAACCCCGATGCCCACGGGAGACGTTATCTATCTCTTCTGTCGTCACTGCAGCTTTGTCACGCACGACCGAATCTCGATGTGGATTCACTTCGAGATCTGTCACGGAGTCCCGGACATCGTCTACGGTTCGGACGTCACGGAAGTGGTTCCGCAAGTGAGCAGACGATTAGTCCTCAACCGTGAGCAGCAGGCGATTGTGCCTTCCTTCTACCAGTGTCTTGACTGCGACCTCCTGGTTGCGGACCATCGACACATTGCAGAGCACGCCGTGAAGACCCACTGCGAGGACGGCAGCTGCTACCGAGGATGTTTCGCAAAGGCCAGGGTCATCAACAAGCCCAAGTCTGCTCCCATTCAGGTGACCTACAGCCAGCTACTGAGCGACGAGTATATCGACCAACGAAAGGAAGTATTCATCTGCTGTCGATGCAGCTACATTGCATATGCAGAATTCCTTGCGATCTCGCATCACATTTTGTCCCATCTCGAGCTTAAAATGCTCTACGTGTGCCATGTCGAGGGATGTGGTAATCGGGAAGGGAGTGCGGAGGCAGCTATACACCACCTGAAGACAGTTCATGCAGATCTGAGCGCTCGTATCCTGCGGGGAACGGTGACGCTTGTATTGCAGTCGACTAGCGACTCGTCACTGCTGCGAGAATGTGAGATGGACGGCCGCAAAGACAGCGGAAAGAAAAAGGCAGTTTCACAGAAGACGAGTGTGGTGCAACCGGTAAACGCAACCAAAACAACGGGTGTTGGAGTGGAAAAACCAGCTTCAGCAAAGAGCAAAGGAGAGGGCAGTGATGCAACTGCTGGCGAGTCGACATCCGAAGATTCTTCGCATGAGCGCCCGTCGAGTGCTTCCAGTGCCAGTAAGAAAACGGACAAGAAGAAGGCTAAGCAGTCTAAGCATGGCCAGAAGTATAACTGATTTCAAATGCATAAGAAGCAGAACTATTTTTATCTTTTTTCGGTTTGCTCAAAATGGTGCTTGCGAGCCAACCCTCTGATTTGAAAAGCCATTACGATCAATGCATTTTATTTTTGGACAGCAGTTCCATTGGATCTTTTGTTTCCCTGAAAATGAAAATCAAGTTGTTTGGACCATGCATTTGATATTTGAATTGTTTCGTACTGTTAAAAGCATTTAATGCCCTGTGCATTTATATAGCTGTGCTTTGAATTCTCAGTTTCCTTAACAATATGTTGAAAATTAACCTGTTCACCAGTTTCTTTTTTCGTACTAGATGATGAAGGCACAATGCGAATTGCACATGTAATCAACTGCTTTGCTGTTTTGTTTTTGTCCACACATCTGTCTCGTTTTGCTATTCGAGTCTTATTGATAAGTTTAAATTTTTATCCCACAGTGTTGGGTGAAAGCCAGCATTCTAATTCACCAAGTGAAACGACTTTGAGTAATTTTCTTTCTGACCCAATTTTTTTAGTCGAATCAGCTCTGCAGTCACAAGAGCCCTGTTTATGCATATCAAACTTAATTGCAATTCGGGTGTAAAATTAAAATATATTTTCATTTGATTTAAGTTTTTGAACTGCTTACTCCAAAAATGTGAGTCTTCTTTGCGAACTAACATTGCAATCAAGTCTGGATGGGGTTTGGCTCGAGTTTTGAGCACTAACTACAGCAGAAGCGGTGGTAATACGTAGAATGTGTATGAACAGCATTTATCAAAAGCTGCTAGCATGAGGGGTCATCCATCTAGGACAGCTACACTGTTTAGTTTTAAATGCTCCCTTCTACACTGAGAGACTGGCAGAAGCCTAAACACTTGAAGAACCAAGTGTTTGAAACGAACTCTTCTATGCTTTCGGCTTTGTGCCGTGTATAGTATTGTGTTTAAGCGTTTAACAGACTGGATCATTTTTGTAAAGTATCTGTATATATGTGTGTGTGCTGAAAGGTTTGATTCATTTCTTCAACTTTAGCTTTTGTGTTTTTCGTTCCAACATGGTATAGCGACATGTATACCAGGGCTTGGCTTTGAACCTAACTTGGTTTCTGTGTTGTGAGTAAAGCAATCTGAGATCGGTAGATCACAAGTAGATATACT
Source organism: Aporrectodea caliginosa (assembly GCA_020284085.1). NCBI lineage: Eukaryota > Metazoa > Annelida > Clitellata > Crassiclitellata > Lumbricidae > Aporrectodea > Aporrectodea caliginosa. The sequence continues at coordinate 1,486,503 of JACEVL010000469.1, forward strand.
ATAATGTCGTCCTGATTTTTTTGCATTTCATGCTTCGTTCAATGTTTCGCATACTTACCTGTAATTAAGGTTTTAAAACACATTTACACAAGAAATTTTATGCTAAGGCGTTACTTTGGTTATAGCTGTAATAAAACATTTTTGTAGCTCATCCTCGAGATAGACAAATCTTTTATGATATTGCTTACTAAATTACTGAGGGACTAGGTAACTGCTATTATTGCCATCATACCTTTGTTCATTGTGAACTCAATTTTGACCTTTTAGACTGGTGCATTCTTCTGAAACTTGCTTGTTACTAGAGCGTAGGTTTGGGAAATTCTGTACTTTCGTGTGTTGCTACCCTTTTACGTGAACCATCTTTGCAAAAGGCATGGCTTACCAACTCACTATCATCATTTGAATCATTGTCGTGACCCATGGTTTTACTCTAGCATTTGCGTGACTTTCTCATGGCCCCCGACAAACTTTCAACCGTGCCTGAGATTCAGATTGTCTGACTTTGTGCAGGTGATAGGTGCTTTAAAAGTAATAAAACCACACGAAATTTAGAAAAATTTGAAAACAGCATAAAAGCAAAACTTATTTCATGAGATGGCAAGATGTGGCTGCTTAGCATTGATTGTGGATTGATACCTCTGATAGTGGACATTTGCGAATGTTGAATATTCTGTCTTGTTGATTGGCATTTTGATGATGATTGAATATTGTCTCTACCAGAGCAGTACTCAAATGTTGAATATTCTGTACTGCTGGGTATTATTACTTGGACAAAGCTTGTATTCTCGATTGCGAGTAGCATTTGGATGTTAGGTGAATGTTCCATCTCGTCAATTAGTATTTGATGAATTTTGGCCATTCTCTCTTGAGAAAGGTGAAATTTTCTGCATTGTTGAGTGGTATTGGACAATACTGATGCATTTATTAGTACTGGGTAGTTAAAATATTTTTCTCTGTTGCTGTGAAGACAGTATTTGGCTAGGTTTTCATGTTTCAACATATTCCAGACTAACTGCATACATGTACATCAGAACTCTCTTATGCATATTTGAAAGCACCTATCACATGATGTCTTATATACAGCAGTCTATATATCTATTATCTATATATTAATTCTGGATTCAAATGACAACCATTCGCTTACCTGCCTGATCGCTGGATTTGACAATGTCAAACCTGTCTTGGCAAGTTTGTTGATGAACTGATTCTTTCAACTTGGCCTTTTGGAGTGATGAAGAAATTTGCAGTTGTCATTATGGCAATATGAGTTGGCTAAATCTCAGCAGTTGCCAAGTATAAATTTTTTATAAGGCTTTTAATGTTTAGCCCTGCAAGGTTTAATTACATGTAGGGCACTGACAGCTTACCAAGAGGACAGTTTTGTGAAATTAATGTACAGCTTTCTCGTTAAGGGTTTGTTAGTTTTGCATTTTATGAAAACACAGTTCGAAAGAGCACCCTGGTGTTGTTACCTAATATGACTAGTCATAGTTTATGAAATGAATAGATAGAAATTATGTATTAGTGTAGATCACAGGGTCACAATGTCACAAGCACCATGTTGCCTGGTAACGATATTACCCGATAAAGATCTCACTTGGTCACGGTGTTAAACCGAGCATAACCATGCATACGTACTGATTTTTATTTTGACTGAGCGCCTGTGAATAAGCTGATTCCATCGAGGTTAGCCTTACCTCGCACTGGGAGCGCTTCTGAAAGGCTTATGCTATGAGAAGCGCTTTATAAATGTTCAAATACAATTATGAGGTGGCAAAGAAATATCGTGATTATCATTCCCAGGTCACTTTTTAGGTGGTGACGAAATATCGTGATTATCATTCCCAAGTCACTCATTTAGTCATTACGAAAATTTGTATGGCGCAACTCTTGAAGGGGACTACTCGGGCGCTCCCAACCCCAACGCAGCCAAATAAAACCGTCGTAAGACAGAGGAATGTCTGAGAAGGGGTTCTAGGAAGGGAGCTGAGCATCAAGGGGAGGTCATTCCAGATCGAGGGACCTACCACCGAGATGGCACGGTTCTGCCTTAGTGGTGGTGTGAGCAAAAGGAACCGAGAGGATGCCTTGTTCAGCCGAGCGGAGGGTGCGCCGAGCACATAGGCCTATACGTGCGCTGGATTTAAAGGCGATCCGAACACTGCAATTTACTGCCAGACAAAATGTACCGCTGCCAGATTGGTCTGTTCGCACCAGACATTTACTCCGAGAGTCTAGATTACTTTTTCGGGTGGCGTGGGCCTTCGGGCCACGTAAACGGGGCCAGTCGGGGATGTAGGCCGACGCTGATAAGGCGCTCTATAGATCCCGTTCTTGTGTTAAGTGTCTTGCCAGAGGTTGAATCGCCTTTGCCTTTTGCCGCTTTTCCAGGCACAACTGCTGCTGGAATCCAGCAGAATGCAGCAGCTCTGGAATGCAGGGCTCCACGAATGAAGCAGGTGGAAAAGTGTTATGGCCTGGGAAGATGGGCGTTATGAAGAAAGGAGGGAGAGAAGGAAGAGGGAGAGAACTAGGAGGAAGAGAAAGAAGTAGAATGGCTAGAGGAATAGAGATCAAGAAGAGGAGAAGGAAGGAGAGGAGAAAGAAGAGGAAAGGAATAGAAAGGAGAATAACTAGAACATAATGAGAAGGAAGCAGAGGAAGAGGAAGAAGTGAAAGAGTACATGTAAACAGAAGAGCAAGAAAATAAGAAGAAGTGTATGGGAATGAAGAGGAAGAAGAATTGAAAGGATAACATTTAAGCAGAGGACGTAGAAGGAAAGAACAATGAAGAAGAAGAGGAGGAGGTGGAAGGCACTGGAAGAAAGATTACAATACAATACAACTGTATTTTATGGTATCAGGATATTTCCCCCCGGGACAATAAATTCCCCGGACAATTCCCCCGGAAGTTCTCCGTAGGATAATAATTCCCCTGGGTCATTTCTCCAGACAATAATATACAAGACAATAATTATACAAAACTAAAAAAAAATAATAGGATACACATGTATTTAACAGCTAAGTGCTAACTGATGAAGTTGTTGAGTACATTAGTAGGCCTAAACGTTCGCAGCTGCAAATTAAGCACTAGGCCTCGCAAATTGAGGCCCACTCGACGCTTTAAATCACGAACAGTGTTCAAATTTGTGCATTACAGTCTCCATCGTAATCGTAAAGCGCCACTCGAAAGCCAAGCGCAGGGCACCAGCTTATTCACGAGCGCTGCGGCTATCAGAAGGGTTGTCCGAGAAGGTAGTCCGAAGGAGGTTCGAGTCCTGTTTCCAGAGGATCAGAGGGATCCATATTTCTTCTTTGATTGATGCACAGTATGACTAACAGTGATCTGTTCCAAAACTGTTGTTTGTATTCGTGCATACATAGGCCTACATACCTACATTAGGCTACATAAATTACATGCATACATGCGTTCGGTTCCGCATTAAAGTTCATATTTAGCCACATACAGAGTTGCCCCTAAAGCATTGAACTAAAAAGTATAAATTACAGATGTCAGAAAAACTAACGGTAAGCTTACAAAGAAATTCTATAGAACTCAGGAAGATACACAGGCCTATTAAAGTTATCTAGGCCTATAGCTTTCATTTATACGTCATTCATGCGTGAAAGAATACATAACACGTTCATCATTAGTTTTATGTCTGTGTCAGCGCTGGCACAACATTCATCACCAAGAAGAAAACATGTCAAGTTTCTACGAATCTCTAGATTGAGGCCCGTAAGTTTTAATAAGAAAGCAATTATACAACTAGGTCCATATACCTGGCCTGGTTAGTTGCACATTCTTTAAGACGTACGTCCCATGCGCTTCTATGCGCGCGTCTGCCGCTTCGTATAGTGATAATGACTTCTCAGTTTGCAGATGATACAAAACTATGTAGAGCAGCGGGTGATGAAAAGGAAGCGGAGGCAGATCTAAGAAGAATGTTCGGTTGGTCACAGGACTGGCAGATGCTCTTTAATCTGGAAAAGTACTCATAATGTCTTATGGGATGGGGAAGAGAAACAACGAGTTTTTATATGAAATAGGGCAAAGTATTGAAAGTGAGTGAGGAGGAAAGGGTCTTGGGTGACTATGCACAAGAGTGACAAAAGTCGGCGATTCAAATCCTCGCGATGGCAGAAATTTCTTTTGAGATTTTGCTTCTACCAACACCGATATCGAACGGGAGCAGGACAATACCCCCGGACAAAACCCCCGGACAAAACCCCCCGGACAAAACCCCCCGGACAAAACCCCCCGGTATAAAACCCCCCGGACAAAACCCCCCGGTATAAAACCCACCCACCAGCTCCAAATTGAAGAGGTGTTAAATAATCTAGCAAGTAACTGAAAAGGTGTTAAAGGGTAGGTAGAGCCTAGAGATTCTGATCAACAGCACATTGAAGAGGTGCTAATTAATCAAGTAAATAATGAGGGTAGGTAGAGCCTAGAGATTCTGATCAACAGCCCGGTATAAAACCCCCCCACCAGCTCCTTAATCAGGTGCTAATTAATGTAACAAGAGCAGACCCTAGAAGGAATTGCTCTATTGTACGTGACTTATAATAGGAACAGGATAACACCTGGTAGACTCGTAACTAATTCTTTATAATAGTGAGCCATTTGACTATAAATTCCACCATTTTGTCGAAATATGTTAGCTTGAAAAATGTCCAAAGCACATGATTGCATCATTTGCAGTCTGAAGTAACGCTTGCGTGAAATTAGTAGACTATCTAGTCCTATTGTCAAATGTTCTGAGTGGGGGATTTGTCGGGGTGTACACTGTCTATCTCTCTGTCCGGGGGTTTTGTCCGGGGGTTTGTCCTGGGGGTTGTGTCTGTCTGTATGACTCACCTGTCTGTCATACCGACAGTAGTACATGGTAGTTTCTCTGACTGTATACTGCGGCTGAAGATGAGATTTGGCCTGACTGGCCACCTGTCCTCCTTATCTGCCGAGGTTGAGAAAATGAAGTCGTAAACACTTCATAGTTCATATCCATGGCTGATTCTTAGACTTCCATAAGGAACTGCTCTGCATCTGATAGGACTGACACCTGTAAACAATTCTTTTCGCGAAGCATCCACCTGTCTGTTTGCCAGCCTGACTCTCTTTCAGTCTTTGTCGCTTCGTGTTAGTGAATACCTCTGTATGTCTGAGATCTGTCTGTGTCTATCTCTCTGCCTTTGTCTGTCTGCCTGTGTGTCTGTCTGTATGTCTACTTGTCTGTAGTGTGGTAGTTTCTCTGACTGTATCTGTCTGTCTACCTGTCTCTCGGTATGTGTGATAGTTTCTCTGTCTGCCTCTCTGTCTGTGTCTGGCTTTCACCAACTGGCTTTATGTTACTAAGTGTTGTGTTAGAAATCTTACAGTACGACCGCTCGCATCAATGTATTTGATCTTTCATGAATTCTATCATTCATGTTATTGCTTTCTCGTTTATTCATTACTTCAGTAATTCATTCATTCGTTCCTGTTGTTAATCATCCGTTATTCATTCATGTGTTAGTTCCTTTCATCCATCCATCAATCACACACTCTCTTCACCATCAAGTTAGCCATCCATCAGTTCATACACGCACATAACATGCACATATATAATGATATATGTATGCATGTAGACATAAATATATACGTGTATGTATGAGCACTAATTGTTATAGCGCCCCTTCAAGATTTCTACTCAGAGGCGCTCCCGACTACAGCGCGGACACTGAATCGGAGTTTCACGCCGAAGCGCATGAGCAACTGCGAGTGAAGGACTTGCCCAGGGTCCCTACGCGGCGGCTTGAGGTGGATTCGCAACCCTCCGGCTGCAAGGCATCAAATACCTGCAACCCTCCGGCTGCAAGGCACCGAACATATCCCTACACCACCGCGCCCCACAGACACCACACACACACATGCTTTCAAACACCACCACACATACACTCCAAAGGCATATACTTACCTATACATACATACACATGATTTACATACATACACACACCATTACATATCTGCATGCATACAGGTATCCACGCAAGCATAGGGCCTACAAACGTCCAATCATCCATCAATTCATTCTGCCTAAATGCATACAGATGTCCGCGTAACGTGGTTGAAGCAGAATATAATGAATAACACGTAGACATCAACGCAACCTTTACTCCCTTCGTTCCTTCCTCCATGTCTTTCTTCTGAAGGCCATAACCAGGGTTTTGTTGGGGGATGTTTACTCGTCCTTGAGCAAGCCGACGAGCAACCGAGTCAACCGACTTAGGGGTTTGGAAGACTAGGAAGAGCGTTCAACAGGAAAGATAGAACAACTGATCAGCAGAATGAGGCGATGTGCTTTCTTCCCTCAACTGCCCCGAGTGGTTCCGCCTTGGCGGGTCTGGAAGACGAAAGCCTGCTCAAGGCTGTATGTTCAGATCCAAACCACGTCCTCCGACATCATTTTCCACCTGTTCCGGACATCACGTACAGCCTTCGCCCACGACCACCCAGGACTGAATAATTATTACCGAAAACGTTGGAAACTAGTTTTCCAGCAAGAGTAGATGTGGACATAGAACGAGAATTCGTGACTTGAGGCTTTAATATTCGTAAATATTCGTGAATATTAGGGCATTTTTAATATTCGTAAATATTCGTAAGTATTCGTTGATGACGTCATTGTTACCGTTTTGCTTACGAATTAATTTAAGACTACTAATTTAAGAATATGTGCAGTGGTTTTGTAACTGTTCTTGTTTTAAAGCCTAGTTTTTTTACACTGAATTTTGCAAAATTAATCCCGGATTTTGAAGAATTAAGAATGAACAGAAATAAAAAAATTAATATTCGTTGTCCATTTTTAATATTCGTTAATATTCGTCAATTTCTACAAATGTTAATATTCGTAATATGCGCATACTCGTTCTATGGATGTGGAACAATGAGATGATATATGTAGGCCCCTACAGTTGATTATCATCAGCATACAAATGGTTGGTTATCGCAGCTTTTCAGTAAGTAAGGAACCGAATGGATATGTGCAATACGTAAACAGAAGGGGGACCAGTACAGAAATTTATTGAACATCACAGTTTGAGATGGTGGGCCCAGAAGTTGAATGGTTGATTCGAATCGGGTAGGAGGGTGTTGGTAAGATGCGAATCAACAAAGAGCATTGTAAGGAAATTCAAACCAAAGTTGGACACCGTGTAAGGAATATGTCGTGGATTCAAAATCGTAAGATAGGTGAAGCAGATAAGTGCAGTCACTTTCCATTAATTTTGTCGATGGAGCTGATTGTGTGGTTGTGAAGATAAAGAACTACGGATTAAGTGGAGTGATATTTACGTTCGACAGATTGAAGAGGAAAGGTAGGCCTACAAGTTATTGGACGAGAGGTAACAGCTCAGACGATTAGCAACTTTCTTTAAAAAAAATGAAATTGAGGGTATACTATAGATAAGATACAAGGCGAGTTTGGCAAATCATCAAGAGAGAGAGAGAGACAGACAGACAGACAGACAGACAGAGAGGCAGAGAGACAGATAGAGATGACTTTTCAGAAGAGGGTGAACTACGGTATGTGCAAAACAGACGGGAAAGCGGCCTTCAGTGTGAGAGAGAAAGCGACAGACAGACAGATAGACAGAGAAAGAGAGAGACAGAGCGAGAGAGAGAGGCAGAGACAGAGACAGAGCCAGAGAGAAAGACAGACAGACAGACAGACAGACTGACTGATTTGCAGCAGTGTGCACGGATGAAATTAAACCTGGTCCAAAAACATCAGAACACTTCCTTAGGAGTTAGAAGGGCAGTGGGAATGAGATTTAGGGCAGATTGCACGTCATGAGATGAAAAAATGAGATTGCTAATTTCAGTCGGTGTTGTTGGTTGAAGCAAACAGATAAACTGTGGACTAGATTTAGGGTACCGTTACGATAGATCATAGCTAGAAGAAACAATCGTGACCCTAAACGGCTGATCAGAAACGGCTGGTGATGAATTTGATAAGGAAGTAGGTTATCGTAATCGTATACTCTAAACTTCTAAAGCGCCACTCGAAAGCCAAGCGTAGAGCACCAGCTTATTCACGAGCGCTGTGTTGAGTCAGAGGGGTTGTCCAAAGGGTAGTCAGAAGGAGGTCCATTTCCGGTTGCCAGAGGGTCGTAGATTGCACTGTCACGGTGCAATATTTTGTTAAAAATGCCTGATATTTATAACCTCAGAGAAGAAGAGCTTTCGAAGACATAGCTCTGGCTATGGAGACAAGTTTACGAACAATGTATGTAGGCTATGTATCGTAATGGCAGTTGCAAATTGATATAGCGCCACTTCAAGAGAGAATCATCAGAGGCGCTCCCGACTGAACACAGTACAACCACGATCAAACTGGTCTTCAAGCGCTGGCGGGAAAAGAGGCAAATTGAGTTCGAGAAGTTCATATCGCAGGTTGTTAGGAGACTTATTCCAGGAGAAGAGCATGTAAGTATGTATGCAAGTTTGCTTGCATGTATCTTGACTTTTATAAAACGTATTTTAGGAACGCCCAAAAGCGCCCAAAAGCGCCATGAACCTGACTGGTTTAGGGACCTGAACAATATGATAATAATTATTATGACATTGCTGTCTAACTTCGAGGAAGCGAAAGATGGATGGGAGCAGCGTCACCAACAGCTTTCAAGCAGGCTAAACGTATTCTCCTGGCAGTAGTTCTATCCGAGTTGTACCAAGGAGTGGGTACTGGGTAGGTCATGTGGCAATCTCCTTAGACTTTGTGGCAATATGTTTATCCAGGATTTCGTTGAATTTAGTAGGGCGGCGTGTCGTCTAGTGTCTGACGAGAACTGATGTTTTTGTAAGTGGATTGACTGAGCTTGTAGTAAAAGAAGATAAGTGAGGAACATTTTCAGCGGTCACAACGTGGTACTGGCTGAAGATTAAAGGTTGCGAGGCAGATGGTAGAAATGATTGCTTCAATGGCCATAGTAAGAGGGCATGAATATTGACTACTATGAATGTTGAAGGATTGAGCCTTTTCCATCGGCGGTATAGCTAATGAAGGGCGGCTTATGATGAAAGGAAATCTGAACAATAATGACAACGTGGTCATACAAATAGGTATACGTTTATTCACCACGAAGGTAGAATGTACATGTACAAGAACAAAAAATGAAGTACACAAATGTAATTCTGATAGAGATTGGCCTCTGATTGGGGCTTCACCCACTTGGGGTTCACGCTGATTGAACTTGAATATTTGACCTCTAAATTTCGCTTCTTGTGATGAGCATTTCATTGCACTGGTTAAGTTGTTACCTTATTATTAGCATAATATTATAATATATATTATATACATATATTATATATTATATACGTTGTTATTGGTTATCTCCCAATAGACATTATCCGCAAACAATTCGGTCTTTTCCAAAGGCTTCAACCCATGCAGCTGCTGCTTATCGAAACCTATATCATGCATGGAAGAAGCTTTTATCACGGTTTTAACCTTTCAAAGCTCAACGTAATGTTCGTCTTAAGGGCGATGCTCTTGACCTGCTGAAATGAAAAGGCTGTTCGATATTTTTCCATCACTTCACATCTAGATAGATCACGAGATAACGATTACGGACGAGAACTTATCGCTGGATGCACACCCTGCAATTGGCCACCAGTAACCACCACCAAGGGCATAATGGGCTTTTGAAGCGAATCCCTGCGATGTCATCTCCTTTTTAAGGGCGCATGTTCAACCGCATGCACGCGGGCATAATATTGTTGGGAGGAGGATAAAGGGCATTCCATTTCAATGACGAACCACGCTTAGCTTAAGATAGCTGCCTGCTGGAGATGCATTCTACAGCGTACCTATGTAAACAGATGTATACTTCGGTATATGGCAGGCAGCAGCTAAACCGTAGCACAACCGTATATTTACACAAAACCCATAAAACGGTTCTTTATAGAACACTTTGAAACGTCATTGAAGCTCTTTGTTTTTAGGAAAGCAGCGCGCCTCCAGTTGTTTAACCTTCGCGAGAGCGGTCGTACAAAACCTTCCAGAAATTATTGAGCCAGTTGAGATTTCTGGCAGAATTATTCAGCCGAGAAACTGCCTGCCTACTACTGGTTTATATTTTATAATGAACGAAGAGAGGCTTAATTGCTGTCGTTTTGTTAAGACGAGAGGAGTTTTATCCATCAAATAAACGCAACGCAGAGAAAAAGTATTTACAAACAACGCTGTCCACACACGTAAATATGTACACTAAAGTGTCTGAGGGATTTATTTAGCGCTGTTCAGAGACCTCTCACGGCGATCGTGATTTTAGGGTTAGAAAAACTGCGAGTGATGGGCGGATCGGAAATCAATAGAACCAACTAATGAGTTACAGAAGTGTTACCAAGTAGGCTATATACAAACTCTAAACATCAAACAACAATCCAACCGACAATGAACCTAATTAACTTAACAATAATGAATCCAATAAGCCTAAACAATTAATTAACTTAACAATTAATTAACTTAACAAGTAATTAACAGAACAATTCACTTAAATAATTGAACAAGTAATAACTTAAATAACCTAACGATTAACTTAATCATCAAAACAGTTAGAATTAACAATTAAACGTAACGATTAATTAGAATTTACAATTAGACTTAACAGTTAATTAGATTGGCGACGCTCAAACAATAAACGACAAACAAAGAAATCAGCAAAATCAAATCGCCAGAATGATTATTTATAATTGGTCTAGATTACTAATTGGTCGAAATTAATAATTGGTCGAAAAAAATTAATAGTTGGTCGAAATTTGTCCCTAAATTAGATCACAGGAGTGGTCCCAGTCTAAACTGGTCGACATATCACCCGAGATAATTAATTAATTGGTCAGTATAATTATAATTCGCTATTAATTTTAATGGTCCCAATTTCTGCGCAGGCTGTTTTACGCCTAACCAAAGTACAACATTTAGGCAGAACGCATGTTTAAAATGTAGACACAATAGCAAGGCTGTTATGCAAATATTTAGCATAAATTGTAGGTATAGTAAGATTGCTTAAATCTTTGCACATAACTTAGGCTGCACAAAATATGGGTGTAGTGCATATGCTCAAGTTCAGGTAGGCCACCTAAAATACGTAAAAATATAGGCACAATGCATAGGCAAAGCGTAAGGTCACAGTAGATGTGCTGAAATGTAGGCACAGAACATAATATTATACGCCAAAATGTAGGCATAGTACAGATGCTTAAGTCTAGGCATAGTGCGTAGGCCCTATGCTCAAATGTAGGCACAGTGCCATCATCGTACACATGCTCAAATGAGGCACAGTACATATCATCACACATATGCTTAATTGTAGGTAGGCCCTATAGTGCATATAACCACACATACGCTTAAATGTTGCCACAGTGTAACTGTACATATGTTGAAATTTAGGCACAGTGGGGCAGGGATGTCAAAGAGCTGGTACGCGGGCCTTTCTGGCCCGCCGACTACATCTTTCTGGTCCGCAGAGCCTTGCCTGTAAGACTACACAACTTGAGAATAAAAGTTCAAATTTGTCATTTTTAAGGTTCACTAAGTTTTATGTGATGTTCACGACTGATAATGATTAGCAAAATTAAGTTTTTAAAGCCTATTAATTTTTTGTCTGTTTGTATGCTACAAATGCACTATTTAAGATTTAGTTTTGCAAAAAATTTCCTGGGGGTCAATCCCAGATCCCTACCCCGATTTTCTTCAGGCGCCTTCCGCACCTTGACCCACCACTTGCTGGAAAATATTGCCACTGGCCCGCCATTAAAAAAGGTTTGACACGCCTGCAGTGGAGTATACAATTGCTAAAATGTAAGCTTAGTCTCAGTATATTTCCTAAGTGAGGCACAGAAATAATGAGCGGTAATGAAGGCACATCGAGATTATTATGTAGGCATACTTGAACAAGGTTTCCAGTTTCAACATTACGTAGCGTCAGCTTACATTACGTAACGTCAACTCACATTAAGTAACGTCAACTTACATTACATAACGTCAACTTACATTACGTAACACCAGCTTACATTACGTAACGTCAACTCACATTACGTAACGTCAACCTACATTACATAACGTCAACCACATTACGTAACGTCAACTTACATTACGTAACACCAGCTTACATTACGTAACGTCAACTTACATTACGTAACGTCAACTCACATTACATAACGCCAGCTTACGTTACTTAACGTCAACCTACATTACATAACGTCAACTTACATTACGTAACGTCAACTTACATTACATAACGTCAACCTACATTACGCAGCGTCAGTACAGGGCAACAACTGCGGCACCGTGAGTTGCAGACAAAAGAGAATCTCGATTAAAAAATAAAGCATCTGAACTTGCGATCGATGGAACGTTGAATAGAACTCGTCCTCTGTGTCTTTGTTGTATTGTCAGGAAGCTTTTGTCTATCTCTGCATCAGTCTCAATCTCTTTCTGAGCATCAGTAGACGTCAAATCCTAAAACATTCGATCCAGATGGACTTTCAACCGTACACCAGAAGCGTTCAACCATCCTAAAGCGCCACTGTGTGAAATTTGAGACTCAACCGCTATTCAACCATTTCTACCGTCTACCTCGCAACTTCTATCTTAAACCAGTACCATGTTCCGACCACTGAAAATGTTCCTTACTGCTCTTCCACATTACCACAAGCGCAGTTCATCCATTCACGAACCTCGCAGATTTTCCGGGGAGGTCGACGGGAAGGTCCCAGACAAAAGAGTACCAGAGCAACGGATGGATCAGGACGGATCGAACACCTCTTCCTCTTGGATGTCGTACCCTGTGTCTCCCGAACGGACCGGGGGCTTGTTGCGGTAGTTGTCCCAGAGGGATGCGACGATGTCGGCGACTACCAGGTCCGTGGAATTCTTGGCGACCAGCTTCAGGACGAAGATTCCGTCCTGACGAAGGTAGCTCTCGGCGAATTTGACCGCCATCTTGTTGTCCCTGTCGTTGTCGCGGTTGAACTTGTCCATGACCTTGAGGTGCTTGCGCACGTACCAGGTGCGCGTGAACCGGAAGCCGACGGCCCAGACCCACCTGGTGAGGCTGAGGCACGTGGCCATGGCAACGAAGACGAACCAGAACCAGAGGAAGATGAAGATCTTCTCGTTGAAGAGGTTGATCGGGAGGACGCACTGGACGGTGTGGCGGTGGATGTTGCCCATCTGATGGATCTCGAAGTCGCACAGGGTGATCTTCGGAAAGCGTCTCGAAGACAGGCTCCACGTCGTTCCAGTCAGAAGGTCGTAGATGATCTGGATGCCGTACAGGTGGTACTGGTTGCCGAGGAACGCGTTCAGCATGAACAGCTGGAAGATGGCGTTCCCCAGGTACAGCAGCTTCGTTCCGAGGTACAGCAGGACCAGATAGTTGCCGTACCGGTTACCGCAGACGAGACAGAGGTGCTTGGCCAGGCAGTGCTTCATCGCCACGCAACAGCCTCCGCGGTACTCCCGCTGGTACTCCAGATAGTGGTCGAGATGTCTGATCATGTACTTGATGGTCTTGTCCCTGCGCTCCGGATAGAGGGCGTTCTGGATCGTGTCCGCCGCCTCGACGAGATTGTTGATGTTGATTCCAGAACGTTCGCTGAAGATCCGCCAGACGAGACTGGGCAGATAGAAGAGGAAGGCCTGGATGAGAAGGAAGACGGGAACCCACTGGTAGTAGCTGATGTGTTGCTTCAGCGCTCCCACTTGCCCTGGAATGACGGATTCTGGAAGGTAGTAGGTGTACGACACCCAGCACAGCTTGTTCGTGTACTCCTGGTGGTTACTGGTGAACGTGGCCGGGCACCAGCAGTGGATCGGGCTGCCGACGTACTGGGTCGTGCTGACGAGCACGGCAAAGACCACAAGGAAGGAGACGGTATAGCGATGGTGCAGGCGATCAATGAGGTCATCATCGTTTCGTGTGTTGATCTTGGCCACTCCTGCGACGGCAGAGAACAGGCCTGGGATCATGACGAACTGTGTAATGTAAAGTAACGCGAAAACCTACCGAGTTTTCTCAGCGCTACCGAACCTTATCGAGCGCTCCCGAACCGTATCGAGCGCTCCCGAACCTTATCGAGCGCTCCCGAACCTTATCGAGCGCTCCCGAACCTTATCGAGCGCTTTCTGTGTTCAAAATGATCGTCAGAAATCCGTCGATTTGAGAGGCAGTTAGTCTGAGGAGACCACACCGCTTCTCCGATGAATGTCGCGATTTCTAATCTGCGAGTACACACAAACTTTATATATAAGCAACTCCTGTCGTGCTAACGACCAGTGTTCTATGACGTGTATAAAGCAGTTTCTACGAAAGCGACCTGCGAAGTATTCGAATTCATTTCAAACGTCATCATCATCCCACGTAGAGTGTTTAAAACATTTCCTCCATAAAACGCAAGTTACGATTCTAACTTCCGTCTAACATCGCCGGATTTCGCGCAACGAGCAGTTAACGAAACGCCGTTTACCACCGTTTACGCAGACTCCTCGTTCCTACCACCGCCACCACTACCACCACCACTACCACCATCACCACCACAACCACCACCAGAGGACCAAGTGCGTGCGTAGCCCGACTCTTCCGCCCAGCCCAGCCCAGCTCCTCGCTGATTCTCGGAGGCACGCGTCCGCCTCTCCTCCGTCCTTGAGTGCAACAAGAATGTCGACTTAGAGCAATAAATGCGAAATGCTCAGCGGTCGCTCTTCTCTCCGTTATCGCGCATTCAGAACTTTCTGCAATTGCGCTCGGCTCTCGAGTCGGCCCTCAGCGTAGCGTCGAACCAAGTAGTCTGCTTTCTGTTAGGACTCCTCGTAGCTAAAGGAACCGCCGAATCCGCCTGTCCATTCGCCAGTCCGCTTTGGCGGACTTACAGACTGTGAACTGAATGAATTTCGCCCGAAGCTGTCTTATAGTCGACGTCATTAAACACATCGAACTGCCCGATAGATATCATCCGCGGCGCGTATGAAGCGAGCACCTGCACTCGATGGAGAATCTCTTAGCGAGTCCTGTCTGTGTGTGTAGAGAGAGAATATACATACAGCCAGACGGAGGACGATACACAGAGAGCAGGTCGACGCGAAGTTGTTGTTACTATTGAGCTCTATACTCACGAGCGGACGAGTTTTATATCCGCAGGTGATGACTAAACCCTCCCTGAAGCAGAGGAGGCCGGCGGGAGTGGAGGTGGAAGAAGAAGGAAGAGGGTGGAGGTGAAACAGGAAATGGAGGGAGGCTGGGAGGATGGATGGAGAGGAGGAGGAGGAAGATGACGAAGAGGGGTAGGAAGAGGAGGAAAAGAGAAGATGGCTGGAAGGGAGGGAAGTGACGAAGAGGGGCAGGAAGAGGAGGAAGAGGAAAAGGAAAGGTGGCTGAAGGGGGAGGGAGGTGACGAAGAGGTGTAAGAAGAGGAGGAAAGGAAAGAAAGAGGAGGACTGTATTGAATGACTGCAGAGATTTCCACTTTCATCCCTTTTCTTACGTTTCCCTTTGCTAATTCGTCTTCTATATCTCCTCCTCCTCCTTCTTCTTCTCCCCCTCCTCTTCCTTCTCTTCCTGAGAGGTACTGTTAAACTATAGTAACTACAACGTCACACCTCTTCCTCCTCCTCTTCTTCCTTTTCCATCTACTTTTTCATCATCATCACCTTCTTACTCTACTCCTCCTCTTTCTCCTTCTCCTCTTTCTCCTCCTCCTTCTCCTCCTCTTTCTCCTTCTCCTCCTCCTTCTCCTCCTTTTTCTCCTTCTCCTCTTTCTCCTTCTCCTTCTCCTCCTCCTCCTTCTCCTCCTCTTTCTCCTTCTCCTCCTCCTTCTCCTCCCCTCCTGCTCCACCTCCTCCTCTTTCTCCTCCTCCTCCTCTTTCTCCTTCTCTTCATCCTTCTCCTCCTCTCCTCCCCTCCTCCTCCTCCTCGTCCTACTCATTCTTCTCTGACTTGAAATCTCCTGGAAATCATTCCGCGGACGCATGCTTCCACTCGTAGATATAGTAAGCTGTACGATTCTCCGCAGACGCCCAGATGCAGAGCAACCGAGCAAACGAGCAACGAGCGAGCAGTTAGCCAGTTCATGGCTGCGCTGATTCGGCGGTGCAGGTGATAATGCCGTCTGCAGTTTGCCAGATAGCAGTGAGGTTACGAAGCGCTCGAATCGTGGAACCGTGTGCATTGCATTGCGTCTCACAGGCTGCCAGAGGGATATGTATAATACAGCCAGGCGTGGCTGCAACGCTATTGCTGCCCGCAGTCTCTTTATGCATTTAGAATTGTTCGGCTGCTCTGTCCGATAAGCAATTGCCGTAACCATTGTCCGGAATGCGACGCGTCGGCAATGCGCTTTTGTTGGAGATTCTGCTGTTCTAGGGTGGCCATGATGGCAAGAAAATGCATGGACTTCAATCAATCAATCAATCAATCAATCGATTCATAGAATTTATATAGCGCCTCTTCAAGGCCTTCTGTTAGAGTCAATAGCGAGACGTCGGGCTTAAGCCTGCGTTCAAAAATTCTATTGTATTCCATTTAGTTTCACTCTATTATGTTTCATTGTGTTCTATCCTATTCTTTTCCATTTTATTGCGTTCCACCATGTTCTATTATGTTCTAATCTATTTTATTTTATTCTATTCCACTCCATTCGATTGTGTTCCGTTCTATTCTGTTCTGGTATGTTCAATTCTGTTCTATTTCATTCCATTCCATTCCATTCCATTCCATTCCACTCTATTCTATTATTTTCTGCTCTGCTCTGTTCTGTACACTCTGTTGTATTCTGTTCTGCTCTATTCTATTCTATTCTTATCTGTTCTTTTCTGTTCTGTTAGGCTCTGTTCTATTATGTTCTGTTCTTTTATGTTCTGCACTTTCTGTTCTGCTTTTTTCTGTTCTGCTTTTTTCTGTTCTGCGCTGCCATGCTCTTCTCTATTCTTTTCTACTCTGTTCTGTCATCCTCTGTTCTTTTCTATTCCATTCTATCCTGTTCTATTCTTGTCCATTTTACTAAATGTATTCCATCTCATTCCATTCTCTTCTGTCCTCTTCTTTTCTTTCCAATTCTATTCTATGCGTTTTGTTCTGCCATTTTTTTTATTCCTTCCGATACACATTTGACCTTGTTGGCTTGTACCCATGATACGTTTGTTCGTCTACTTATTAGGCGACCTCTTACTCATCGTACGCCCAGTAACCAAATTTATTCCTAACCACTTGGCCGATCCCTTTGACGACTACCGTAAAGGCTTACAAAAATTAATGAGCGATTAAATTGCCCGACCTCGCCTGACTTAACTTTTATTATTAGTAGTATTATCACCATTTTCATTTTTTGAAATTATTATTATTATCATCGTCATCGTCATCGTCATCATGATCATCATGATGATGATGATGATCATCATCATCATCATCGTCATCGTCATCGTCATCGTCATGGTCATCGTCATCGTCGTCGTCGTCGTCATCGTCATCGTCGTCATCATCATTATTGCTGTTGCAATCGTTATTATCATCATAATCATCATCATCATCTTCATTCATCACCATCATTATTCCTTTTGGCGCATACATTGCTAAACCCATCTAAGCGCGTGCGCTTACCAATAAGTCAAAACCCAGCTTGGAATTCGGTGTCGAAGCAGATCATTATTCTTCATCTTTCCGTCTCCTTTCTGCCTCAGGCTTCAAAATAGCGGAGAAGCGTCTCATAAAATAGATGCGCCGATTTTCAGGCTATCAAAATACTGCATGAACAGCCTCGTTTATGGCTTTTCCAGCAGACTGTCTGAGGTGCGCAGAGCGCTGGGAGCGGGGATCCGTAAGGCCAGAAGGTCGGATGAATCGTTCACAAGGTCAAGGAACCGTTCGAATGAGAGGCGGAACAGTTCTAGTTTATGCTCCGAATGGACCCGAATCATGACGGAGATAGAGTTATTGAACAAAGGGATGTAGAGATATACGTAGAAAGGCAGACATCCAAAAACGAAGCAGGTATACACGTAGAGGTACAATCGCTGGTACAGATAGGGAGGTAAAGAGGTGAAGATGATTGGACGGATGGACGGCATGCGGACAGTAACAAACAAACAGCGAAAGAAGCAGAGAGATACAGAAGCAGGTGCGCAGTGACAGAGATGGTGAGATTAATAATCAGCGTTCGGGAATAGGCTGGTGCCATGCGCTTGGCTTTCGAGTGGCGCTTTAGAAGTTTGGAAAGAGAGAGAGAGAGAGAGAGAGAGAGAGAGAGAGAGAGAGAGAGAGAGAGAGAGAGAGAGAGATATGGAGACAAACAAGGAGATATAATTATGTGCGACCCACCAATGTATAGGCCTAGATGCAAACATATTTAGCCATAAATTCAGAGGTGGAGACGTATACATATATAAATATATATGCATGTAGCATGTATATATATATTATATATATATATTATATATGTGTGTGCATATATATATATATATATATATATATATATATAGAGAGAGAGAGAGAGAGAGAGAGAGAGAGAGAGAGAGAGAGAGAGAGAGAGAGAGAGAGAGAGAGAGACAGAGAGACAGAGAGAGAGAGAGAGAGAGAGAGACAGAGACAGAGACAGACACAGACACAGACAGAGAGAGAGTCAGAACTACGTTGATCAAGACATACGGAGATATATGTGCGACCCACCAATGTATAGGCCTAGATGGAAGCAAATAAAGACATAGATTCAGAGGTGGAGACAGAGCCAACAGCAGAGACAAAGTCAAACAACCTACAGAGGTCAAATGTCAATGAACACGTTTTTCTATGGCGATCGTATGGCCTCCACCTTGCTAATTTTTCACTGAAATGATCGGCTGAGATCCTTTACCACCGCTTCCCGTTTGAATGGGTGCCACACCAGTTATAGATCCCCGTGTACGGACCGTGCTAGCTCGAGATTCAGCTCACGCGAAGGTGCATGTACATTCCGTCTGATAAACAAAAAGGAACCGGATCGCCGGATTCAGGTGCCATGTTAATCTAATTTTTGTAGCTAAATACTGGATGAAAATAATGAAACGAAATGTTCCTGCTAAAAAAGAACCGGAATGCCGTTCCTGTGCGGTCACGTTCTAACCAATCCCTGTCTGTGACAAAAAGGGAATCTCTGCCCCCGTCTCTGACCACACGATACCGGTATAACATAAAGGCGTCGGGTTGACTACATCCGCATACGCCGTCCAAGATATATATATATATATATATATATATATATAAGGTCCTAAAATAAATACTTTATATATATATATCGATATATATCGATATATATCGATATATATCGATATATATCGATATATATCGACAGACAGAAACAGAAACAGAGAGAGACAGACAGAGTGAGAGAGAGACACAGAGACAGAGAGACAGAGACAGAGAGACAGAGAGACAGAGAGACAGAGAGACAGAGACAGGCAGACAGAGACAGACAGACAGAGACAGACAGAGACAGAGACAGACAGAGACAGACAGAGACAGACAGAGACAGACAGAGACAGACAGAAACAGACAGAGACAGACAGAGACAGACAGAGACAGACAGAGAGGAAGGCAAAGAGATAGGAAGAGAGAGGTAGAGAGACAGACAGAAAAAGACTAAGACAGAGAGACAGACAGACAAAGAGAGAGAGAGAGAGAGAGCGCTAAACAAGAAAACTCGTTCGGCTGTTTATAAGACTCCATCCAGCGCAAGTATGTCCGCTCGTAGACTGGCGTTTCTATAAATACCTGCGGCGTAGGCGATGATCTTCGATGACATGGAAATCTGGGAGTGGTCGACAATTCATTTCGCGTAAGGCAGAACATTTTAAAAAGAAAAATACACGAAACACACACATGGCAGAACCAAACAAAAAACTCAAACCAAAACTCCACTGGAGGTGTAAGCGCTATAAACACGCAATCTAGCATGTTGTCCTTTACTGACAAAGTTAACAAGTCCATTTACTAGTGAATAAAACTTGTGTTCATAGCTGTATGCCTAAGCCTACAAAATATAACTTACTCTTTACTTAAGCATACAATAAATACTTTTCACACTTATGTGAAATCCAAACACTTTACGATATACAATGTTCCAGCAGCGTTTATTTTACTCAGCAGAGACTGAGTCAACTTCAAGGCTACTGAGTCGTATCTTTAAGCTTGAGGCCGTGTGTGTGTGTGTGTTTGTGCTTGCATCATATCCGATAAACCCGAAGAGTTGTTGAAAATATTGCTAATAGTTTCGTAAAAATTGCGCATCATCATTTTTATCCACTTAGTTTTATCCACTTCGTTTATTGCCAGCACAGAAGATAACTCCAAATTATTTCACCTGTTCGGAGCGATAAATCCGAACAGTTACAGAAAATATTATTTATAGTAGCGTAGCAATTGAGCATTGTATTATCCACATCACGTATTAGTTTATTACCAACACAAAAGATAACTGCCAAATATTTAACCTGATCGTACCAAAGAAACTTTTTGTGACACAGAGAGGCCTGCGTATCAAGTAGAGACCTTGACTCGAGGCCCGTATATTAGACACCAAGATTGAGCACAATTAGTGTTATTATACATATATATATATATACATCAATGTAATTATAATATATATATATATATATGTAATTTAAATATACATATATATATATATATATTAAAATTACAACCTGTTATGAGTTTTCTCGGAAAGAGCTCTACAATGATGATGCCCTTACAGATAACAAAACACGCTAGATGACAAAGCGTCGAGATATGCCCGGACCACCACCGGGTCTTTGAGGAGCAGAAAAAGGTATTCGTCGCTTGCCGGTCGATCGGTCGGTCGGAAGATGAAAGGCCCGGCTGAGAGGGTGCCTCTCTCTACCTGCGGCGGCGCTCCTCCTCCTCCGCCCGGCTGCTGACGGTGGATCCGTTCGTCGACCTGGAAGCCAATCCCTCCTCGTGAAGGCGGGCAGGCTAAGATGCTATGCGAAGGAATATCTCCAAAACGTTTGAAGTCCGCGGTGGAAACGAAGAGCGGTTTCAGAGAAAGCTAGACAGAATAGAGAGGTATAGGCAGAGGGAGAAAGAGACGAAGAAAGATATACAGAGAGAGACAGACAGAGACAGAGAGCGACACAGCTCAGACAGCGAGCGATATAGCGAAGATGTAGAAATTAAGTTGTTATGGGTGTGGTTGTATTAATGCATCAATAGTTGTAGTAGTATAGTAATTAATAGCCTATAGGTCGGTAATAAAAAATTGTATATTATTATTATTATTATTATTATTATTATTTTTTTTTTTTTTATTTATTTTTTTTTATTTATTGCAACTGTGATCACAAATTTATTTCACCCAAATTCAAAAGAAACTAATCGGAGGTGTTCAGTAGTAGGCTAGTAGTAGCAGCAGCAGCAA
The DNA here is from genome assembly GCA_020284085.1 of Aporrectodea caliginosa. NCBI lineage: Eukaryota > Metazoa > Annelida > Clitellata > Crassiclitellata > Lumbricidae > Aporrectodea > Aporrectodea caliginosa. The sequence continues at coordinate 1,507,948 of JACEVL010000469.1, forward strand.
CAGTAGGCCTAGTAATAGCAGTGTCAGTTCCAGGTGTTTTCCATTCTTAATTAATATTTAAGACCACGAGGAATCTTATTCCCTCGAGGCATCAATAATAACAATAAAAATTTCCAGCGCCATGTTGTTGTGATCCAATGCTTTAGTGTAGATCTCACCTTTCGCAACACTTTCTCCCTGCCTGAACTTGAACGAGTCTTAGCCCAACCCATGCAGACACAACAATTCTCAGGAGATATATTTTAAATCCCCGCGGATAATGTGTACCTCGGGTAAATACTAAATAGTAATAATAACTGTCTCCGAACAATTTCTTATCTCCTGAAAGATGATTACATTTTCCTCGCGACTGAAATTCTTTGCCATCCTGGGTCGCCATATTATGACCAGAGTTTCACGACCACCCAAGCGATACGCTTTCTGTTCCTAAATGTTCCTACAACAATCCTCGATTGCCTTCCGGGGTAGAGTCGAGGAACAACACATCTGCGAAGAATAGACATCACAGAGAATAGTGATAATGGTAATGGTGGTGGTGGTGGTGGTGTGGTGATGATGATGATGATGATGATGATGATGATGATGATGATGATGATGATGATGATGATGATGATGATGATGATGATGATGATGCTGACAGTGGCGTAACGAGGGGAGGCAGGCGGCCGCCCCCGGGCGCAGGACAGGGGGGCGCAAAATTAGGCTTCTGATAATTGTTTTGTGAAAGAAATCAGGCACGAATAGTCTTCTCGCAATTTTCTTCTGGAAAAAAAGACGGATAAGCAAAAAAGCGAACCCTAGTTACGCCACTGGATGCTGATAATAGCCTAATAATTATTATTAGTATAATAATAATATCGCAATTTGAATACACAATTAAGCTTGGTTACAGCTGAATTTGAAGCCAAGCTACATGAAGTTCTGGTGGTCTCACGAAACTGCTTCATCTGGGAATCGTTGAATTGGAAGGGAAACCTGAGTCACCTGAAGCAGGTGCAAGGAAAAGACTTTGACTTGAAGAGAAATAGAGTGTGTCTTCATCGGCAGCAGCTGGTATAGCTAAACGTTGTCTGTGATCCATTCGGAACAGATTGGGTGCAGTCAATCGGCTTCCCAAGCTCTCACGGAGTTCCATAACAGTGTATACTCGCCAGTAAAGATAATGTTGAGCGTCTACCCAAAATACCTCAATTTCCGGGTGAATCACGTGTACTACATGAATGGCATTCATTCTGATCCAAAGCTAAAAAATGTCATCCCTTCTCCCGAAGTTTTTGAGTGCCCCGCGGTCACGTGTTTCCTTTTCATCTAGCGCTAGATTGGGTTTTCCATATTTAGCAATGACTCGACGGTATGGCACACGGTATACCCGACTGTTTGAACGCTACCTTGTAATGCAGATGGCACGGGTTCGACCAGGTATAGCTAGCATGATTTATCTTCGCACTGTTCAGGTTGCTAACTTATTTAATTCTTTTATTTAGTAGCAATGTACAGTGTATAGAATAATCTTTTTGCATATTTCAAGCATTTCTAGCAGAAATTTAAGTTCAACGTAAGAGTGTTATTCAGTAGGCCTCGACACACACCATTTATTAACTAGAAATGTAGTTTTTATCTGTTCTGGTTGTCGTTTCTGGCTATTCGTCTCAATCAGTGCGGCCACTCTCAATTTTCTGAAATCCCAAGCTCTTGCCAGAAAATCACAAGATTGGCCAAAAGTGTACCAAAAAATCTCGAGTTACTGATAACGAAAAAGTTGTGATGAAATATGAAATGCATTTTAGCAATCACAATTATTCACAAAAATGACTAGCTAAAAACTGGCAAAGAAAAAACCGAAGAATTACAGAATTAACAAATTACAATGTTTACAAGTCACAATAATAATAAACGTCTTTCAGACAGACCCACTGAGCGAGTGTTTTTCTAATCTGATTCGCTACCACTGTTGAAAAGTACGTTAAAAAACTATAGTCTGTTAACTTTAGACAAAATCACAAGATCTTGATGCAAAATCCCGAGATCCGAAGTCGACTTCCAAAATCCCAAGATCTTGGGAAAAATCCCAAGGAGTGGTCACACTGGTCTCAATGCAGATGTTCGTTGTCCCGAAATGTCGCTTCCTTTAACCTCGTTTCCTTTAACAATTGAGGTGTATAATATATAGGCCTAAATATATCGCTTTTAATATATATCTCATTGCCTATAATAACTAACCCAAACGTTGACGGGACGAACAAGTGCATATGAATGTATCCTCTTTATTTAGCGACCTCTGAAACCTTTCAAGCACACATCTGGCTAACAGGGTCCAAGTCAAGCCAATCTGAGATAACCCGAGATGCAATTTACAAGCCGGTATAGTGCAGGCTTGAAGTAAGAGACCTGCTCAGTCCATTTGTCTAAGGCATTCTAATGTCCCTAATGGAATTGGTGATAACGGATTCGTTTTCCCGGCGGATTTCCGACTCATTTCTATTTCGACAGATTCGAACAAGCTGCTAACGACGTATGTATACGGCGTCGGTCGAAAATTATCGACACAACTCCTTGAATACAAGAGCAGATAGGCTAATATATGGATTTGCACCCTTGACCTCCTGTTTCCGGTCAAATGATTAATGTGCAATTCGCATGCATATGATATCATACAAGTGCTGAACTGTATGAGTGAATGAGTGAGTGAGTGAGTGAGTGAGTGGAGTGAGTGAGTGAGTGAGTGAGTGAGTGAGTGAGTGAGTGAGTGAGTGAGTGAGTGAGTGAGTGAGTGAGTGAGTGAGTGAGTGAGTGAGTGAGTGAGTGAGTGAGTGAGTGAGTGAGTGAGTGAGTGAGTGAGTGAGTGAGTGAGTGAGTGAGTGAGTGAGTGAGTGAGTGAGTGAGTGAGTGAGTGAGTGAGTGAGTGAGTGAGTGAGTGAGTGAGTGAGTGAGTGAGTGAGTGAGTGAGTGAGTGAGTGAGTGAGTGAGTGAGTGAGTGAGTGAGTGAGTGAGTGAATGAGTGAGTGAGTGAGTGACTGAGTGAGTGAGTGAGTGAGTGAGTGAGTGAAGTGAGTGAATGAATGAGTGAGTGAGTGAGTGAGTGAGTGAGTGAGTGAGTGAGTGAGTGAGTTAGTGAATGAGTGAATGAGTAATGAATGAATGAGTGAATGAATGAGTAAATGAATGAGTGAGTGAGTGAGTGAGTGAGTGAGTAAATGAATGAATGAATATGTGAATGAATGAATGAATTGATAACTTAGTGAGTGATTGCGCGAATGAATGGGTGAATGAATGGGCGAATGAGTGAAAGAGTGTGTGAGTGAATGCGTGATTGAGGAAATGAGTAAATGAATGAATGAATGAATATCTGAATGAGTGAACAACTTAGTAAGTGAGTGAGTGAGTAGGTGAGTGAATGAGTGAATGAGTGAATGAATGACAGTTAGTGAATAAAGGAAGGAATTCCTGAGTGAAAGAACGAAAGAGCGAACAACGACAGCGTGTACCTAGTCATCACCGAAATTCTCCAGATAAATATGCCTCTGTATTTTTATCCGCTGTTCACCTGGATAGGAAGGAACTCATGCGCAATAACTGCACAAGAATCCGAAACGGTGGCAGAGACGGATGCAGACAGATGAAGAGAGAGGAAGAGAAACAAAGAGAAAGTCAGATAGATGGAGAGACAGACAGAAAGAGAGGAAGAGAGAGCTGGGAGAGAAATGGAGATGGTGGGAGAGAGAGGACGACGAGAGAGAGAGAGAGAGAGAGAGAGAGAGAGAGAGAGAGAGAGAGAGAGAGAGAGACAATGCATGGTATATAAATTACTTATAATATATATTATATATATATATATATTGATATAGGGTCATTCCAGGTCAGATCAACACAGTGATTTTGCATCACCATCTCAGATTTTGATTAAATTTGGCAAGGCGTAAGAACCCATTGAGAAACTCTCAAAACCAAAATTTTATATTTTTGGTTCATTGAACCTAAACCCAAATGGTCCGATTTGCTCCGACCGGACGAGTGTTAAACTGCTGTACCTCAGCTCCTGCACCTAGAAACAAAAAATAACCCAAATTAAAGCTGTGTGAATCCTCTATAATTATGGGTAATGCATCTACAGCGAAAGACGTTCATTGTTAAAATGTTATACTCGTATTGACATTAACTGTTGATTGTTGTTAAGATGTATCAGAGTGCGGATATGCAATTGGTTTAAATAAAGAATATACTTATTTACTTTATCTAGAACCAGTTATTTTGAGGAACCAAACAAATATGAGCAACTGTAGCCTTGTAACAATGACCCATGGCAGGTCACTTTGTAGTATCATAATTTTATGAACCTTTAACCATCCAAAGATCTCATTGTTCTAAACAGTTGGTGAAAATTTCAGAGTGGGATCTCCTATAGTTTTTGTTATGTTTTTTGTGTGTTATTGAAACTATCATTGAAAACTAGTATAGATTATGTGTGGAGTAGATGTGCCACTGATACGGTAGATTCAGTGGCTTCCATAAATCCTCAGACTCGTAACTTCATCCAGCTGATAAGAACACTTCCCATTCAAACTTCCCGGCTCTGTTTCCTTCTGTCTGTCTGTCTGTCTCTGCAGTTTTTGGGCCCTGATGCTTGTACTGTTTTGGGGGGTCCTTTGCAACTGGCTGCAGGATATAATCCTCTGGACATGATCCCCGTGTCTTAAAAATTGATCAAATTAATAATTCGCAAATATGTGAATTTATGTTCCGCTTTACCAATAATTTATTACCACCTGCCTTCAAAGATTATTTCCCCTGTGTGTCTGACTATACCAGAGCCAGAGATGATTATCGGACAGGATTTGCTCGGACAAATTCGCGTCTCATTTCGATTAAATGCACTGGCCCAGCTGCGTGGAACAGTCTATCTTTAAATATTCGCAAGCTGCCTAACTTTTACTTATTCAAAAAGTCACTGCGCAAAATACTACTGGAATCACAGCTTGTCTAACTCTTTGATTTGCTAGTGTTCTACATGAGCTACGTGGTTTTTTAAATTTTGTTTCCATTTTTGTGATCTCTTTTCATTCTGTTTAATTCTTGCTTTTTCTCGCCCTTCCTTGTATTTAAATGTAATCACCTTTTAACCTAATTGGGTTTAACCTCAGGTTATGTTTAACCTCAACGGTAACCGATATCTGAAGTTACACTATACATGCTTGGTTTGGTTTGATTCTAGTTAAGGTTTTTTGTTTAGTTTGAATGTAGTTAAGGTTTATGTTTTTCGCAATAGCTTTTTTGGATTGAAACTGAATATTGACTCTAAGTCCTTCCTGTTGTTATCATGTACTGCGATAATAGTAATAACTTAGGTGCCCTAGCTAGCGGGACTATTGTCCTTTCGGGGTTCCCTTTTGTGGCTAGCGATGAGAAATAATCATCTTGCTACTGTATTGTGACGGCAAATAATCATGTTACCTTTGTTTCACTTTAATGGCTTCATTAAAAGAATTTAATTGAATTAAATTGACATAATCCGCGGACATAATCCTCCATTTTGCGTAGGACATAAACCGCCGGACATAATCCCACCCCCTCTTTGCAATTAGCCTTTTTCTGCATTTACCATTGATACACCCTAATTGCCCAGTTTTTTTCGTCATGTCATCTCGTTAATGTCGTTAAGGTATATATATTTAAACTTGATAATTTCATTCGGGTCTAAACTTAAGACTTGTTATTGTCATTAAGTTCTAAAGATAAGACTTGTTAATGTCGTTTAGGTCACTTCTAAAAAAAAAAAAAATTTACACTAAACGAATGGTCGGCGAAATGGAACGATTGGTGAGATGGAAAAAATCCATCGAGGATAAGCTGCGCGGACTTGGACACACACGCATATAATTTTGAGTGTGTACCGGCGCGCGTGTGTGTAATGTAATATAGGCCTAACATTAGGAGCGTGTGAAGTGACTGTGGTGTGTGATTCGACGCTTGGTGGATCATTGCAAACATCAACAAACATTCCACACATTTTTTAGGAATATATAGGCGAAATGTTAAGGAGGTAGGGACGTAGTTTCAAAATCACTTTTTGGCACATTTTCACAGTCTTGACGTTATTTTCTAATATAAGTATCATACACGGCGGAAAGTACGAGATTTGTGTCATACTTAACAATACTCACTTACTTATAAATTTCAAACTAAATATGATATTTATGCAAATTAGATTTTCTTAAGTCGAACCTACCCCGTTTAATGGCTGAGAGAGAGAGAGAGAGAGAGAGAGAGAGAGAGAGAGAGAGAGAGAGAGAGATTTTGAGCAACCAAACAAATATTAGCAACAGTAGCCTTGTTACAACAATGACCCAGGTCACTTTGTACTATCATAATTTTATGAACTTTTACCATCCAAAGATCTCATTGTTCTAAACAGTTGGTGAAAATTTCAGAGTGGGATCTCCTATAGTTTTTGCTATGTTTTTTGTGTGTTATTGAAACTATCATTGAAAACTGGTATAGATTATGTTTGGAATAGACGTGCCACTGATACGGTAGATTCAGTGGTTTCCATAAATCCTCCGACTCGTAACTTCATCCAGCTGATAAGAACACTTCCCATTCAAACTTCCCGGCTCTGCTTTCTTCTGTCTGTCTGTCTCTCTGTGTCTGTCCTTCTGCTTCTTTCTCGCTCTCTTTCTCTGACGCTATCTACATCTCATTTCCTCTCATCCCTTTTCCTCTTCTCTGTCTCTTTCTCTATGTTCCTCTCCCATCTCCTTCTGTCATTCTCATAGATGGATCTACAGTTTTTGGGCCCTGATGCTTGTACTGTTTGGGGGGGGCCCTTTGCAACTGGCTGCAGGATATAATCCTCTGGACATAATCCCGTGTCTTAAAAATTGATCAAATTAATAAATCGCAAATATGTGAATTTATGTTCCGCTTTACCAATAATTTATTACCACCTGCCTTCAAAGACTATTTCCCCTGTGTGTCTGACGTACATGCTCACTACACCAGAGCCAGAGATGATTATCGTACAGGATTTGCTCGGACAAATTCGCGTCTCTTTTCGATTAAATGCACTGGCCCAGCTGCGTGGAACAGTCTATCTTTAAATATTCGCAAACTGCCTAACCTTTACTTATTCAAAAAGTCACTGCGCAAAATACTACTGGAATCACAGTTTGTCTAGCTCTTTGATTTGCTAGTGTTCTACATGAACTACGTGGTTTTTAAAATTTTGTTTCCATTTTTTTGATCTCTTTTCATTCTGTTTAATTCTTGCTTTTTCTCGCCCTTCCTTGTATTTAAATGTAGGCTATTCACGTTTGCTATGTTTAACCTCATTGGGTTTAACCTCAGGTTATGTTTAACCTCAATGGTAACCGATATCTGAAGTTACACTATAGATACCTGCTTGGTTTGATTCTAGTTAAGGTTTTTTGTTTAGTTTGAATGTAGTTAAGGTTTATGTTTTTCGCAATAGCTTTTTTTGATCGAAACTGAGTATTGATTCTAAGTCCTTCCTGTTGTTATCATGTACTGCGATAATAATAATAACTTAGGTGACCGTAGCCAGCGGGACTATTGTCCTTTCGGGGTTTCCTTTTGTGGCTAGTGAAGAGAAATAATCATGTTGATACTGTATTGTGATGCTAACAATGGCAAATAATCATGTTACCTTTGTTTCACTTTAATGGCTTCAATAAAAGAATTGAATTGAATTGACATAATCCGCGGACATAATCCTCCATTTTGCGTAGGACATAAACCGCCGGACATTATCCCCCTCTTTGCAATTATCCTTTTTCTGCATTTTATTGATACACCCTAATTGCCCAGTTTTTGTTCGTCATGTCATCTCGTTAATGTCGTTAAGGTATATACTTAAACTTGATAATTTAATTAAGATCTAAACTTATGACTTGTTATTGTCATTAAGTTCTAAAGATAAGACTTGTTAATGTCGCTTAGGTCACTTCTAAAATCAAATTAAGCCTACAATGAGCGAATGATCGATTGGTGAGATGGAACAAAATCCATCGAGGATACGCGGACTTGGACACAAACACATATAATATGGGTGTGTACCGGCGCGTGTGTATGTAATAGGCCTAACATTAGGAGCGTGTGAAGTGACTGTGGTGTGTGATTCGACGCTTGGTGGATCATTGCAAACATCAACAAACATTCCACGAAAAGGTGTTTGGCCGCTGACAGCCAACAACTTACACCCATCTCATACATCGTCCACGCAACTCTTAGGCTAACCCACTCGATGGAACTTGCCAGATCGGACGTTCATCTTTGATATACACTTGCCATAATATGTTCCCGATGATGATCTGCAGTATTATGATCGTGTTTTGTTGAGATGCGCCGCAGTGAGTGAGTGGCGCATTTCTAGGAAGCATGGCTCATGCAAATCTGTCTGGGCTTGTAGGCTTCCGGCCAACGACCGCGCACCGAGGCCTGCGGGCTACAGCCAGAGTAGGGGCCTACGGGCTACAGCCAGCTTAGAGGCCTCTGCTTAAGCTAGGCTAAGACCCACTGGCGTACGCTCTAGCCCTCTAGTGTTCAGCGGACATCGAGGCAGTAGTTGAGGCCCAGACGTTTGACCTCAGACGCTGGACCTCGGTGCAGCATCATGCGTTTTGACCTCGGTGGTGTGACCTTAGCCGCTTTGGCCTCGGACTCTGTGGCCTCGCCGCCTCGGTGAGATGGGCCCGGACTTTTCAGTATGATATGACCTGACAGACGTGACATGACAAGACATAACACAACACAATACAATACAATTTAATACAATATAATTCAATATCAGGTACAGTACCCAATATCAATATAATAATAATCAATAAATGCTTTATTGCTCACCGAAGAAAACATAATCACATAATCACAGAAAACATAAACAGAAGTAAACATGCAGTGAACATGGGAAACCCCGAAAGAACGAACCGTTCCGCTAACAGGGGTCGCACAATTTCAATCATAATGCAACCAATGGAAATCATAAATAACAATTTCGTGAGTAATCGTCAATAGCAATATCCTAACTTTGTACACCAAAATATCAGGTATTCAGTGAACAAAGCAAATACACGTAAATAAACAATGTCTAATAACAAAATAACGTCAACACAGGGCATGGTGCTCAATAGGCTAAGACACAACATAATATTATACAAGTATTATAGGGCCTATATGTGATATAATATAATACATATATAAGTATTTATATTCTCGGTGATGTAACTGATGTTGTCAAACTGATACACCACCTCGGGCCGGTCAACGGTAAAAATAGCGAGCACAAAACAGCGATTGACAAAACGCGATCACAAAATAGCGGCGCACAATTCTTCGCTACTGTGGTAAAAATGGCGACCACAAAAACCTCGATGAAATTAGAAGGTTTGTTTCAAAGGAGAAATCTTTTTTGATTGTTGTTCAATGCACGTTGATGTCATTAACGTTATGTTCATTTGGTCCTGATTGCGAACAAATAGGTAACTTAATTAGGCCTACTAATAGCAGATTATCTTCCTAGGAACAATTAACATAGTCCTACATTGAACATTGGTAAGAATAAGATTAGGCCTATTTCTCTTAAATTAACATTCTTCATTGAAGATTTGTAATGTGAGTAGTAGGGTGGAGTGAAACAACGAAAATTATAATTTTGTAAAGATGTCAATGTCTTCCGCATGCACAAGGGTCCAAAGTTACGAAAAATAGCGTTTTCCGTGAAAATTGCAGGTTTTTTGCTAAATATTCTAATTGAAAACTAATTAACTGCCATTCGATATACCATTAGAAGGGCGGTCCAGAGATGAAGCGAATGATATACTATGGGTTGAAATACCTCAAAGATATAAAAAGTTATTAGTGTTTAACCATTTTCAGGCTTGTAGCGACTTGTCGCGACCCATGGGAAATTGCAGAAAGTTAATAACATCTACATGTACAAATATGCGCATTTCCTGACAGTTAATATATCATTTCTTCATTTTATTCAGTTTTTAAGAGCTCTTTCCCACAGTATATTGAATAGCAGTTAATTAGTTTTCAATTAGAATATTTTCTCAGAAAACCTGCAATTTTCTCAAAAAACGCTATTTTTCGTAACTTTAACCCCTAGTAGAGGCGGAACACATTACTATTTTAAAACATTTTTGGGCATTTTTGATCCCATGCCATTAGGCAACTTTTGGTTGCTGTTACATTTCAGATTTCTAATTTTCGTTTTTTTTAACTCCACCCTAGTGAGTATATAATAATAATCCATTATTTTAATTAAGCATTCCAAAAGTCTTTGGAATTGAGCAGCATCAAAGGAACAGTAGGCCTATTACCAGATAAGATAGCAGAAATCAGATTTCTTATTAGAGTAGTATTAGATCGTGAGAATACCGCTCGAATTCCTTAAAAGTAATAAGGTCGTGTGTGATTTCTTGTTGGTATACATGGATATACATTTCGATACAAAAAAGCAATAAAGGGGAAAACATTGGAAATGTACTGATTATGGTAGATTTAAATGTCATATCGTCTCTGTCTCTGTCTGTCTGTCTGTCTGTCTGTCTGTCTGTCTGTCTGTCTGTCTGTCTGTCTGTCTGTCTGTCTCTGTTGCATCTCTCTGTTGTTTTGTTTTTCCCAATGTGGGTCTACACAACACTACATATATTTATATATTTATATATATATATAACATATATGTATAATATATATTATATATATATATATATTGCTGAAAATATTTCAACATATGAAAACGATATAGATATATATATGCATATGTGTGTTATACATGCTATCGCTTATGTGAATATAAATATAAATATATATGTGTATATATATATATATTTGTAGTTATTAAAGTGAGTGTAGGATTTCGTGGGAACGGTAGACTCTTGACCTTCCGTGCGATGATTATCAGAGGAGGAAGAAGGTCTGGGTCGACAGAGGAAGAGGAAGGGATGAAAGAGGAATGGATGATGAGGACGCGTAGCGCATAGGGGAGGGGGTTACGAGGAGGAGAAGCAGTAGGAGGAGGAGGAAAAGGAGAACGCAGGAGGAGGAAGGAAGAAGGGAAGTTGAACGAGAAAGTAGGAGAGTGGATAGTAGAAGGCAGAGAATACGTCGGCATGTTGGAAATATAGGATAAGCATTAGGAAGCGGAGAAGAAAGTGGAGGTGGAGGAGGAAGAGGACCTGGAGGCTGGAGTAGAAGGGGGAACTGAAGCTTGAGGAGGACTACCATGAGTATGAGGAAGAAGAGGAATAGAAGGAGGAAGAGGAGGAACCGAAAATGAGGAGCTGAAACATGAGGAGGAAGGGGAGGAGTAAGAGGAGAATTATACGATGACAATGAGGAGAAGGAGGAGAAATAGAAGGATGAAGATGAGGAGCTGAAAAATGAGAAGCTGAAGCCGACTCGAATGCTCCTGAGTTGTTCCTTTGAAGAGGCGCTATACAAATTCTCGTAATGTGTGAATGACGAAGATGAGAAAGATTACGAAGGGCATGACGAGGAAAAGGAGCAAGAAAATGAGGAACTAAAAAAATGTGGAACTGAAGCAAGAAGAGGAAGAGGAGGAGGACAAAGAGGATTACGATGATCATGAGGAGGAGGAGGAATAGAACGAGCAAAAAGTAGGAGCTGAAAGATGAGAAACTGAAGCATGAGGAGGAATAGGAGGATAACGAAGAGCATGAGGAGAAGGAGGAAGAAGAGGAAGTTTACGATGAATATGAGGAGGAGGAGGAGGAGGAGGAAGCGGAGGAGGACGGATGAAGGAAGAGAAGGAGATAAATTATGAGGACTGATGCGCGAAGAGGATAGAAGGAATACGATGAGCATGAGGAGGATTAGCATGAGAGGAGCAGGAGCAGATTAGTGAGGAGGATAAGCATGAGAATAACGAAGAGTGCGAGGCAGAGAGGCATAAGAACAAGAATGAGGAGTTGCAGGAAAACGAGGGGCGGATGAGCACGACTGTGGAGGCGGATGAGGAAGAGAGGAGGAGAAGAAGGAGGAGGAGGAGGAAGGGAAGGCGTAGTTTGTAAGCCGACCGCTAGGTGGACATCGTGGCGCCTTCTGGCGAGGTCTGTAATGGCGATCACGTGTTTATCTGTCGTCGATTTTAGGAAACATTGTTTCACTCTCTTCCGCTTCCCCTTCCCCAATCCACCCATCCGTCCTTCCCTCTATCCATCCCTTCATCCTTCCCTCTCTCTCTGTCCTTCCATCCATCCTCCCTCTTTCTCCTGCCATCCTTCCATGAATTCCTTCCTCCATCTTCTCTCTCTCTCCTTCCCTCCATCCATCCATTCCTCCATCCTTCCCTCCATATATCCTTCCGTCCATCCTTTCCTCCATCCTTCCTCCCTACCTCCATCCCTCCGTCCTTCCATCCATCCTTCCCTTTCTCCCTCCCATCCTTCCCACCCTCCTTCCCTCTTTCCTTCTGCCAACCTTCCCAATTTTCCTTCTGCCCTCCCTTCCTCCCTTCCTTCCTCCCTCCCTACCTCCCTCATGACAGGTAAACGACTGGACGGACGGAGGGGCTGGGTCGAGAGAGAGGAACATCAGGTGCAGCGAGAGTCATTAGCGCCCTCTGAATGTTCATCTGTGAAATAAGATCGCTTGGCTTATGGATTGACTTAGACCCTCAACAGCTTCTTCGGACCAGACTTACCAGGAATATTATATAGGCCTACGTCTGGTGAATTTGCATCTGAAATTTATATAGCGCATTTCTGAGGTAAATTCAGAATAATGATGATGATGATGATGATGATGATGGTGGTGGTGGTGGATGGTGGTGGTGGTGGTGGTGGTGGTGGTGGTAGTAATAATGATGATGTAATAGTAGTGAGGATGTGATGATGATGATGATGATGATGATGATGATGATGATGATGATGATGATGATGATGATGATGATGATGATGATGATGATGATGATGATGATGATGATGATGATGATGATGAAAATAGTAATAATAATACGAATAATTATAGATAATTGCACCAGTAATGCTAAGAGTTGCAGTGGCCTCAGGCTTGGAGTTGTGAGGTTAAAGATATGGGGCCAGGGGCGGATGATAAGACACGCTGACCAATAGCTGCTCGGTCCTAGTATTCAGATTTAGACATTCGGAGGACCTGGTCGAGTATAGGGGAAAGGGCTTCGTTAACCTCAATCAACACCACTTACGGATTGATCTTCTTGATATTGACCTGTTTGTACGACCTCGTTTTGTTTCACCATCGGTTGATGCCTTCTTCATTAGACAACGGCGCGATAGAAGTTATAAATTACAATTAAAGGTGGGTGAAATGTAACGCCCTGCACGTAGACGAATAGCTTTGAGCCTTGAGACTTATTCTCGCGTTTCAACGGGCGCCAATGCCACGATTTCAGAATCGGCGATATACGTTCATACTTTGGAGTGCCGGTGATAGTAGCTCTGGCTAAAGTATTCGGTACTCTTACTCCGCCCCGGGCGAGTGTATATTTTGCCGAAGTCGGCGGGCTGAGGTCACGCACCTGTTTGGATATAAAAAATACGGTCGGTTGATCGTAACTGCCAAGAAGTCCCAGAATAGCGGAATCAAAAAGTCGTTGGAAGCTTAATAGCGCCGATTTGGTCACTAATGGTGCTGCTATATACACTGTAGCAGGGGCAACAAGTGCTTGCCTTTATATTCATCACGCTGTATGTCTTTGTATGTGTGAGTGTTTGTGTGTGTGTCTGTCTTGCACAGCTATAAGTCGCTCCATCAATATCCCCAGTTCCATACTGTCTGTTCTTTGATTCATCGATCTGGTGATTGATTGATTGATTTATTTATTTATTCAGTCAGTCAGTCAGCTGGGTTAGCTTTGGTTATTTACCGTAGCCAGCAAAATAGGTGCTGACTGAGGCCGACTCAAATGAATGAATGAATGAATGAATCAATCAATCAATCAATCAATCAATTAATCAATCAACCAATGATTTACAGACAGTATGGATCGCACACTGGGCTATATATAGATAGAGAAACTTTTAACTGTGTTAGTTTTAACACACACATGCAGACACACCGACACATAGCGACATCGACACACAGCCGGATGAATATAAAGAAATAAATCAAATCAGTCTCACATCAGTCAGTCAGTCAGTCAGTAAGGCAGAGTAGCAGGCAGACTAACTACCAGACCTTGCCTTCTAACTCGCCCACCCAATAACCCATCCACTCAACCCAACCTAAACTCCGCCACTGACACTGCCAGTCCCAAGCCTGGATGAAGGAGGAGGGCGACGCTAATGATCTTTTTTATCACACAGTGTCGTTAAACTGAAACTAAGTCAACCCAACATGCATTCATTCACCCATTGTTTTCTTGGAAGTATAGTAAGCAGTCAATAAGCAGTAAAAAGGCATTCAATAAGCAGTCCGTAGGCCAAAAACACGAAGTATCAATCGATGGAGCTGAAAACCTTGGCTACCGATAGGAAACTATCCTGGGAGTCCGGTAGTGTTCTCGGGGCCGAAACCCGGTCTGTTTACGGCATAGTATTTCAACATCAACAGCACCTGGTGAAAACTTTATATCCAGCGTCTCTCGTCCAAGACCCGATGCAGACGCGTCTTGCACTGGACTCTGTTGAAGCAATGGCTACCAAGGGCAGACACATCGCTGGAAACAGAGCTAGGGTGGGATTTGTCTCTGGTAGGAGCAGAGGAAGACTACGTGGACTGAAGGGGAATGTCTGGTGAAAATGCTAATTTGCATTGGATGTGATAGGAAACAGTGGATGGAAAGAAATATATGTGAACGGGAGCAAAAAATGAGGAAATAATACCTTCAGTGGGAAGTGGTATCTATTAATGTACGGAAAAAGATCTAGTAACAGGAGAGAACAAAAGCCAAAGCCTTTCTGCTTTAAAAAACAGTTAAAATGTAGGCCCTACTTGTTACTTAAATCCGAGCATCATAAGATTTGCGCTGACAGTAGACAATTTAGTACAGCATCCTAGAAGTAGCTTGAGACCGACTAAGCTATATTTCGAGGGGTTTAAGCCAGAAGGGAGTAACTAGGTTTTTTGACATTTCGAGATAAACGAAGAAAACGGAAATTTTGTTACAGTATTTTTTTTAAAAAAAATTTTTTCAGCATTTTTTATTTAAACAATGAAAATTATTTCTAGCTAAATGCTGAGCAATAAGACTCCTTTTCAAAATGCATTAAAGTATGCATTGTATTGTTTACACATAACGTGACAATTTGGTGAATTTTGTCAAAGTTTGACAAGATGCAACCTTCTGGCAAGAGAAAACTTTTTATGATGAAAACATCATAAATTCTGTGTAATTTGCAAGATAACCACCAACAAAAACTATCTGAAGAAACACTGAGTCATACTGCACAATCTAGCACAAATTATTAATAATTATGGGCCAAGATAATAATTTTTTTTGGAAGATACAATATTCTGGTGTAAAATCATAAAACGCACCCTTACAAAATGGTATAAACAACTAATAACTTTAGAATAACATAGATGATATTACGCTCTCCAATTTCTACGCAAGTAAGTAAGTGGTTTAAGTTGTTTGAAGAGTAAAGTAAGTAAAATAAGCATTTTTTCACGCTAATTTTAATTGCCTAAAAATAATTCATTTGTGCCATAGAGACGTATCTAAGCAATGCATGGGTTTCACGTACTGCCAGATGGATGTATCTTCTTCAAGATGCAACCCTTCTGGCATGAAAACTGCTATTTTTACATCCTTATGGCATAAATGTGACCCATAATTTGGGTTGTATCTTCAAACCAACTCTCTTAAATGAAGCCTTATAGCTACGGCCTTCTGGCAGTACCTGCTTTGTAGTCAGTTGATTCAATTTCTGTGAAAATGTCCATTTTACAAAAAATCGTAGATACGACCTTCTGGCTTAAACCCCTCGATTTATAAATCGCCGTAATTACAATTACAAATACAACTGTATGGCGAGATGATCCTCGGCAGGATATGGTATGAATCATCGGATATATATAACGAAGGATCGAAATGTATAAGGAAGTGTATTTTCTGTGGGACACATTGGGAATCAGTTACGAAAACATACAGGCAGGAGCATCGGTGTATTTTGAAATTGAATCCATCACTGGTATGAGTCATAGGGAGTGTGCAGGGCAGGGATCGGTTGGGACCGGAACGCACCGTAACGGCGTTCCGGTTCTTTTTGGCATGCAGGAACATTTTCATCAGCATTTTTGCTAGACATTTGTCTAGATTAACATGGCGACTGAAGCTGACGTTACGAATCAGTAGTACAGGGTAGAGCAAATGTAGGGCTCCTATCCTCAGCTGGAGGTACTCTCAATCATTGCGGTAAAGACCGCTGGATAGAATAATAATACCAATTTCGATAGGGCGCTGTAACACGGGCGCCAAAGGAGGAACTTGAATTATCCTAAATATTGCTAATTACTTAACAATTTCGCCGTTTCTACGTAATTTGGTCTTATCTGGTTATTTTTATAGCGCCGTTTAAATACACAAGGCATCAGTCAGCAGTTGGGGGGGGGTGTCCACAGAGTAGTGGTAACATCACTGGCGTGAAGAGCAGTAGGAAGCGAAAGGATCGCTTAGAAGCAAAAAAATTGTGCCCTCTTAGTTTTAATGATTTATCCACTCAGCCTCATTCATTTCGCGAGATGTATGCGCGTTGGTATTCTGCTAGATCAAAACGTGATGGGCGCCTTGCAGGTATGGCTGCCGTATAGCAGTTAAATTCGATTCCTGCGTGGCCAATGCTCTCCCTCGTGTCTGAAATTAAACGAAGATTATGGCTATTATTATCTCGAACCAAAGTTGCCCTCAAGTGAAAACCGTCGTCGAAAACCAGACTCCTTTCGAGAAGTCCAGTTGGAATTCAATTGGTAAAGTAAACTAGGTTTAAACTACCGTATAGTTGTGTGTTTCGATTGACACAGTCCAGCGCGCTAACCACTACACCATATAGAGCACCCCTCCGTACTTTCAAGGATTCAGCTAATTTATGTCACTATTTAATGTCATCATTTGAAAAATAAATAGAACAGTACAAGAAATAAAATTTATAAAAGTTAGCTGAATTTCTAAACGATACACAATGCGCAATGTCTTTGTACACAGCAGGCCTATTCTCCGAGTGACTGATAAACTGACTGATATTACTCCATGTCAAGTTCTTATAGGGGCCTAAGTAAAAAATTGTAAGTACAATTTTTAATTAAGTACACTCTATACTTACAACGTTTTTAATTTATTGTGTTAGTTTATGTCAGCAGGGACTTTAATGTGGACTTACGTTTGCAATTTAAATTTTGAAAGATTTCAATAATTTTAATTTCTCAATTTCTTATTAAACCAAACTTATAAAAAATAAAATAATTGTCGTAAATTAACGGTACCTAGTGTTTACTACTTAAGTTGATGATTGAAATTAATTAACAAGGTTTTTAATTTTAAAATGCAGTACAAGATGTAACAAAGTCAAATTATTTTCGTTTTTCGTTATTCTCGCTTTTTATTTCTTAAACAACGAAGTTTCCCTGTTTTTCTCGCTTTTTATTTCTAAAATTTTTAGATTCAGTCGTATTTCATCGTTTTTTACAATTTTAGCGCAAACATTCTTGTTAAACCAGCGAAACTTTATGACCGCATCGTTCCATCCTACTTGGTAGAGTAAAATGTGAGCGAAGGACTTTTTTGTCCCTACACAGTTGTTCGGATGAGGCTCGTTATTCGCGTTAAGCGCTGTTGTTGCAAAGTGTGAGCATTTGCCTCGCGCTAATAAAGATAACTTACTTACTTACTTGCTCACTAGACAGTACCTTGATTGTGGCTCGGCAGCCTTCAAAAGACTACAGCAATTCTTTGTACCTTAGCATTCGAAGAATAGTAATTTTAACATACATACCGCAATTCTTTGTGTCTTATCATTTGAAGAGTGGTAATTGTGTCATATACCCTACAATTCTTTGCGACTTAGCATTCGAAGAATGGGATTTTAACATACATATCGCAATTCTTTGCGTCTCAGCATTCGAAGAATCGAATTTTAGTATATGTACCGCAGTTCTATGTGTTTGATCAGTTGATGTAACATAATTTTAGCAATTCTATGCATCTTAACTGGCCAAGAGATTCGCAATTTTAGTACATATACTAGGCTGCCATTGCTCATATGCACAAACATATACAAACATAGAAACATGCCCATGCATGTATCATACAGGAAAAGGCTTTGTGCTCTCTCACCTTCTGTCTTTCTCTCTCCTGTCTTAGCATTTGGAGAATCGAATTTTAGCATATGCATACAAACATACAGGCATGTGCTCTCTTCCTTCATCCCTCCCTCCTTTGTGCTCTCTCACCTTCTGTCTTTCTCTCTCCTGTCTTAGCATTTGGAGAATCGAATTTTAGCATATGTACTGCAATTCTATGTGTTTGAGTAGTTGAGGAGTCGTAATTTTAGCAATTCTGTGCATCTTAGCATTCGAATTGTGTCATAGACACCACAATTCTTTGCGTCTTAGCATTCGAAGAATTGTAATATTATCGTATCCACTGTGATTCTTTGTGTGTGAGTGGTCGAAGAGTCGTAATTTTAACATACCTATCGCAATTCTTTGCGACTTAGCGTTCGAAAAATTATAATATTGGTATACTCCTGTGGTTCTTTGCGTCTTAGCATTCGAAGAATGATAATTTTAGCAATTCTATGCGTCTTAGCATTTGAAGAGCCGTAATTTTGACATTTCTATGCATCTTAGCATTCGAAGAGTCGTAATTTTTACATATACCCTGCAATTCTATGCATCTGAGCATTCAAGGATTGGTACTTTTAGCATACCTGCTGCTATTCTACACGTCTCAGCAAGCTAAAATTTGTATGTTGCCTTGAAATTATCCAACAATGTAACCTAACACTTGCAATTTTATCATTCAAGTTGCTCTCTCGTGTCTCTTGGCAATTCACAAACCTCATCTCATATGTCTTAACCTTCTATACATCTTAGCAAAACAAGAGAGTCGCAATTTTAGTACATATACACACACATACACAAACATAGAAACATGTCCATGCATGCATGCATGCATACATGCTTACAAACATATAAGCTCTCTCTCTCTCTCTCTCTCTCTCTCTCTCTCTCTCTCTCTCTCTCCCCCTTCCTCCCTCCTTCGTGCTCTTTCTCCATGTTCTTTCTTTTTGCACCGATTTTGTTTGATATTTTAGAATTGAGGACTTTCGCAAACAATAATGCTAATACTAATAATAATAATAATAATAACTCTCGCAATCTATATTGAAAGATGTGTAGTTGGATGTTGGATGGGTGGATAATTATATAATTAGTTGTACAAGAGTGCAACTTTAAGGTATATTAAAATATTAAATGGTATTTATTTGAAATATAATTAAAATATAATTAAAATATAAATAAAATAATAGCCATGTCGCTGTAAATTGCTCTTCAATCAATAGAATTCGTCTAATGAAGAAATAGGCTGCACTAAAAAAGAGTACAACTTTAATGTATATTAAAAATATTAAATGGTATTTATTTGAAATAATATTATAATTAAATTAATAGCCATGGCACTGTAAGTTGCGCTTGTTACTGATATGCATTCAACCAATAGCGTAAACCAATGGAATGGAAATTCTCGATAGCCGCACCTGGCTGAATTTTCTTTCTCTTCAAGCTGTATATTTCTGATTAATGCATTCTATTATAATTTATATAGCGCCAGTATTTTAATACATTGGTTTATGCATGTTGAGGTTTATACATATAGTACAGGTATTGAAGAAATGCCAGGTGTGTATACAACACAGCGTGTTTAGTTTAGCTGCATGTAATTGGTCACGTTTGACTAAACATGTGTGCGTGACCGTCTGTTGTCGTATTTACAATGGGTCGTACAATATAATTGCTTTGGATATGTTGGCATCGCGTGTCAGAGGTGTGAAGTCGGGTCTGAATATTTGCCGTGTCGAATTGAACTTTGGATTATTAATTGAGCGCGTTTGAAAATATGTGTGTCTTGCTGTATGTTTGTTTAGTCATCCTTGTGTGTGACTGTTTGTCTGTATGCCTGTGTGACATACGGTCTGTTTGTGTGTGTGTGTCTGTAGCGCCCATTGTTTGTGCTTGTACCGATTCTATTGTTTGCGCTTGTAGCGCCTATTGTTTGTGCTTGTAGCGCCTATTGTTTGTGCTTGTACCGGTTCTATTGTTTGTGCTTGTAGCGCCTATTGTTTGCGCTTGTATCGCCTATTGTTTGTGTTTCATTCTGTGGTATTACATCTACTATAACGCCTCATAAAGAAAAGTTAATCACAGCTGGCTCTCTACGTTAGCCGATATGATGCTAAATGTTACTAATAACAGAAATTTCATTTTTGTGTAAGCAAAACAATGCGCAGTAAACTGGAGTAGTCACCAAGGAGTGGCAGACCCACGCATAGACGTAGAGCCCAGCCAAGAAAGAAAGAGGAATTTAAATAGAGATATAGAATTAGAGGGAACGTAAAAAGGAGGTAGAAAGAGACAGAGACAGAAAAAGATAAAGAAAGATAGCAGGGCGTGAATAGGCAGAGAGAGAGAGTGACAGACAGACACAGACAGACAGAGACAGAAAGAGAACAGGACGTGAATAGAACAGAGAGAGAGACATAGAGCAGAACGTGAATAAGAGACAGACGGGCAGTGTCAGACAGAGAAACAGACAGACAGATTCAGAAAAAGTGCTTAAATGCTGTGAATGAATGCCAGGGAGAGAGATAGAGACAGACAGGATAATAAGTAGAGGCACAGACAGATAAAGAGACATAGACAGATAGAGGCAGAGACAGAGAGGCGGTATGACACCATTGCTGAAATGCTGTAAATGTATGCCAAAAACAGAGGATTGAAACACGTACAGGCGTTTTATCTTTTAAGTAATAATAATCTTCGTTTAATATTTTCAAACTGACAAGTATGCAGTATAATTACAATTCATAGTATGAACGAATGATCACAAGTTATTACAGGAGTCAAATTTAACTGTTTGGCTGTCATGCAAATCGCCCATCACGTCCGACGTCTCATTTTACCAACGCCATCTGGCGAATGATAGGCTGAGTCGACCTGAGTCGAAGGTTCCGGTCTTTGCTCTGGGTGGAGTACACGTTCGTCGAATTTACAGAACCAACAGACCCAGGGCCTTCTGTGTATGTGGTCAGCTCTTTTATCACGGCATATACTCTGCTTCTATCTGTCTGACTTTTTCTTAATTCTTGCTTTCTTTCTAAATTGTTGGATGGGTGGTTTTCGGTGGATGGGTGGATAGGTGGATGGATGGGTGGTTGGGTTGGTGGATGGCTGGATGTATGGGTGAGTGGGTTGGCTGATGGGCTTGTGTGGGTGGGTTGCCATGGGAATGGATGTGTGGATCATAGGAGGCAGTCAGAGGATGAAAAGGCAACCGTGTATAGCATCTGATCGAGACAGACCAAAGACCGAAAGCAGAAACTCGGATGGACAGATTAAGATATAGTGCGATAAACAGAGCTGGACAGACTAATAGATGCATGGCCAGATAAAGTGCTGCATATACCTGGTGAGGCATCGACACAGGAGACTAAGCATCGTGGGAGGTAACCATGCCTGTGACGTCCGTCTGTGTTTAGACGTGTGGCTCCACCTTGCGTGTGTGTGGGTGGTCAGCCAGGGTCTCAAACGCCTATAGCTGTCAGTAACGCGTGGGCACAGCTGGTCAAGCGTTCAATCACAACAGCTACTCCTCTATGGTTAGTCCCAGTTCAACGGGAGAAAGCTGACACCCTCGATCCAGCATAAAATTGCGAGTAACCACGTGGCACAAGCTTCACGGAGCATATCCGAACACCGGTGACCGGGTGGCCTCCCTCTGTTGTATGTAATATGCAGGCATATATGAATATACATGTACAATTGTACATGTACGTATATATATGTACAATAATGTATATATATTATATGTATGGATGTATGTCATGTAAATATGTTATGTAAATCATTATCCAAAGAATGTTGACCTGTCTCGTTAGGTTCAGTTTCTATTGCGTCATAATTGGGGCAGTTGGAAAATTGGTGCCGAGGCTTCTGCACGCTGGAAGAGGTTGGACAACGGCTGAAACGTTGTTGCTGTTGTTGATAATGATTATGATAATGATGGTGATGATCGGCGATCGGATGGCGGTGGTGGTGGTGGTGGTGGTGGTGATCATGATGATGATGATGCTATTGCAACTGCTGCTGTGCTTTGACGTCAGCCGCAAATTGTCAACGTCAAAATTAACAGAATGCACTAGGCGTAAAAGCTAATTAAAATCCAATAAACATCAATAATTATAAAATCACAAAACATCAAACATAACAAACAGTAAGCTTTATGAACACCATACTAATTAAGAACATTAAACGTCAAAATAAAAAAACCACAACACAACATAGCATAGCATCACAAGGGTTTTAAGTGGCTCAGAAGACGTGCACGTAGTCGGTGTTGAAAAATGAAAACCACTGCAAATAACCTGGAACGCTTTTTAGTCCAAGTCTACTATCTTCCTCTTAAAAGCTATAGCTTCCACTATTAGTCAAGGACCAACATCCACCGTAACCTGACTTTTCGTTACACTGAGCTATTATATCGCATGGATTTCCTGTCGGTTGGACACGAGGTTTCATCTGAAGGAGGATCAGAGGAGATCTTATAGAAGCGTGTAATATATTGATATATTGGAATACTTGACCGTCTACCGATAGAGCTAACATGTCTTCCATCATTGTGCCAGTTTAAAAACAAACTAAAGTCTTACCTATTGAATGCTGTGTGTCTGTAAAGTTCAATTGCTTTGCTACTTGTTAACGTGTCTCTACTTCAACAGATAAAATGTCAAGGGCTGGTTGTATGCGATGTGTTCACGTTTACCTAGCAGCTAATGTTTGATGTCATGCATACTATGCTGGGAATGTCGATATTGTAATTACTCACGGATATGTTATTTAAGAACCAAACCATTGCTTGAAATGATTGACTGTAATCGCGACCTCTGTCAGCAGAACGGTTCGTTCCTTTGGGGTTTCCCATTGACACTGTCTGTATAACTAAACTAATTGTTTCCGTGTTTATATGTTGTCGGTGATCAATAAGTCATTGATTCATTGATTGATTGTCGGATTATCACTGCCCAGGAAGCAGTGCATAACCGTAAGCGTGTCTCGAAATTCAACAGCGCCCCTAAAAACGAAGTCGCAGGAACCGAGATGGTTTTTAATATCTCCACCACGGACGCGGAATTAGATCATAATTATTAGTCTAAGCGTCTGCATGGGCTCTTAAATGTACTCTAATATTGCGGACCAGCGCGCTTAAAGAGTCAAGTTCCTGGCCACTGGCGAAGACCAACATACTTGGGAACAGTACAGATATGCAGTTGACACCCAACAGAGAGCATGCGAGATCAAAATACAATGGGCGTGGAGAGATTTGATTTGACCAGACGTAGGCCTGCGCAGTACGCCTACGCAGTCTTTGAACAGTATGGGAAATCCAAACATTTTGGAAATCTCGAATGCTCAGCATATTCAGTGACATAATGACCCTTTTAATGCCATGCAGGAATGCAGGACTGTTCAACATTCGCCTTTGGTTCGGTAAAAAGTATCTCACTGGATTTAACTACAGAGTGGCTTGGCTTCCTACCAGGACCTACGTGACCTAACTAAATCTTTCCCAACCTTTGAGGAACTATGTAAAAAAACTGGCCAAGATCTCTGTCGAAACATCTTAAATAATCCTGGCCACATGCACCCTCCATGACCTACTCCCTCTGTCCATTGTTACTGGCCATGATCTGCGCCCACACTCACATATCCGTGTTCTCCCTAGATTTGATTCTTTCACTAGGCGCGGTTTCTTGACTAGGACGCTGTACAGCTGGACTTCTGTTTTGTAGTTGACTTTATTTTGTTCTCCTATTATTATCGTTTCTTTGCCGCAATTATTTTTTAAACTTTGTATGTAAAGCGCCGAACGTTGGCTTGCGTTTAGTAAAGAGCATACTTACTTACCTACTTATTTCGCTGCTTTTGTTCATAATGCATACTTCATCTACGTCACCGGAAGTGGCGTACGCATTATTTCGTTCCTCGTGATGCTTACTCCATATCACAAGAAGTTACAGAAGAGTATGTTAGAGTCTGTAAAATTAATTTTCGACGATCGTCCGCTGCATTTTGTTCTGCTTTTCGAAAACGAACTGATTTCCATTTTGATCACCGTGTAAGTAATCAATAAAGAATATACTTACTTACTTTAAGTGTCACCCATTTTTGCTGAATCTTTATGGCTGTTAATGATGGTTATGTCTGCTGCACCAGGCAGAGAATCCCACAGCCAATCAGGTTAGTTTCAATTTCAATTCTATTGTTTTCGCCTTTTGTCTGTCTGTCCTGTCTGTCTGTCTGTCTGTGTGTCTGCTTTCTGTCTGTTTTCTGTCTTTTTGCCAACCTGTATGTCTTCTCTTGTTTTTCATGGTAATAAAATAGCTGAACTGGTAGTAAGCCCTAAATCGACTTTTATGCTTTATTTCGCATCAGACAGACAATGCAACTAACAAAAAAAACTAAAACGAAAAATCACTCTTAAAGGCCAATCTTACTGCATGGCGAAGAGGCAATTGTGCGCGTGCAGCTTGCCCTCGATCGTTCTTTACGCAGTCTTCTGTCTACAGACAAAAGACGGGTTTGAACCGCAGCATAGGTCAAGGTGGTCACGTGACCCCTTGGAAATCATAATGCAACTAATAATATTATAAATATAGGTTTAGGCTAATCATGCAAATGAAGATGAAAATGTGTCACAAGATTGGCCACCAGTTTTTGTGTTCTTGTGCTTCACCAACTTTTGTTGTATGTATATATTGTGTTTATCTGTATACCTGCTCGGCGGTATACATAGCCTGCTGGAACCCCAGTGGCGGCACTTCATAAAGGGAAAGCCAGGGCAAATACCCCGATACAAAAGACTTTGCCCTGCCACAATGCTGCCAGAAATTTTGCCCTGTCCAGAATTTATTTGGGGCATAAATTGTCCATTGCACTGGTTATGCCTACTTGTATGACTGCTCTGGCTCTGCCACATTATAAATTATGTCTGGCGCCGCCTCTGTGGAACCCGTTACCCTGTCACTGCAAGCAATACAGTTGGATTTCCTAAGTGTCCAGAAACACATTTAAGTAACGGACGTTTGCCGTGGGCAACGTCAAAATGCCGATATTCACTGCATGCAAGATATAAGCGAAAGTCGTCGCACTGGCACAGGCAATCAACATTGAAATGAAGGTCCCTCGTCAGTAGGCTACGGAAGGAAAAATACATCGCAGCAATCGTGGGAACTCAACTGGCAACAGTGGAGACTACTTGAGGCATACGATATGAGTGTCGTACTTAGATTCCCTCATAATCATCTCTGACGAATCGTTTCTCTGATGACAACACTGTTGTCTTGTGACAACAGTCCCCAGTTCCAGCTATTCAGACTTTACACGCCCACCATCGAGACACGTCCTGATCATGCCGAGTTCAAGATTAGCGTCGCTATCATCATGCGTTGCGTATGGCAACTGTTGAGGACCTCTGGGTATGGGTGCTACTAATGTAATTATTCCGTTCGATTGCACTATTTAATTATTGACATCAAGATTATTCAAGAGCACTGTAAGGATGACGATTTGGGGTCGCGTAATTACATGGACATAGTTGATGGCAAGTGCACTAGATAACATGGTAAAGGGGCATTTCGTCCATAAATGACGTCATTGCTCCTAGGGGATGGGGGTCGGAAATTTGTGACGATGTGTGACGTGGGGCAGGGGTCAGCGAAGTGTGACGTCACATCAGGTCTGTGTAATTAAATTTAACAATCTAACAACATTTTAAGTTTAAAATAACAGCACTACATTTTGAGTATTAAAATTTTCATAACTTTTTTACATTATTGCGAAATGTATGACGTCATCCGGCACCATTATTGATAATTTTCTTTAATTATTTAAATATTTTTCACCATCAGATTTTTAAATACTTATTACAATGACAATAAATGGGATTTGAAACATGTTTTAACATGAAGTGGAAATTTGGTTTTAGGGGGGATCAGAGCTTTGTGACGTCATCAATTTTCAGGTGGTGTGTGACATTTTGTGACGAAGTGTGACAAGGTGAGTGGTTCGATTGGTCATCAAGATTATCGGCACAAACGATAGCGTGACGTCATTTATGGACGGCCCCAAATCGACATCGTATGGAGCGCCGTTGGTTCGATACGGACCGATGTCGTTTTTGTGATTTTGTCCTCCGAAATGCTTGGGATAGATTGACAAATCGATGATTTAGGATCGTCGGGGTTTTGGATGCATTAAATTATACATGTGTGTCATTTTAAAACAGCATCTCATGGGTAAAGTGATGAGTCATAGGGCAAAGTGACATCTCATGGGAAATTCGGCTATTAAAGGCGGGGTTTGGCCGTGGAGAAGACAGTTTGGAGAAGATCGTCTTGAGATTCGACGTTGAGCGAAGCATCGGCCTTGAAGTCTCGTCGATTGGTGTAGAGGAGCTGCCGTCGATCTACGGACCAACCATCCGAGAAGCAGTCGCTAGAGGGCCAGCTCGACAATAGAACGGGGAAGCAGCTGAGCAGTTCTCTCGATGTCAAGTTGTGCGTAGATGTGACATTATCGATCGTCTGTGTGAAGGACGAATAAAGTGGTGTTCTACGTGTGTGCGTGGGTCGTTGGTGATCTATTCAAGCTCTCGATATACCACGAGAGCCGGACCGAGGACAACCCTTTGTTGAGATCCGGGGTTTCGGGCATCCTGGCAGAGCTGTGAACCACTCGGCAAAGAAGAGGAGTTGAGAAGATCCCGGATAACTTGGAGCTTGAAGCGATGAATTGGTATGATTTTTGGTGCACGCAACAACAATCATAAGAAATCAACAACTTCCAGCTTATCCACGTGTTGTCAAGCACAGATTTCCCTAGCTGGTCGTCATACTCTCCTCGTCATGGTCTCCTTATTGCATTGACTTTACTGGCAACAACATGCACTGTCGAGCGTTCGTTTAGTAGGGCGTATACCTTGAGACGAGTAAAAACTTTGCGCGACTATGGCTGACGAAAATTTTTCGGGACTGTGATTGATAAGCGTTCATCGCCAAAGTATGAATTTATGCAGAAAGTAATCGACATCTTTGGAAGTGATGCACGCCGATTGCAGTTCATTTTCAGAGATTGATATCCAAGAACATTAGTACTGTTCGTCTGTTGGTGTCATAACTTTTTACTATATATGAATGTAGACCTACACATAGTTATATACCATAGCTCATAGTCGGACACTTCTGAATGATTGTTTCGTCTTATTGCAAAAAACTAAAATAATAGTAATAAGTAATATTTAGACAATTTAATTATATGAGTTGTGTACATGGGCGCCCGCACATAGGGGCAAGAGGGGGCAATTTCCCCCAGGCCCCCCCCCTGAAAAATTGACACCTATTTTTTAGCTACTACCTTTGGTGTTTAACAAATTTCTTCGCACTAAGGCACTAATGATAATGATACACAAAGTGAAACTGAGAAATATAACTTTAAGAAAGAATAAAAAGAATATGTCTTCTGTCATGAAACATACAAACTAGACAATTTCGAAGCCGAAGCTATGGCTAAGTGGCTTGCTTTGACTTTCGCCAATGCAAGACACTAACAGCCACCTTCTTGACATACTTTCACATAACCTACTGAATTTTTACAATTGCTATTCACGAACCCTTATGAAATTTTCATCCTCGTTAACATTACCTGCGACTACTTGTACAATTGAGAGGTCATTCAGTACAATGCGTCGTGTTGAAACATGGCTTTGAGCAACCATGGCAGATTACCGTTTATCCGGATTGTGCATGCTCAGTGTACACCAAGAAAAAATCAACCCCAACCAACTTGAACAAAGCAGAATTATGGAGAAAGTGGTAAACGAGTTAGGCAGAGACCACAGACGACTTCAATTTCTGTTCAAATCTTGGCCTAACTGTCTTTTTAACAACTTTTATAAACACTTTTCATGGAAACTTTCATTAAACTACAACTTATAAACAATTTCCCTGCGGTAGCCTGAAAAATTAAAGTAATTCATGCGTTTTACGTGTTGGTAACTTCTCCTGAACCACCCACCGATGTTCTTAATTTCCTGTTTTGCATCAATTTTCAAGCTGCTTGTTTAGATAGAATAGACTGAAGTTCATGACAAATTGAGTACCATAGTACTACAATTGACCAAGATATTTTACAAAGTCTAGTGATCTACTTTATCGTGGACACAGTGTATTACGCATTTATATATTACGCAACCTATTCTCCCGCCCGTCACTGGTACCCCTGCAAAAATCATGCGGGCACCCATGGTTTGAACACGTAGTCATCAATCTATGAACTTTAAAAAACATTCTCTTCGATCGTGGTTTTGTGTTGTCACTGGTTCTTTGGAGGTGCGCCATATAAATCTGCTTACATTTGCAGTTACAATAGAGAGGCCCATGACAGCGCGCTGCTGATGGTTGGGACTTTCCCTCTCATTTCGTTTATCTGTTTCGTTATAAATACTTGATTACGTCAAAGGAAGTGGCTTTTGTGTTATTTCGTTTCTGTGACTCATGATGATGCTTACTCCATATGAGAAGAACTTGTAGACGAGTATTTTAGAGTCTATATAAAGTAATAAAATCCAACGATCGTCCTCACATAGTCTATGATCGTTCTCTGCGTTTTGTTTTGCTTTTCGAAACCGAAACTGCTTAGTGCTTTCCATTTTGATGGCCGCGTAAGTAGGCTATCGCGCATTTTAGCTAGACTATTAGCTTATTTAGCTTTCTTTAATAAAAAGCTTCTATAAAAATTAATATTGCTCAAATAATTCCAGTCTGGTTGGTGGTGGTGGTGGTGGTGGTGGTGGTGGTGGTGGTGGTGGTGGTGGGTGGTGGTGGTGGTGGTGGTG
Source organism: Aporrectodea caliginosa (assembly GCA_020284085.1). Taxonomy (NCBI): domain Eukaryota; kingdom Metazoa; phylum Annelida; class Clitellata; order Crassiclitellata; family Lumbricidae; genus Aporrectodea; species Aporrectodea caliginosa. Next base: position 1,537,076 of record JACEVL010000469.1, read on the forward strand.
GTGAGTCGTGGTGGTGGTGGTGCAGCAGCAGCAACAACAACAATAACAACAACCATAGACTCTAGGTAGCTATCCAACGCGGGAACGCCATCTGCTTTTCCTCGACAGTACCATGATAAATTGTAGGCATACTCTGTCAGAAAGTAGTAGTAGTAATAATAGATGATGATGATGATGATGATGATGACGACGATGATGATGACGACGATGATGATGATGATGATGATAATGATGATGATGATGATGATAATGATGATGATGATGATAATGTCATAATAAATTGACACTTTTGCGCCATCGTTGGTCGAGACAGCCGTAGCGGCAGGAGGAGCGGCGGAAATAGCCGCCACTAGAAAGAAGAATAAATACGAGGAGCTTCAAACAAGATACCTTTTTACCCCAATCACGATAGAGACGATGAGACTTTTGGACCAGGAAGGCCTGGCTTTCATTATGTAACTCGGCAGACGGTTGACCAGAACAACGGAAGATCAACAAGAAACCTTCTTCCTGTTTCAGAAAAATCTCTGTTAGCCTACGGTCCAGCGGTTCAACGCTGTCGCATGCCTTGGTACAATGGGCCCTAGCAGGCTGATTTTAGAGGATAATAATAATAATAATAATAATAATAATAATAATAATAATAATAATAATAATAATAATAATAATAATAATAATAATAATAATAATGCAACACGATGGAGACGAGAACCCGTAAAACACAACTATGCTTAGTATCTTAGAGCCTGAGGGATTCTTTTTACCTCGGGCGAAAAAAAAAATAATAATAATAATAATAATAACAATAATATAATATAATAATAATAATAACATAATAATATTAAAAATAATAATAATAATAATATAAATATAATAATAATTATATAGGTCTGCAACGGTAATCATAATTGTCATCGTCATTTGCGACATCATAAGCACAGAAGTGCATTAATTTATCTGATGAATTATGCTCTATACTCTATAGGGCAACTTTTGTAGCTTGAAGTCAAACTGCGTCATTTAGGGCTGCAAATCGGTCTGTAAAAGTAAAACTGCATCACTTCGTGCAATTTGTTTCTATTGTTTTGCAGGTACGTCTACAACTATTTGCAAGTCTGGAATCGTTTGTGAAATTACACAACTCGGAGTCACGCAGGGGAACACGGAATTAAGCTACTAATAGCCACAGCAAAATCACACGCTTTTTCGAACTGCAAATATTCCCGTTTTCACAGCTACACATCAACCCGGAAGAAAAGACAAACCAGAAGTAAAAAGTAGGTTAAACTACTCTCATTACGAAACCATGAATTGATAATAATATTGATTGTCTCTGCAGCCCTTCACAAGCGTTGAATATTACGGTAATTTTGTTCATGCATAATTATAGCTAACTAGCAGTTTTTACCCGGCGTTCGCCCGGGTTTTCCTCAGCGCCCGTGTATTTGAATTTAATGACATCTTCGTCAACGCCTGTGAATTTGAATTTAACGATGTGAAAATTTTTCGTGTGTCCCTCTGGCGAATTTACGCGCTGGCTTGAAATTTGTTTAATATCAACTCTATGTAATATATACTCCCATGCATTTGCCAGAATTCAATGGCATTGAAACTATGACCACATAATAATAATAATAATAATAATAATCTTTTCTTTATTGAAGCGCCTGACAAACGCACTGCGCTGTACATTTACATGTTATGCAATCGAAACAATCTTAACTAGTTAACCACTAACAGAACAGACAGCCTGTAATACACGGCGCTAATAGCAGCCTACAAAGCAAATCCGCCCTAACGGGGCTCGAACTCGGTACCTCTCGCACTCTTCGCCAGATGTTATCCAACGCGCCACCGGACCCCCCCATCGAAACTTAAATGTCCAAATATCGGAATTTAAAGTAAATTTTGAGTTGAAATATAGTTGGGTTGAGATCTATAGAAATTCAAATGAAAACGTTCGTTAAAAATTTCGTTGCATTGGCGAATCTTCAAGTCCGATGACCTAGAAATTCTCCCGTGGTCCCCACTTCTGATGTTAAATCAACGGTCAACGTGATTGGTTGCGAATCAGAGCGTTGACCTATATGCTATGTGTGACGTAAGATTGCATATTTAATTAGCATGCGTGACGTGGACAAATGGCCTGATGGCCATGGTGTAAGAGACATAGCCTCGTCGAAAAGTTGGAAATTTAAAATGGCCATATATCGGCGTTTAAATAAAATTGCGAACTGAAAATAGTCGCGTTGATCTAGACGTTGCGTAATAATGTTTTGTAAATTTTTTCAAATCGCTAAACCGTTCCGTTTCGGAGCCTTTAGCCGGACAAATAAACATACATACATACATACATACATACATACGGAAGGACATTGTAAACAGACTAAGACTTATAATATTAGATAACTGTTGCACGATTTCCTGTTTTATGTTGTATGGCTTACTAAAATTAAACTGTGTTTTTAAGTTTCGTGTGTAAAGTCATTCGCTATTACCGTTAGTTGCGGACAAGGGCTTTAGCGACTTCATAAAGTACCATATATGAACGGATAGGCCTAAACCCGTTGCGTGGCTGGTGTTCCTTACGGTTCTCATACTAGTCAACTATTTGTAGAATTTAAGTTATTGAAAATTGAACAAATTAGGAAGGCACAGATTGGTGAATTTATGTATCATTACGAGCATAATTTGTTACCAGTAATTTATAGACAACTCTTCCTCCGTGCCTCCGAAATTCATTCTTACTCTACAAGAAATTCTAAATTATATCGACAACCTTTTGCTCATACAAACACTCTATCAGATTTGCAGGGGCTAACGTTTGGAATAGTATACCGTTATCTATTCGTCAACTACCTGGTCTGCGTATTTTTAAGAAAAGACTACGCCTTTACCTCATTCAGCAAATTACTTGAATTCTTATTTTCTTTTTTATTGGGTGTGTTAGTTAAGTGTTAGTTAAGTTATGTTTGTAATTTTGTTTAATTATTTAGCCATTTTCTGGTCATCAAAGTCTTCGTGTAATAACAAGAACCGGCTGTCATGCATTTATTTTTGTTATTCTCAATTATTAGGTGGCCCTATTAGCGGGATTCTTCATCCCTTCTGGGTCTCCTCCTTGGTATCCACAACTGATGTAATTTACTGTGTGTTTTTTGTGCTATAATTGTACTTGCTGGATCAGGAAATAAACTGCTTTGATTTGATTTGATTTGAAACCCAAAATTTTGCAAACAATCAAAACTGACAAATATAAGCTAACTCATCAACAAACCCAATCTGCTTCTTCCCCTTTTCCTTGCCTCTTTCGCCGCTCCAGTTCTAAACACCATCCAACGTAGCTATCTGACCATCTGCCTGCGTGATCCTTGAATTTTGACCTGGAACCGTATAGGCTATACTTGACTTGTAGTCTATGCAACCCTGCTATAGGATGCCCACATGGAACCCATGTTGGGCTCGTATTCCCACATAGAACCCGTTTAGAGCTCATGTGGGCTCCCATCTATTGTCCATGGATATATATGGCAAGGTATACATTTCTCGCCTGGTTAGCTCCAATGGTTATACCGACATAATATCGTACGTCCCATCCGCCTCTGTGCGTGAGAATGCCAGTTTGCATACCGATGGTGGCTTATTTAAGAGATTTAATCTCGGTTTAGCACGGTCCGTAGGCCTACACGCCTATAAATGATGTGGCACTCATTAAAACAGACAGCGGTGGTGATGGATGTCACGTACCAGACCAATTCGTTGAAAATGAGCAGTCTAGGTCATTCGATCGCTAGACAGAAAAACGTGTGCATTTCCATTTGCGTATTGATTCTATTGTGATTAATCGCCTATGAATGAGCTGGCTTCCATGACGCAGACATGATATTGATTAGGTTATTAATTATGCAGACAGACTGCACGTGATCGGGAATGAGCACTTACTCATGTCCAATAGAATTTACATAAATTATAGTGTACGTACAGTTTTTCCAAATGTTGGGGAAGGGGAGAGGGAGGCTAAGGAGGCAGGGGATGGATTTGAGTGAGGATGGGAGAGCGACTATATATACTCATTTCACTTCAGTAGATGGCGCTCCTATCGTATGCGTTATAAAGGTCATTTTAACCGTCTCAGGACGGGCAAGCATCTAGGTTCATGATCATCATCATGCATCTTCTACTTCTTCGCATTCTTTTTATTCTTCCCATTCTTCTTTGCATTATTCATCTTTTCATCTTAGCATTCTTATTTACATTCTGACGTCCTTCTACTTTACAGTCTTTTTTTAACATTTTCCGTGTTCTTGATTATTTGTATTTCTTCGTCCTTTAACCTCAGGTAAGCAGAAATCCTATCCATGGCATGGAACCAAATACAATGATCGTATTTCCGCCATTGTTAACATCAACGCTAGTATCGTCAGGGGTCATGTCTAGGTCCAGTTAACTTTATTACAGGAATTGCAAAACTTAAAGCGGTCCACTTCGAAAATAGGCTTTTCAGATATGCAGGTGATACCTATCTGCTGGTATGGTGGTACCAAACATCAAACAGTACCACAGTGGCGAACGAACTCGACCATGTGCCTGAATGGGCAAAAGCAAGCAATTTTAAACCAAATAAAACAGCCTTTGAGCTCGTGATCAGACGGCCGGGTGGGGGTACAGAGCACGACATTGTTCCGGATGTCACCCTGGGATTGACTAGGGTGTCGAGCATGAATGTCCTATATGGGTTGCTTTTACTGAAGTTTTCAGCTTCGATCCGCCGAGCAGGGGGAGGGGTTTGGGGAGGGGATGTGCCCCCTCCCCACTTGAAATTTTTTTGAATTTTCATACTGTAATGGTAGCATTTTAAGCTGTCATAGGAACAAAATTGTTCTATTATTTCAGCGCTGATAGGAGCCAACTGTGACTCGTAGCTAAATGTTAAATGTTCGCGTTTTCATATAGTGACCGTATACGGCCTCGACCCTGTTCATTTTTCAATGAATTGATTGGGTTACAACCGTTACATCCTTCATGACTGCTCGCCCGTTCGAATGGACGCCACACCATTTAAGGTCCCCGTGCAAGGACCGAGGTTTAAGATGTAGTTTGAACCGTATTTGAGTTTGACTACAGATAATATTAGCAATCCCGACATTTATTGAAATTAATACAAAAACTAGAAAAAACGTTCAATATCCAAGAACGCCACAAGCCTTAGGTAAACAGATTGCTGACCAGACACAATTAGCAGACATAGTTTACAAATGGTGTAAAAACCAAGCAAGAAGGATTCAACTACCGAATCGGGAAGCCAATTAAGCAGTGCTGGTGCAGTTTTACTGGTGAACAATCGACAATAGAAACAGAACGCCGACTGCTTTAAACGACTTTACTCGGGGTTAAAGAGGGTGGGAATGCGCGGGAACGGCCTCCCACTGCTCTCGAGAATTGGCGGGCGAGGGAGTATTAATTCATAGATATTTTTATTCCCTTGTCTTAAAACCAAGATAGTGTGAATCAGTTTGCTATGTTTTGTCTCTGTATATATGTAGCTTATCTATTTCACAACAGGTACTATACCCACACACGCCACATACATATACATACATACATACATACGCACGCACGCACACACTGATGCTTGCTTTTGTGTGCACCCGTTGAGCGAGAATGATCTGACTGCATCCCTGCAGATGTCGCTCAAAGAGGCAGGCATACTAATAATTTCCACATGTTGTCTTGGACATCCTGTTGGAATGCGGCTGTGTGACTGGTGTACATAGGTAACCCCATCATGACTCATCACTGCGAATAGGAGAGATAGACAACATTGGACTTTTCCCTATTCGTCTGTATATTTTGTGTAAAGCACAATCCGTCACCTGTTGATTAGTGATTAGTCTTTGAAACGAAAACAAACTTTGGAAGAGGACCTTTAATGTAAAATGTCAAACCACACACCACATAGGGTACCCCCCCCTAAAAAAACTCACCGGATTTGCACGAATCCCAGGACCCAGCCTGAGCTCGTGATCAGACGGCCGGGTGGGGGTACAGAGCACGACATTGTTCCGGATGTCACCCTGGGATTGACTAGGGTGTCGAGCATGAATGTCCTATATGGGTTGCTTTTACTGAAGTTTTCAGCTTCGATCCGCATGTAACAAGAATAAAATTATGCTGTAAGGCAAGACAATCAATGTATGCCCTACGTTACTACGTATTCTCGTTGCGCATGGCCTCACCGATCCTCAGCTTTATAATGTAGTATTGTAGTACGTGCAACAACAGTTTGCTGTATACATAGGCTGCTCCGGCATGGTGGAGTTTTGCCGGGCAACAGGATATAGGAATCGTCACCAGTCAGTTATTTATAAGCAAGCTAATACGACTCCGGTAGGCCTACCTACTTGACGACTACCCAATATTTGAGTTTGTCTTGAAGCCGACACCCGTCTTTTCTCTGCGACCCTTATTTACTTAATACCGTCAACCGGGCCTTACTTTGATATGCGGGGTAACTTTGATACACCCGGGGTAACTTTGATAATTTTTATGTAAACTTTGGAAAGGGCCCAGAACAGCTCCGCAGTAACTGTTTCAGAATACGTGATTGGTTGAAAATGTGTACAGTGGTGGATCAGTGTCATACCAAGATAGTAGTACAGGTACTACCCGTACTTCGTTTGGCTCGGCAGGTGCTGATAGTGAATCACCAGTGGTCTCCACAAAGTCCCAGTATGAACCTGACCAATGGATTGTCGTGAAGTATGAAGAAAAGAAAGGTTATCTGAACTACATTGGCAAAATTCTTGATGTTAAACCAAGAAGAAGACTTCTGAAAGTGCAATTTGTGAAGAAACAACCTGGAAGCAATTATTTCAAATTTACTGACAAAGAAGCTGACGTGGACTCTGCAGTTCCATAGCCTATAATGCAGTTGTTGAAGAACTACAGAAGCCTACAGAAAACAACAGACAGCAATTCCAATTCAAAAATGTCACCAGTAAAGTTATGAATTAAAAGAAACTGGTAAAACTTTTCAAATACGTTCTCCCTTTGGCAATGGAAAAGACATTTTTTGGATATCCTCTCAATGATCAGTTATCCAGTTTAATTATGGACATTTTTGGAACCCCAGATGGTAGGGGATACCAGTACCATACTTGTTTCTTTTTTAAAACTGCAGAAAATTATCAATGTAGCCCCCATTAGGTCCTTATTTGATAACACATTGAAAAGTTAAAAAGTATCAAAGTAACCCCACCCCCTGGGGTTACATTGATAACTCTTTGGGCTTTTAAAAAATATACCAGGTATACTGGGAAAAAAATAAAATTGAGTTTCATCGTAATCACAAGACATCAATTGGTACAATAAAGCAAAAAAACGGGAAAATGTTTTAAAGAAGTTCCATTCATGGAACCAAATATGCAAAAAACTATCTAAGTAACCCCAGTTGACGGTATTCCAACTGTGGCCTAACCAGTGATTTGTATAACCTCAATATTGTATCCTTGTCTCGAGTGACTATTGTCCTTCTTATCATGCCTAAATATCAGCTAATCATCAGCTAAATATTTTGGGGCAGGACCCCTTTGTGCCTTGAAGACTAAAATGAGGATTTTGAATTTAATGCGAGCAGAGAGAGGAAGCCAGTGCAGTTGTTTAAACATGAAGGCAGAAATGTGAGAGTACTGTGGTGGGCGTGAATGTATGAATATGTGGTATCTAAATATGTTATGTAAATCAGGATCCTCAGAATGTTGACCTGTCTCGTTAGGTTCAGTTTCTATTGCGTCATAATTGGGGCAGTTGGAACATTGGTGCCGAGGCTTCTGCACGCTGGAAGAGGTTGGACAACGGCTGAAACGTTGTTGCTGTTGATGATGATGATGATGATGATGATGATGATGACGACGACGACGATGATGATGATGATGATGATGATGGTGGTGGTGGTGGTGGTGGTGGTGGTGGTGGTGGTGGTGGTGGTGGTGGTGGTGGTTGTGGTGGTGGTGGTGGTGGTGGTGGTGGTGGTGTGATGATGATGATGATGATGATGGTGGTGGTGGTGGTGATGATGATGATGATGATGATGGTGGTGGTGGTGGTGGTGGTGGTGGTGGTGGTGGTGGTGGTGGTGGTGGTGGTGGTGGTGGTGGTGGTGGTGGTGGTGGTGGTGGTGGTGGTGGTGGTGGTGGTGATGATGATGATGATGATGATGATGATGATGATGATGATGATGATGATGATGATGATGATGATGATGATGATGATGATGATGATATTGCTGCTGTGCTTTGACGTCAGCCGCAGATTGTCAACGTCAAAATTAACAGAATGTACTAGGCGCAGGCCCTTACAGCTAATCAAAAACCAAATAAACAACAGTAATTATAAATTCACTAAACGTCAAACATAACAAACAGTAAGCTTAATAAACATCAAACTAATTAAAAGCACTAAACGTCAAAACTAATTTTATAAAATCACTAGGGGGCCTACATAAAATAACATAACATAACATCCTGGAATGTTTCTTTTGTTATTATGGGTTATGTCAATAAACGAATTGAATTGAACAAAATTAGATTAGAAGCAATCTTAACGATTGTTCTGTAGGTCTAACTAGGCACTTATATTTAGACAGAATTCTTCATTCTTGTTACACTTAAAGTAGGCCTTGTGTCGAAATAGTCGCAACAATTCGGCTGAAATTAGAACGCAAGGAATGTTGCCAGTCCTTAATATAAAGAACTAAGTGGATGAAAATAACTGATGTTAAGGCCAGCTAGTTCATGTTTTCGTAAGGGCACCTTGCTCTGAAAAGATTGGGAATCATTGGTCTATCGGGTGAGATCTGTGTTTATAACTTACAACTTTTACAAGCAGTCGGTATACGGATCTTCTGAGAGTCTGCGATTAAGTAGGTTACTGCGACCCTTGTTTCTTAGGACAAGTAGCCCATCTCGAGACTACGACTACGATTATTGGTTGGCGTGAAATGTTGGGGGACGTGTTTTTCACCCCCACTGGGGCAATAGTCTGAACCAAGTCACGAGGAGTTTCATTTTCACCTTTGAATATCGCGCCCTATGTTTATTCTTCGTGTTGAACTTTAGACATCAGAGAGACAGACAGAGGCAAACATACATGCAGAGGCAGACAGTCAGACAGAGACAGACATAGCGAGAGAGAAGATTCGAAAATCGGAGAAAGTGACAGAACATAAAAATGAAATAGAAAGTGGTTGTTAGGCTGGTTATGGTTAGGCCTAAATCTGCAGTACCGGTACCAAGCAAAGATCCCCATGGCCAATCAGCCATTTTCAATTTCAATTCTATTGTTTACGTTTTCTCCTGTATCTGCAGTGGCGTAAATCACGAGGGAGACAGAGGGGGACTGTCCCCCAAAGTTTTGACTGGGGTCTATCGAAGATCTGTTCCCCAAATGCAAAAACCCTGCCCCAGAAAAATCTGTATGTACAGATTTTCGCCTCTGTGTTTCTGCCTGTCTGCTTGCGTGTCTGTCTGTTTACTCTCTGATTTCTGTCTTTTGCCTGTCTTCTATTATTTTTCATGGTACATATTGAATTGTTACTAGGCACAAAATTCACTTTTTATGCAATATTTTGCATAAGAGAGACAGTCATTGCAACCATTAAAAAGAAAACACAAAATCACTCCTTTCCAGCCCACCGGGTCCAGTTGGACCCATGCATTTGCACGATATGGCAATGGGCTGAACTGGTAACTCCCACTGGGTCCAAATGGACCTTGGCTATTATTTTGTAATAGATTCCGATCATTTTTTGTAGTTCTTACTTATTTTTTGTGGGAATGGTGAGATTCAACTAAAAATTAATTTGAGCTAGAAAGGGTTAGCTATAATAATTAGGCCTAAAGCCGATGCCAATCTTGCAGGATGACGAAAGAGGCAATTGTGCGCGAGCAGCTGAACCGCGCCTCTCGATCGTTCGTTTAGTTACTCAGTTTGCTAGGCTAGACAGAAAGCAGGTTTGAACAGGTCATCGTCGGCTTATGAACGTTTGGAAACATTATCTTCGATCGTGGTTTTATGTTGTTACCGGTTCCTGGGAGGTACGCCATTATCGTCGCCATATACATCTTTGGTTGCATTTTCAATTTCAAGAATCCACCGAGCCCTGCTGATTTGAATTTGCCTTAGTTTCATTTCGTTTCTCTACTTCAAAATGCATACTTCATTACGTCACAGGAAGTGGCTTACGTCGTTCCTCTGACTCATGATGATTACTCCATAATCACAAGAAGACGACTAATTTAGAGTCTGTAAACAAAATTCGACGATCTTCCTCTGGATTTTGTTCTGTTTTTCGAACACGGAACTGATTTCTATTTTGATGATCGTGTAAGTGTCATGCATCCTAGATTGACTCTTATGTAGCGAATTCTCACCAAAAGAATTTAAAAAGTAGAAGCTTCTATAAAAATCAATACCAATAATTAAACCCGCTAAAACGATAGATTACCCGGAACTGATTTCTATTTTGATGATCGTGTAAGTGTCAATCCTAGATGACTCTTATGTAGCGTAATTTTAAAAAGTTTCTATAAAAATCAATGATCCTCTAATAGCGGATCCTCAACCTTTTTAGTGCTGCGACCTCTTGATATATAATATTTCTGAACTTGTGACGACCCCAACAATTAAAATTGATGGGGTTACTAATTACTCCCCTAGCTTCACCGCTCTTTTAATTGCTACTTAGGCCTATGACGCATTTCACTTCTCACCATTACGCATCATGCATATAATAGCATTATGATAATTAATCATTAGGCTAATCAACAAATAAAAAATGAGTTGTAATGAATTTTTGTTGGTAATAATTTAGAACATTTTAAAAGTAAAATTTAGTAAATTAAATGTTTACTTGAAGTTTAATATTTCGTGCCCTAGAATTATAAGGTTCTATGTTAACTTTTTGAAAAATCAACCTAATGAATTTTGAACTGTTCACCGTAGGCTACTAGGCTACAGGCACTTTATAAATGTTCGAATACAACACAACACAATACAATGCAATAATAGCCATGACAATATTAGGCCTAATCATAATCGTCGTCATCATTGTCGACGTCATAGGCATAGGCATTCATTATTTATCTGATGAATTATGCTTTGAATAGGCCTATACAGTTATACTCTTGAATTTTGAAGTCTAAACTGAGTCATTTAGGGCTCCAAATCGATCTGTAGGCCTTAAACTATATCACTTCGTAAAAGGTCCCTTAAATTCCCTCGACAGAAAGATTTGACCTCTTCTTCCTCGATCTTGGCCAGGACAGCTTTGGCTCAAGTAGGCCTACGCCCCTTCGCGAAATAACCTCCCCAACAAATTCGGGCTGAGATTTTGGCGGATGGTTGATCCCATTCGGTCCATTGCTTTAAAACGTATCTGTTTATTCGGATCGAGTGCTCACGCAAGTAGCGCCACTGAATAGTCACTACGATAGAGGCGCTTTATAAATGCCAAGATAGGCCTACAATACTTAGTGCAATTCTTATGTAGGACAGGTAGGTTTACAACTATTTACGTATACGTCTACAATCGTTTGTCAAATTATACCAAATCAAAGTGCAATTATTTTGCCTTTTCTGTAGCACAGATATCTCTACAACTATAGAATCGTTTGTGAATTACACCAACTCGGAATAACGAAGGGAAAACCAAAGTTAGGCTATTAATAGCCACAACCAAAACAAACGTTTTTTGAGCTACAGACTACAGATCTGTCCATCGTTCCCATCAGTAGCCTACATTAACCCGGAAGAGAACCGAAACAAGAAGTAAAAAAGTAAACTGTATCTAATTATTTAAAGCCATGCATTGACACTTGATTGTGAACAACTACACAAGCTTTGAAGAGTACGGTAATTTTATTCATGCATAGGGCCTAGGCCTATAGCCTAGGCCTAGCATATGGGGCGTACATACAACTGTTGCAATTTCCTGTTCTATAGGTTATGGGGGCCTATAGGCTACTAAATCGTTCAGCTCAAGGCCGTATCTGAATGACGAAGGGACGAAATAAGGCTATTAATAGCCACCCACGAAATTAACGTTAATGTATAACATAAATATTGCATTTCCCATCAGTAACCTAGATTAACCCGGAAGAGTTGTAAGAAAACAAGAAGCACTCATGTGAACTTATCTGATGATGCAGCCTCTACAGTGCTTGTGAGAGCTACACAAGCTCCTCCAAACGGTAATTGTATTCACATAGGGGTTGACTTGGTTGCTTGTCAGCTTGTTCAAGAACGAGCAAACACCCCCGAAACAAAATCCTGGCTACGGCCTTGGTTCAGCTGTGTTTGTAAGTTTCATGTGTATAGAGTATAGACCTAGTCAGTTGCTTTTACAAGGCATGACGCACAAATGGTGCCGTTATATCTATTGAACAGTCGCGACGCCGAAAGGATGCAACATTTTATACCCCCGCCCACTTTCTAGACCTGTTAGATTACGCCTCTGGAAGACAGACCAAGAACAGTGCTTTGACAACGCTTGAGGTCTCCGTGGAACCCTATAAGGTTCGACCACAGACCATTGGCGGAGGTATCAGACAGAAATCCTTTAGTGAATGAAATAAAGAAGAAATCGTTGAATAAAAAAAAAATTGCGTCAGCGGCCATTTATGTCGTATGACGACGTGTTAGGTATTATTAGTGCGATGATCTAGTGGTTAGCCCGCTGGACTGTCCACCGAGAAGTTGGGGGATCATATCCTCGCCACCCGAACACTTCTCCGCCCTTCCATGATCCATCAGCTCATTACTAATTAAACCGTGGAATTAGGGCTGCCAACTTTTGATTTTGCCATTCCGGGACGCCCGTAGTCACTCAATATGCGGTTACCAATTTACCCTGTCCACGTCACTGTAGACCTAGGCCTATCATCCGCCTATGTAGGCTACAGAATGTTGCGTCAGCCTAATTAATGTAGGATCTACAGTCTTCTGGAAATAGTCGTTAATAATAATTATTGCAGTCAAGTTATCTAATTTAAAAGACAAGTGTCCCACATCAAAAATTAGAATCAACTTAATGAAAAAAACATTTAATTCCAGTAACCTGTCAGGTTTGCCAGGCTTATGGGCCCAACACGAGCGAAGTTCATATTATATACAATTACACAATATACATGATTGCAGATTGCAGATGTCATTTATTGGGTCTGCGGTGGGAAAGCAGAGCTTCGCTTAAACTTATACTTCTGCTGAGCTGAAGTCGTAGAACTCGGCACATGTCATGTTAAAATTTATTTTTGTCAATAGTTCCACGGTGGAATAAATAAACAAGTAATATATAGACTATGAAAGTAATCGTAATCGTATGCTCAAAATTTATATAGCGCTACTCAAAAGCCAAAGGCAGGGCACCAGCTTATTGACGAGTGTTAATTGTGTCGTGTCAAAAGTGTTGTTCAGAGAGGTTCAATGGAGTTTCGAGTCATGTTGCCAGAGAGACAGAGAGGAGACAGAGCAGCTGGATGAAAATTCCTTTAATTTATGGCCCCCACATCAGCGCGTCTCAGTTCCATATTTCACTTTCGCGTGCCGACTGCTTCCCATAACTCTGCGCGTTTCAACCCCTTTCGACCTCGCTGACACCAGTGACCCGATTGTTGTTTTCATAATTGTTTTTCTGTTCTTGCTGTTCTTGCTCTTTTGGTTCTTGTTCTTGTTCATCATCTTCATCATTATCATCATCAGCAGCAGCAGCATAATCAGTTTCTTCTTCTTCGCATTCTTCTTCGCATTCTTATTCTTCGCATTCTTATTCTTCACATTCTTATTCTTCACATTCTTATTCTTCGCATTCTTATTCTTCACATTCTTATTCTTCACATTCTTATTCTTCGCATTCTTATTCTTCGCATTCTTATTCTTCACATTCTTATTCTTCACATTCTTATTCTTCACATTCTTATTCTTCTTCGCATTCTTATTCTTCACATTCTTATTCTTCACATTCTTATTCTTCTTCGCATTCTTATTCTTCACATTCTTATTCTTCACATTCTTATTCTTCTTCGCATTCTTATTCTTCACATTCTTATTCTTCATTCTTATTCTTATTCGCATTCTTATTCTTCACATTCTTCTTCACATTCTTATTCTTCTTCGCATTCTTATTCTTCACATTCTTATTCTTCACATTCTTATTCTTCTTCGCATTCTTATTCTTCACATTCTTATTCTTCACATTCTTATTCTTCTTCGCATTCTTATTCTTCACATTCTTATTCTTCACATTCTTATTCTTCTTCGCATTCTTATTCTTCACATTCTTATTCTTCACATTCTTATTCTTCTTCGCATTCTTATTCTTCACATTCTTATTCTTCACATTCTTATTCTTCACATTCTTATTCTTCACATTCTTATTCTTCTTTGCATTCTTATTCTTCACATTCTTATTCTTCACATTCTTATTCTTCTTCGCATTCTTATTCTTCACATTCTTATTCTTCACATTCTTATTCTTCTTCGCATTCTTATTCTTCACATTCTTATTCTTCACATTCTTATTCTTCTTCGCATTCTTATTCTTCACATTCTTATTCTTCACATTCTTATTCTTCTTCGCATTCTTATTCTTCACATTCTTATTCTTCACATTCTTATTCTTCTTCGCATTCTTATTCTTCGCATTCTTATTCTTCACATTCTTATTCTTCACATTCTTATTCTTCTTCGCATTCTTATTCTTCACATTCTTATTCTTCACATTCTTCTTCGCATTCTTCGTGTTCTTTTTCTTCACATTCAACACATTCTTCTTTGCAGTCGACGTGTTTTTTTATCTTCGCAATCTTCGCATTCTTATTCTTAGCGGTCTTCAACGTAGGCTACATGTATTTTTTGTGTTCTTGATTATTTGCATTCCTTCATCGTTTTAAGGTTGGGTAAGCAGAAATCCTATTAACTTATTTTGCCAGATCATCATGATGCCCACATTTTTGCTGTAGTTGTCAAATAAAAATGTCTACTAATGATGATGTCAGCATAATATGACGTCACACATTGTGGGTCTATATATACGGCCTATGTTGCCAGTAGATGTCATTAAGCGATGGATCCGGTAGGCCTACGTACATAATTATTATTCAGTAACAGCAGCTGTGCATGTTATGCCATATACGAACGGTGTGAGTTAACTGTTCAATTAATTTCTGCGGACGTCAATTACAGCCTTGTGCCATATAGGATGTCGTTAAATTCTAAGTATTTCATGGATGGGCAGTAATTGAAATTACTTGAAATTGCGCAATGTTTAATTTGTTATATTGTAATTCAATTACATTGCCCATGTATTTTGTAATTTGAAATTACATTTCATGTCCCGAAGTAAGTCTTAAATTGTAATTCAATTACATTTTTCCAAGTAATTTGACCATCCCAGAGTATTCTATCAGTTCTTGCTAGTCTGCGTTCGAATGCCTATCATAAAGTTCAGCAAGAGGGTCGTTAACAATATTGTTGTCAACACTCGAGGTTTATTCTATTACGCCTTTCTAGCCTTGTCGCATACTTTGGCCTATTCTAGATAGCTTTGACGACGACATGAGCGTGTATGTTTACGTCGTTATACTTTCATGAATGAATGCAGTAGCCTACGCCTACGTACAAGATTAGGCTTCTCCTATGTCACAACATTTCTTAGCTTGTTGTAATCTCATAGGCCTAATTATGTAAAATACACAAGCTACGTTCTCGGAACACTACAGAGGAGCGGGGGTCCGAAATCCGCGGAAAACATCAATGACCTACGCGCAAGACAACACCGGTGACTCACGTGGAAATTTTTAGCATCATTACACGGCTCTCAATCTCGAACTTTCCATCACTGTTTGTAGCTAAATATAGATTTGCTTGTATAAAAGACAGGACCTGCAGTGCAGAGCCTCATATATAATTATACGGCTCTGCTGCAGTGTAACTCTGAAAACGTGCGGTTTTCAGTCAGCAGGATTTAGGCCTACTTGTATATACAGCTACTTGGATACCATAGGTTCAGTCATTGAGAAAAATGTCAGTTGAAATCTTGCGGTCGAACGAAAACCGTAAGTATACATACTGTTTTCTCCCTAACCGATGTAGGGCTAAAACGCCAAGGGTTGTTAAATAGGGCCTAGGGGCCTACCGTATTGCTGTAGGCTATAGTTATAGGCCTTATAATACGTGTCGTTGAAGTAGGCCTATCCCAGCTAAGAATAAACCACGGTTGAACAGAATAAGTTATAAGCTATTAAACCTTTCAATCTTTTTTGCTATGCAAAAAACCAAAATATGTAGGCCTAGTAATGCAACTATATGCCATAGTCGATGCATATAGGCCCTATGCAAACCCTTGAGCTTGAAAATTAGCTAGAACAAAATTTGCATCAATGTTTTCTCGAAAGCGGACTAGAGGCGGTAGGATATGCAGGTTTAATAGCTACAAACTAAAGCGAACTAAGCCATCACATTCGATAGGCGTAGCCTCGTAGGCCTACATATTAATTTTGAAGAAAATAGTTAGTTCTTGTTTATAAAAGCCTATGTCGATTAAATGTAGTCAAGTATACACGTAAGGGCAACTAATATTCGTAAAGTTTTTCTTCAGGAGTTACTTGCTTGTGGATGTCTACAGTTTCGACATCCACTGGAAGGCCAGTAAACTCTAGGTAAGTAAGCGCTATAACTACAGCTGTTTCCAGAATAATTTGGACAGAATAACTAGCCGCGCAGTGACCAGACGTATATAGGTCAGCTTGACAAAAGTTTTCCCACATTGTTATTATGGCATTTTGGACTACAATTATAATTTATATATATATATATATATATATAGCGCTTCTGAGTAGATTACCTTGAAGGGGCGCTATATAAATTGCCCTCTTGGCTTTAATAATAATAATATATATATAATATATATATATATATATATAATTGCAGCTCACAACACAATGAAACAATAGACAGTATTAAAATTCCTTGGGATTCTCACCTAAAGAACTACGTATATTTAGACATTAAGTAGCCTAAGTATATTTCCAGTAGTTGGGCTATATAATGACATAGTATGTGAACAGCTTGTGGGGGATTGGCCTGAAAACCACAACGGTTTTAGGGTCCAACACATTTCATATTCACTATTCAGAGACATCTTTGCAGGGTATTTAAGTTATCTTAAAATAATTTGTCAGAATCCGTTTTTAAAGATGATCTTGGCTAGACTGCTATAGGCACCTAATCTTTTAGAGTTTTGCAAAACTTTTAAATGTTTGAGGCCTCTGATTTAAATAATATGGTGATAGACAATTTTAGTTTCCTAGATTCCCCCCCCCTTGTCTCTGTTTTAGAATTTTACAAGACTGTTGGTCAAAACCCTAGATTTGAACATTATCATAAATCTTTTAATAATAGCAATGATGATGATGATGATGATGATGATGATGATGATGATGATGATGATGATGATAATTTGATTTATGTAGCAGTCTACTTCCTGTATCTGTTGTACAATCTAAATTCAAGATATTTTAAATCATCATTGCTATCTTTGAATTGTAGCTTAAAGAAATTTCCACGATATTGAATTCCACGATATGTAGATGCTAAATACTAATGTTGTGGTGCTATTTTAACATTGTAGTCAAAACATTTCAAAGCGACACACAGTTCGAAACAAACAGAATGCAGGAGTTCGAAAGACTTGCCTCTTTCGTGGATTGGCCAGAGGGCAACACTCCCTCGCCACTCACCCTCGCCAGATGTGGGTTTGCTTATTCTAGAGAGAGTAACAAAGTACTCTGTCCACTGTGCCAAATTCAACTGGACAACCTAACGCGAGATGCTAATCCAGCTGAAGAACACAAAAGGAGATCTCCAGGATGTCTACTTGCAAATGAGGTCGCCGCTGTTTCTAATTCTTCCGAGCCAATCAGACCTTTGCCCGAGACGTCAAACAGTACAAACAGTGCGCTCTGGGATGTGTACACTTCTGCGTCAAGACGTTACCATGGCCATAACAGACAAGATGACGTTGTGCCAAATGCGTGTCTAAGTCTGTCTGTTAGAGTTGATCGTCTAAACCCAGATTATGAATTACTGAGGAGAGAATGCATTCGTTTGGATACATTCTACGACTGGCCCTCATCGGCCCATGCCAGTCCAGAAGCGCTTGCTCGTGAGGGATTCTTCTACACCGGCTCGAGCGACCGGGTGCGGTGTGCGTTCTGTCACAATACTCTCCACACCTGGGAAGCGGGCGACAATCCAACAGAGGAGCACAGGAAACATTTCCCCCGATGCCCCTTTGTGATGAATCTTGACGTTGGAAACGTTAGGATTGAAAATGGTGTTCAACTGGAGAATAGTGGTCAGAATCTTCTGTCTCTGACCGGTGCTATCATGACAGGTGCATCTGCGAATCACACATCTGCTGGGCTGCCCTCTCTTGAGGCGTTTATGAGCACTTCTGCTGTGCGTGCTGCCCTGGAAATGGGTTTTGCGGAAGAGAGCGTGAAACAAGTTGTACAGCAACACCTAACTGAGACAGGTTTGTAAATTTATCAATATTATTATTATTATTCCTAGTTTTCGTGATGCCATGCTGCTTGATTTTTGCAGAAATTATTTACATTGATATAAAACACTTACTTAACTGACATTGATTTTACTGCTGCCATGCCTATTTCTCATTCTATGTTAATTGAACTGACACATGTTTCCTTTCTAGTTCTATCAACTTGTTCCATCATAGTGGGGAAGACTAGATAAGCCCATTGGGCTTCTTCTCCCCATGAATCGATTTTTATTATTTAACCTGTTAGACTATAACCTCTTCAATTTTTGTTTCTTATTAATGGCGCTTACGAAATGTAAACTGTTAATAACTGTATTCACACGTGTACATTGTACCCACTGTTCATGGAATCGATTCGAATAAATTTGATTTGATTTGATTTGATATGTTATGCACAGAAGGGCTGAAGATCGTTCGCATAGAGAAAGGAATTAAGAGAAATTAGAAATTTAGGAATTAATTAATAAATAAATTGAAACAAAATTAATCCAATACTTTACCAGGTTCAGGTAATGCGTTGTTAGTTAAACATGTGTTTAGTAAATGCATTTATTTGTTTATTCATTCATATTGGAATCCTTTTATTCTGCCACTCATTTTTGCATATACATGTATGTTGTTCTAAAAATTCTGTGTGGCTTGTTTGGTTATCGCACTGATGACATTTGTCAGTTGTGAGCCTTTCAAAATATTTTAGCCAACTTATGCTGATCTCAAAATTATTGTTTGCAACCATTGTTTGCAAATACAGGCAACACAACGGTTAGTAAATGGTCTGTGGACTTCTTAGTAATTGTACTGTGCAATGGTCTTTGTCATAATTCTGTCACTCATAGTCTTTATGAAGTGATTTTTTTTACAGGAGAATTATTTCCAAGTGCTGAGTCACTGGTGGAGCAACTTCTGTCATCGGGAATCAGTCAGTCATATATAGGGTCGGGTAAACAGACAAGTACTGCTTCTGCATCCAATGCCACTTCGGCTTCTCTCAGTTTAGCATTTCCTGCCTTTTCCTCATCTTTTAATGCCCCTTCATCTTCTGCAACTGTAGCTGCTCCTCCGTTTCTTCGTGCCTCTTCATCTTTGACAACTGAAGCGTTCTCTGCTGCTTCTCCTGCTGCAGCAGCACAGTCTGGTGCTTCTGCATCTCTTGGTGGTGAAACTGTAGAAAGAACTGGAGAAGAAAGACATGAAGAAACAAGCATTCCACTCAACGAAGGTGCAAAGAAAGGTTGGTTTCATTGCATATACATTTGTTAACTATAATTAAAGTTGTTTTTATTTATAAATACTGGATAAGTTTTAGGTGATATATTTTACTGAAAGCTGTTGGCATTGAATTCTCTCATTCCCCTAGAATACTTTCCCTTTGATATTGAAGTAGACATGGAAAAATTGAATCTGATGCGGATGCGAAATTATTTAATTTATTTTTGCTCTCTTTGAAGGAAATGGTCCAACCAAGAAACGAAGACGAGGCCCTAAGAAGGAAAAGATGGGTGCTAGTGTCGGTGGAAGTAGCACTTCACTGGTTGGTTCAAGTGAACTACAAGCCGTTCCTGGTGAGACGAGTTCAGGAGCTACCGCAGCCGCTGCAAATTCTCCTGCAGACGAGAATGCTGGCTTAGCTGTTGATCCTGGTAAGACAAACTAACGAGTAACTGCTGTTAAGAAATATCTTACTTCTGAAATTACATGTGATATAAGCTTACTGCTGTACATAGAGAAAATCATAAATCAGTTAGCAGGAATTTTGTTTTATCTGTACAAGGAAAATTAAAAATTAGTTGGTAGAAATTTGTTATTTGATATTGCTGTGAGGTTTAAGAGAACTAAAATATGATTCAAAAGCAATTTAATTTGTCTTTGTGTGCACCTTGCAAAGAATCGGGCGTGCCTCTGTAAGAAGTTTGGCTATTTAATTTTCCTGACCTTTGCTGGATGGCTGCGACACACCGAGTGTAAATTATGTAGTGGTTTTATGGCTGATGTTGTTAGAGGGGCTACTGGAATGGCCGCCGATTGGTTAGAGCCCTCACCTTGTAATGTGGGGTGTATGGGTTTGAGCCTCCACTGAGACGGTTACTGCGTAGGAACCTTGAGCAACTCCTTTGCTCACATTTGCTCAACATTGATGCTTGGTTATTAGTAGTGTTTAGTAAATGCATAATAATCTTGAGATGTTTTTCTGTCCAGGCAAGGCACTTGGCCTCTGACCTCTGTGTTAGGAAGTTAGAATATACTTTCTAATGCAAGGCATTAGAACGTCTATGCATTTCCTGCACTGCTATAAAAACCGGTTTCTGTGTTCTGATTTTAAGTATCTTTGTTTTTCTGCAGAGGAAGAACACCTTTTGGACGAAAACAGTCGCTTGAAGGAAGCCAGAACATGCAAGGTTTGCATGGATAAGGAAGTGAACACAGTTTTCCTTCCGTGTGGCCATCTCATCTGTTGTGACAACTGTTCTCCTAAGGTTCGCAACTGTCCTCTTTGTCGAACCTTCATCAGGGGTACGGTCAAGACGTACCTGTCATAAGAAGAAAAGTTCTGACCACCTGCATACTTCGCTTTGGAATAGTTTTCTTTGACATCTTTCTGTTTTTATGTGTTGGAGTATAGATGTTTAAGATGTCTCTTATCTGGATTTAACTTGATAAAAAAAGTGATATCTGCAATCTGCAATTTTTTAAGCTATTTTTTATATGTTGGATGTTTGTATCAAGAGACATAAATAACTCACAAAAGTGCTGCAATGCATGATAGATTAGTATTTATGGCATTATTTCTGTGTGTTTTATTTATTATTTCATGAAGTGTCCAGGGTACATTTTATGTCCGTACACAGGCATTTCTCTTGTACTTAACATTTGGAAACTACAGTTTTTTTATTTCGCATGAAAATTGGAGTACAATTTTCAAATTAACTTCTCCAGTGAAGTATGATTTTTGGTTGTGAGATCTCATGAAGCATT
Source organism: Aporrectodea caliginosa (assembly GCA_020284085.1). Taxonomy (NCBI): domain Eukaryota; kingdom Metazoa; phylum Annelida; class Clitellata; order Crassiclitellata; family Lumbricidae; genus Aporrectodea; species Aporrectodea caliginosa. Next base: position 1,558,665 of record JACEVL010000469.1, read on the forward strand.
AATGTCTTTGTAAAAATAATGATGCTGGTGAAGTCATTAGAACATGTTAATGTAGTTAATCGCAAACAAAAGTTTTAGTTTATAGCTGTGATAAAATAGTTGCAAACAATTACTGTATTTTTACATTTTGTAAACTTTTTATACTTTGTGGAGTCATAATTCTGAAAAAACATATTGTTCAACATTTCTGCATGGAAAAAGCTCATTCGTGAAAACTGAATTAATGTTTTTGGTCAAAATTATCTCTGGCTATTATGTCGTGCACATTGACGTAATAGACCAATCTGTTATTTTAGCTGCTGACTTGTACTTAACAAGTCATTTGAATACTTGAATCAGCTGTGGCATATCATTTTATTCAAATTATTTGAATAATTTACGTCTGAAAATGAGACTTTCTAATTTGTGATGATACTTGAAAGCCTTCAAGATGCAGGCCAAACTATCTTGTAATTGGTTTTGCTTTTGTTTTAATTTTTAATGCTCATATAATTTTATAATTTAATTTATAATTTAATTTTTAATAGTCATATACAATTTCGAATTTAATTGAGTTAATTTAATTTAATTGAGTTACATCGCCTGAAATGACCAATAAAGGGCTTTATACTTTAATGACGAGCTGCACTGGATTTCAGTCGCTTTTAATTGAGTTAATTTAATTTAATTGAGTTGCAGCGCCTGAAATGATCAGTAAAAGGCTTAATACTTTAATGACGAGCTGCACTGGATTTCAGTCGCTTGTCATTAAAGGGTTAAAGCAATTTATGTGTATCTACCTGACCATGGGATTTTGACCTGACAGTGAAACTAACCCAGACAGCTGGCTGTTGTGAACTTTTTGACTAAGTGCCAGTGAATAAGCTGGCACTTAGTGCCAGCTTATTCACTGGCAACTGAAACCGCTTTCGAATTCCTCTGAATTCTTCTTCAGTTTGCCCTGTGACTGACTTGACACTCTTCGTAGGCTACAGTCAGTCTTTGCCTTCCATCCTACAGATAAAACTTACCAGGTCATGGTCCTTAAAGTCTAGAGCATTTTTGTGGCTGACTTGGCTTTTGTGTGGTGCTGAGAAATTGAGATTTATATTACATTACTATCTGAACATTTATATAATGCTTTTGAAGAACGTCCTGCAGACATTTTGTTGTAATTGCACTTGTATTCTTTAAATGATGATCTTGAAACATTTGTTTGCATACTTTAGTTATGTTAAAGAAATTGCAAACACATTCCATGATAAAAACTCAGTTTTGTGTATTTGAATAATTTGTGTCTGAAAATAATACTTCATAATTTGTAATACTTGACTAGCCTTTAAGATGAAGACCAAACTATCTTGTTACAATGTACATGAGTTTAGTTTTTGTGTTTCAATTTTCAATGCCTTGTTACAATGTACACGCGTTTAGATTTTGTGTTTCAATTTTCAATGCAACAGTCAGTCATATACAATTTAAAGTGAATTTGGACATTTTATTGATGTTCTGAACAGTGAATATTTCCAATTCGAAACTAGTCAGCGGCATTTTAAAAATTTACCATATCTAACTTCTGTTATTGTGGTTTGTCATGTATGCATACAAGTACCTTATTCTCTGTTTTTCAAAATTCTGACTTTTGTGTACATTTGGAAGTTCAAAGTTAACTACTATTCTTTAATATCTGTGATGTCAACTTGATCTCAAAACTTCTGAAACGCTACTTCGAAGCTAAGTACAAGGCACCAGCTTATTCACGAGTGAAAATCAGTATTATTAATGGCATTAAAGTTTGAAACTTTGCAATTTGGTGAACATTTCATCATTCCAGTCTAGATACTCAGTGAATCACACACACACAGTGATGTTAACTGTAAATGGTCAGTGGTCAGTAATGTAAGGAAAATGTTGTAATGCTCTGTGGAGAAATTTTTTTAAATTTTCAGCTCACATTTGAACACGAGTGACTTTGTACAAAGGACAAATAAACTACCTGCAATGCAATTCCTTTGTTGATTAATATTCATTTAATACATTTAACTTTGTAAAAATACCTGCATCATTTTAATTTTCGTTTTGAATGCTCAATCCATGATTAGTTACTTCAGTTGGTGCTATACCTTGTTGGCTTTGTAGCCAAGGTTCACAGATGAGATTAAATATGCCACAGCAGCAAGTATTATGAGTTATCTTTAATTTTGTGTTCAATAAAATTATTGCAAGATTTGCAAAAAGTCAGTGAAGCTTTTCTTTTATATAATGCGTTTTGTATGTATTTGTGTTTTTCTTGGTGATATGATGTGCAAAATTTTCTGAAACTGCAGAAATGTTACTCGTAATTCTAAATGTGATTTCAATACGGCTTTAAATAGTTACATGTGTTCCACAGGTGTTAAATTCAAGTTATATGTTCTGTAAACTGAAACTTTTGTTTGATGATGATTACATTTATGCATATCAAATACATGGTATGAATGTTCAGTTGCATTCCTGATAAAATAATAGTATTATGTTGAAGTGTTTAATGGTAAAGAAAATTTAAACAGAAAAGTTGTTATTATTTGTTGTATTGAAGTGTGGTGTGGTGATCAAACAGGCACCATGGCATTTTCTACATATATCTAGACTACCCAGAGTTAACTTAATTGCAGCACATCACGTGTTACCCATTGTGCAACATAGTAGCAGATTAGTTTAGTGCTTGACTTGTAGCACAAGTATTTGAATTCGAGCCTTTCCAAGACAGTTACTGTGTGGGTCTTGAGCAAATACAATTTAATACATGCAATAGGTTTGCAGGTTGAGCGTCACCGGGTTCACCAGTTTGTATTCTCCCAAGCAAGTTCTTAATTCATGACAAGGATTTTTATATAGCACCCGTTCAAGAGTACTCAGGAGTGCTCCCGACCCGTCCAAATACTAGTCAAGGTTAGAATAGTGGAATTGTCTCTGGGCATTAGGCAAAGTGTCACAGGGAATTCATTCCAGGTCGCAGGGCATCCTGCATAAATTCTTGGTGCCATCAGGTGTTACTTTGTAACTTAGTTTTGTTAAGTACGTGAAAGAAATGCACTTGAAAATGGAGTGATGTCCAAAGGTCTTCAAGTCATATTGCACACACTAGTGGCAACAACAATACTCTGATTTGTTACAATATAGTGTAAAAACAAATGCAATATAATTATGTAGAATTGAATTAAAAGGTTGAAATTGATTTACAGAGTGCTTTAGTGAGTCAACTTTGTATTTTGATAATTTTGAAGTGCTGTTTATGAGCTTGTATTCAGAAATTGGTGCTATCTTGTCTCTTGATTGACTGGATGAAGTTTTTGTTCATATACTTGGAGCCCAGTTCCCAACTTTAGTTTTGTTAAAAAATTGCAGACATATTCCAAATATACAAGACTCTGTATTGTATATTTGAATAACTTGTGTTTAAAACTACGACTGTAATATTTTGTGGTACTTGAATAAACTTATACTGGAACAAAAAAAACTTTGTATCTTGCATATTTGAATAATTTCTTTATTTCCAACTAAAGACAACTGATATCCTTGATCGATTTACCGGGTAATTTAAAACTGATGATATCAATTTATTTTCTTTATGTGTAGAATTATTAAGATTGAAATTGGTTTACAGAGTACATTACTGAGTCAACTTGTGTTGAAGACAATTTCAAAGCACTATTTATGAACTTCTATTGATGTGAGACTAAAAAATATGAGGTAAAACTGATGTTGATATAAAACTAAAAACTGAAAAATTCATATCTTGAACATTTGATACAACTTAATTATTTTGGAAAACAGGTTTACAGCAAGTTGTCTTTAGTTGAGACTGATTTAGTTTTGCTTTGATAGTTTCTTGTTTGTTTAATCAATTTAGGCTTAGCTTTCTGTATACAGAAAAACGTGTTTTTATAAAGTTTTCATTGGCTTTCCTTAGTTTTCTGTACAGAGAAAAAAACGTGTTTTTAAAAATAGTTTTGCTTGGGGCATTTCCCCATCTGCTTTAGTTGTGAACGACTGTCTCGGTGCACTGGCGTCCTCGTCGCGACAGTTGGAAACTGCCAATTCTGAATTGGCAGGCAAACGAGTGCACAGAGTACATATACTGCAATACTTCACATCAATGTGATATATTGATCAGAGTTATTATGATAATGATTCTTCCCATTGAGATATTATTAGGTATTATATTACTATTATTATTATAAAATTGGTAAGTTTTATCTGTGGTAAACAAAACTTTATTATGAAAGTCATGAGAAGCTGGCTGGCTATTTAAGATGATGGCTATCATTATTATTTTTTCACATTATTATTATTATTATTATTATTATTATTATTATTATTATTATTATTATTATTGTGTATCAGTGGCAGTAATAGTATTATTATGGAAAGTTATCATGGTTATTGTCTGAAGCGCCATTATCATTATTATTATTATTATTATTATTATTATTATTATTATTATTATTATTTTTGCCCTAAGGTACTTCATTTCCCCAGGGTCTTAGAAATTATAAAAATTAATGATTATTATTATTATTATAATACAGAAACTATAATTATTAGTTTTAATTAGTAACTTCTATTGTGCCGGTGTTTATTGCAAAAGGCATCAACTGGTGCATTTTGCAATGACAGGCTGATTCTGTTATGCATATATTATATTTTTCAATTGAATATACCACAGCATAATCGTGTAACATTGGGCATATGTTCCGTATGTGTTCTATTTTAAATCAACTCATGTTGAACGTTGGATATATTTTTCTATGGTATTTTTCTGTTGTTGGTCTTTGAAATGGTGAAATTGTGTCGAAAACTCTTGCACAATAAAAGCCAAAGCATATCAAGTGTGTGTAAAATATATATTTTGTGATCAGTTTTCGTTTTCAGTCGATGTTTCCAGGGTTTGTTATCGGTACACTACTTTAAGCAAGTGCCCCAGATGCAGGGACACAATGTGTCATGTGCAGCTGTTCTCATTACATGTTTATCTGACCTACTTACGACAGAACTTGTTTACATAGCTGTCCAAGGTTGCTGTGGTCCAAAATATAGGCCATCTCCTGGCCTATAATTATTACAGAAAGTAGGCCTATATGTGATGGTTATGTATATCTTATGTGAATAATTCCAGTGGGTATTTCATGATTCCAGTGGGTAATTATACATACCCATTACCCACCCAGTTGGGTGGGGTATGTGTTTCATGTTATCGCCTGTAGTCCTGTACCCGCCTGTTATTTGTTTATTATTATTATCATCGTGTGCGTAGGGGAAATTTCAGCGGTAGGGGGTGGGACAAGAAGCCGCAAGCTTTTAGGCTACTTCTGCCCAAAACAAAAACAAATCCAGAATAACTGGCGTCATGCGTATGAAGCGTGTGTGATCTATGTGGGCTATGTAGCCTATGACGGTAGGCCTAGACCTCACCAGTAGGCCCTAACCACCTTTTCTGTAACTCTCCGTCAACATCCAGTCCATTAGGCTAACGTCACTCTTGGTTTTCCTGTTGGCTTTTCCCCTCTATTTTTCTTCCCTTGATTCTTACGAGACGATCTCCTCTCATTATATGACCCAATCACTTTCTCTGTGCGTCTTCTGATTGTTTCCGTTAAGGATCTTTTTCGTCTACCATTTGTAGTAGGTCTCAGTGGCGTAACGAAGGGGGCAGAGGGGGCAGCCGCCCCCGGGCGCAGCACCAGAGGGGCGCAAAATTAGCTTTCAGTAGTACACAGTAGACCTACTATGACAAGAACGGTTAAAAGTCAACAAGAAAATTAAAAGGGGCGCAGTCATCAATCCTTGTCCCCGCGCTCTGAAACCCTTCGTTACGCCACTGGTAGGTCTATCTCTGCATTTGTTTTTCGTTCTATCCAGCCGATTCCAGTGGCGTAACGAGGGGTTTCTGCGCCCGAGGGCAATGCATAAAGACTGTGCCCATTCATATTTTCTAGTTGACTGTTAATCATTCATATCATAGGTCTAGTATAATACTCCATGGTAACATTGTGTACTAATTTAATACAATTACAACTATAATATAGGTTCCAGATTTTATTCAATGGTTTTTTCTGTAATAAGTAATGCAACACAAGGCCGTATTTATGGGGGTGTTTTGGGTGTTTAAACACCCCCCGAAATTAAATGATGTATAATATAAATATTGAATTTACTAACATATACGGTGTAAGAACTAAGAGCACTCATGTGAACTTAAGATGATGCAGCTCTGCAGTGCTTTGAGAGCTCACAGCGCTACTCCAAACCCCTTATAGACGGTTGACTTGGTTGCTTGTCAGCTTGTTCAAGAACGAGTAAACACCCCCTGAAACCCCCTAAAAAGGTTTAAAGCTATACTGGATACGAGCTAATATTTCTGGCTTTTGCAGATGCAAACGCATAGGCTATATTACTTTGTCAAAATCGATTTGATATAAACGTCTTTTTCAATGCTTTTCAATCGTCAAATTACTCAATAGGTTTTGGCTCGATGACTTCGTGAATAGGCTACGTCAGAATCAGCTTAATCTTACTAAAATTAATGTTGATTTTCATCGGATTCTTGGTATTCACTGTTCTCAGTAGGCCTACCGTAGCGATCTACCCAGCCATAATAATAATAATAATAATAATAATAATAATAATAATAATAATAATAATAATAATAATAATAATAATAATAATTTACTATTTGAATCGTGCTCACATTGTAGACAGCTATCGCATCTTAATAATAATAATAATAATAATAATAATAATAATAATAATAATAGAGATTTGAGTGCCGTAGTGTGTAAGCAGTCGATGACTCGAAGCAACGATTCAGAAGCACTGGAACAGGGCTATGGAACAGGGCGAAATTCCGGGATGGGATGGGCCTCACATTTTCAGACTATAGTTACTTTATCGTGAAATATGATTATATGAAATAGGCCTAGCAATCATAAATGAAAAAAGGTAATAAAATGAAATAACAAATAATGGTGTGTGTGTGTGTGTTTTATATATAATATTAATAGATAGATAGCCTACCTATGCAGGCCTATTTAAAATTGTCGTTGACTTGTTTGAAAATATTAGTAAATATATCCGTTCAGAACTGTTACATTACATTGCAACGTATCGTAGGCCTATATCTATGTATTTTAATTTGTTTTATCTAGACTGTGTTCTCATAATTTGCACAATTTACGTCGTTATTGGTGAAGTTGATCTTTGGGGAAGGGTGGGGTGGGGAGGGCGCTATTTTTACGTTTGGCACAGGGCGCAATTTAAGGCTATAGCTTGCTACGTCGCTGACTATTATAGGCCTATATAGGGCCTATATTCTTACCACGTTTTAAACTGAAAACCAAATTGTGCTTATTTCAAATTTAATCTATTGAATTTAATAATACAATTTCTGTCGCATATAGTAGGCCTACTTAACACTCAATGCTAATTTTGCGCCCCCTCCCGGCTGCGCCCGGGGAGGCCGCCCCCTGCCGCCCTCGTTATGCCACTGGTTGACTCCATCCTCCGCATGTAACCACATCTCGAAGGCCTCTTTATCACAGCAATTTGATTTCGCTTCACACGCAGTGAAAAATGACAAATTAACGGTATCCGGACGATTGGTCAATGGTCATAGGACGATTGGTCATAGTGCGATTGGTCATAGGACGATTGGTCATAGGACGATTGGTCATAGGACGATTGGTCATACGGACGATTGATCATACGGACGATTGATCATAGGACGATTGGTCATACGGACGATTAATCATAGGACGATTGGTCATACGGACGATTGGTCATAGGGCGATTGGTCATAGGACGATTGGTCATAGGACGATTGGTCATACGGACGATTGATCATACGGACGATTGATCATAGGACGATTGGTCATACGGACGATTGGTCATACGGACGATTGGTCATAGTGCGATTGGTCATACGGACGATTGATCATAGGACGATTGGTCATAGGACGATTGGTCATACGGACGATTGATCATACGGACGATTGGTCATACGGACGATTGGTCATACGGACGATTGGTCATAGGGCGATTGGTCATACGGACGATTAATCATAGGACGATTGGTCATAGGACGATTGGTCATACGGACGATTGATCATACGGACGATTGATCATAGGACGATTGGTCATAGGGCGATTGGTCATAGGACGATTGGTCATACGGACGATTGATCATAGGACGATTGGTCATACGGACGATTGGTCATACGGACGATTGATCATAGGACGATTGGTCATACGGACGATTGGTCATACGGCGATTGATCATAGGGACGATTGGTCATAGGACGATTGGTCATAGGGCGATTGGTCATACGGACGATTGATCATAGGACGATTGGTCATAGGGCGATTGGTCTTACGGACGATTGATCATAGGACGATTGGTCATAGGACGATTGGTCATACGGACGATTGATCATACGGACGATTGATCATAGAACGATTGGTCATACGGACGATTGGTCATAGGGCGATTGGTCATAGGGCGATTGATCATAGGACGATTGGTCATAGGGCGATTGGTCATACGGACGATTGATCATAGGACGATTGGTCATAGGGCGATTGGTCATAGTGCGATTGGTCATAGGACGATTGGTCATACGGACGATTGGTCATAGGGCGATTGGTCATAGGGCCTATTAGTCATAGGTCACATGGGTCATAGGGCCTGTCGGTCATAGGTCCTCGGCGATGGGACTATCGAAGGCTATCGAAGGCTAAATCCGAGAAGTTTTTAAAACATGAACAACCATTTACTGGATCATTTACTGTGAAATATGTAATACGAAATACTAACAATACGTAAAAGTCTGGAATTATCCTAAATAAGTTTCTTGATTGGCACTGATTGTATTTGTCTAAAAATGATCGGTGTCCCCAATTGATGCCTTTTATACTTGAGTAACATACGGGTCAAACGTTTATTATTTCGATCGCACGTTAAGTTCGTTGAAGTGAGTACTGTTGATGCCTGTAAGTAATTATCCAAATAAGTTTCTTGATTGGCACTTATTGTATTTGTCTAAAAACAATGAATGTCCCTAATTGCTGCTTATTTTGCGTTCGGTGTGTTAAGCTTAAAACTAAGAATGTCCATGACTAACGACTACAACCAAGTATGTCGGTTTATTAACGGCATATGACCAATAGTCCTATGACCAATAGGCCCTATGACCAATCGTCCTATGACCAATCATCCTATGACCAATCATCCTATGACCAATCGTCCTATGACCAATCGTCCTAGAACCAAATTGACCTGTTATTCTCAAATTGTGGAGTAAAACCAAATTGACCTGTTATTCTCAAATTGTGGAGTCTTTAGGCAAGGCTACGTGGGTGACGGTGGGTCAGAAATATATCGTCGGCGGGCAAGAAATGTCCCGCAGGCCGGACTTTTGACACCTCTGCTGTAGGCCTAGGTTATTTCTCTAAGCATAGTGAAGTTCCCGTTTCAAAGCAATGAAGATATTAACTAAATTCACTGCAGATCAGCGGCATTAGCCTACTCAACAATAACGAATCCATGGACATTATATAGGCCATGCCCCCATCGAAGTTGGGTGACGAGCCATCGGTGGATTCCAAACCCGAATTAACCTATAAAAAATGTAGGCCTATCTCTAAGAAAGTGACCTAAACGGGGTTCCGCGCTAAGGGCTCCGCTGCAGTTCAGTGTAAAATGAAAACAACTTACTTTACAAAAGGATGAGCAATGAGCAGAATTTTTCAAAACTTGCAGTCACACTAATAATATATGTATTTGTAATGTAATATAATAGCCTGCACTGGAGGTCAATTAGCTGATATTCAAAGTTTAACATTCTAAAGCCTAAATATTATCACGACATTAGTAGGCCCTACATTGCAAGTAATTACAATTACATTTATTTCTTGAAAAATTGGACGGCTGAAACGCACTGGGTTCTGTGAGTAATGAGTGCTTTGTGTAAGGTTCCGTCACTACAAAAAGGGTTAAAACCTCTGCTCTAGGCGAACATTAGGCTATTCATTGGTCTGTGAGTTAGCCAGAGGCCTATCAACCAGAAGCAATTAGCTTCCTCCCATTCGAAAAAATGTAGGAGATGCCAGAGGCGCACGCCAGACGTTACACTTTTAAAATAAATTGGGTGCGTAGAAAGAGCGATGACTGCACCACGAGCAAAACGTTATCAGAAGGTCCGACATGAAAACCGTCGTCTTGGTAATGACGACCTAATTGGGTATCAACATTTTGGGGACACAGGGAAATGAAACTCCCACCCTACTGCTTCCCTCCCCATTGAAAACCTCGATCTGGATTAGATCCACTATAGGGCCTCCCACTCGAAAGAACCGCGACAACGCCCTCAGAGTTCCTATCGTAAATACTTCAGTCTCCAGGGGCATACGTGTTGACAGGGCCCATATACGTTTGACCACCGATTGCCACCAGTGGCACAATCGGGCCAGCTATCTGTGTAAAGCATCGGCCTATTTGTGCAAGCCAGATAGGCCTACATGTGTAAAATTGTGTATATGTGAAATGCGCCATATTTTATTGCGAGTGAACGGTTTTAAAATTTCAATGGGAAATAGGAAGCTAGATGACACCATAATAGCCAGAATTCTCTCAGGATGGGTAACTTCTGTCAAAGGAATCTTTATGTCTGATACAGGGAGACGTACACGATCGAAGGTCCAGTTCAATACGGGCTTGCACCACTTGATTAACCTGCCATGCAGCCATGGGTATTAACTGTTGGCGACATCATTTTCTTAGCCTCGGCATATAAGGGTGGATGGCCAATCCTCTCCCTCGCCGTCTCTTCTTCCCACCGACAGTGCACGGTCAGTGTACTCATTATAGCTGAGTTGGCTAGGGGGCGCAGGTGGAGCAGAAATCTCAAACCACATTTTTTCCCTGGCGGAGATTTTAACCCTCGACCTCTCTACTAACAGTCCAGCACGCTAACCACTACACTATCGGGCACCCATTATGAACAGTAGATAAAATCTACGTTGTTGACAACTAATCTGGGACAAAACGATCACAAACCTGCATGACGCCACCATACGACTAAAGTTGAAGCAAACGCTTAAGAAATTCTGCGAGGCACAAATTATATCATAAATCAGTAAAATTCTTAAGTGTTTTCAGAAATTCAGTCTATTTTAAACAAAGCATAGATTAATTATTTTAATTAATAGCGAATTTGCGAGTAAAGATTAGCGTTGACGTGTATCGCCTTTTCTCTTTCTGCAGGCAGAAGGCTGCTAAGTCTATAAAGTGTGTGATTAGTTTGAAAGATGGAAGCGGTGAAGCGGTGTCCGTTCGAAAGTTGCGTTCGTCTATTGCTTAAGAGAGGCGGGTTTCTTGGCAGAATCCGCTATAAGAAACAGAACAAAAATACACAGTGTCATCAGGACAGACAGACAGACAGACGTACAGGTCCACAGATTCATAGGTTATCCACACAGAGCAGGTTATTGTTATTGATATAGGCTAAGCATTACACACAGGCGTAGGGAAATTTCAGTGGTGGGGCAAGATTTTATTCGGGGAAGTTGGAACCGGGTATGCTACTGAGTGTTGAACTTCTAATACTTCTGGCTCCTTCAGCAATCTGTACTTTAGTAACTTCCTCTGAAGGTTGTATCATAACTCGAGCTGCACCAGAATCATGTACATCTTCACATGGATGCATGTTCATTCTGTACCACTCTTCTGTCTTCAGCATGTTCCCGGCGCCTACTTGCCCGAAAAACAGGAATGCCAAAAAATTTGGGGCACTTGCCCCTGCCCGCCCCGCAGGGCCTCCTACGCCTGTGGATACATATGCATTAGATTATACGAATGGACGGACGGAGGTATGGATGAATGGATGCATGTACTTTTGGTGGATGGATGGTTGAATAGAATAGATGAGCGGATGCACAGATGGTTGGATGGTTGGATGGGTGGATGGGTGGACATGGCGTAGCCGGACTTGGATTCAAGTGTATGCAACTTCACAGAATCTGGGTTGGTGGATCGATCGATCTAAAGAGTCGACGTCAGGCATACAGACAGGGGGGTAGTAACGAGTGTTTCCAAGAACAAGCGTTCCAAAATTTTCGACGGCGGAGCTACTAAGGGGCGTTTTCCAAGGATTTTCGAGGGGAGGGTAGTAACGGGAGTTTTTCAAGAGGAGGCAACTTGCCAAAATCCTGGTCATTTGCGTCGTTGATCAATTGAAACTCCACTATATGGAAAAAACCAAGAGGAGGCAATTGCCTCCTCCTGCCTTCATGTAGCTACGCCTATGCGGATGGATGGGTGTATGTATGGGTGGGTTGGTGGATCGATCGATCTAAAGATCGGTCAGGCATACAGACAGACAGTCAGACAGGCATACAAACAGACAGACAGGCATACAGACAGACAGGCATACAGACAGGCAGACAGATAGGCCCTATCGTCAGTTTGTTGCAGTGTCACTGTGATGGAATAATTTTTTTGTGTTCGACGTGTCAACCTATTAGTTTTTTAATTTACCTCGTTTCTTAAGGGCCTCGATTACTTTTTCGAGGCTGACCCCTCCCTTCTTTGCCAACCGGATTTCATTGACGAGCTTAGCAACGACCACATTTGCTGCAAACAAACACACCGTCGTCATGCATAATAAATCAACCCTAACAGTCCACACAAACTCATCTCCTTCTTATACGTGTCCTCACTTGTTACACCGTATTCATCAGGGATGGGCAAATTACTCGGAAAAATGTAATTGAATTACAAATTACAAATTACTTTGGGACATGAAATGTAATTTCAAATTACAAAATACATGGAAAGTGTAATTGAATTACAAATTAACAAATTACAAATTGTTCAATTTCAAGTAATTTCAATATAGGGCCTATAATTTACGTTATTTCAGTTACTGCCCATCCCTGGTATTCATCTCTCCAATCCAGACGAGGACTACGATCTTCATCGCAAGCTGACTTTGTTGTCACACGATCACTTAGAAAACTTGGTAATCGTGCATTTCCACTAGCCGGTCCAGCTGAATGAAATAAACTGCCGGACTTTATTCGCAGATCTTCAACATTATCGCTCTTCAAAAAGAACCTCAAGACTTATTTGTTCAAGATTTATTATGACTAGACTTTCCTGTTACGCGCTTTTGTGCAAGATTCTTTTTGTTTAGGCGCGCGCTATAAATGACAGTTTAATAGTAATAATAATTAATAATCAACTTTCTTGCACAGAGCGTCTCAAAGTACGCTCTGATCAATAATAATTATAGGCTAGCTATTAAACCGGGTCAGCAGTAGGGCCTAGCGATCGTTTTTGGCGTTGACCCTACTCAACTTAACCCAGATGTTTTCCGTAAATTGCTATACCTTCCTCTTCGCCTCCTACGGGTTTTGTTTCAGCTTCAGCCAAGTTTTCCATCTTCGAAATGTGATTCTGAGAAAGAAGACCGATACATATGAGTAAGAAATGAAACAAAATAGTTTTCACACAAATAAAAACTACAGATAGTATGCGCTACTTATGTAGAACTTAAGGCCATATAATTATCTTGATCTGCAAACAAAGTTTACCAAACTTGACTTTACCTGCCTATCAGAGGCGTAACTCTTGTCTAGAAAGTGGGGTACGAAACTTTACATCGTTTTCCCTTCGTGACTGTTAAATAGGCCTAATTATAACGGCGCCGTTTATGCGTCATGCCTAATAATAGCTATAGTAATAACCACAATATTAACAATAATGATAATCACAATAATGATAGTAACAATGAAGATGACTATAATGGTGATCACGTTCGGTAATTTTAATAATTATGTATGTTCGTTTATTCATTCAATCTTGCTGGCATCTGCAAGTTGTGTCCTATAGGAATTACATAAGTGCGGGTCACTGATTGTGTAGTACAGTTGTTAGATTGGTCAATGGTCATTAGTCCTACTTGTTTGTGAGCTTTGATAACTTCCATCAAGCCCAACCAGCAGCTTTTGTCAAAAGACTCTTATGTAGCCATAATTCCAACTCTTATCGAGGGCTTTTGTAGCGCCTATCCACAGTTTATATTGAATGACTTCTGTAGCGCCGTAATATATGCTTTTCTTATGCGTCTGGTTTGTTTTACCTTAGCCAGGGCTCTGTCATTTGGGTCTCCAAGTTTGTTGATAGTCTCCTCTATCTGTGCTGCACTCAACTTCCTCTTTGCAACTACAATCAATCAGTCAATCAATCAATCAATCAATCAATCAATAAACCAACCAACCAATCAATCAATCAATCAATCAATCAATGAGTCACCAGACAATAAATTATTGAGCGCATTTCCTGTTTACCTGAGTCGCATCAGTTAGCTTTGTAAGCGGCGCTCTGGGAGGATCTGAGAGACGCTCAATAATAATATTTATTTCAGAAGTAAGCCACAATCGTGAGTCGAACCTGTGCTTGCACACACAGAGACGCATGGGACGTACGCTCTAGCCAATGTAGCGAACCAGTAGCGATAGTGCATCTACCGTAACACCATTCTGTCTCCTGCGCTTGAATTCCGTTGGATTATTGCGGACTTGAATTGATATAGCGCCGGTGTGTAAGCTGGTCTCAGTGACGTGGATTTTGTGTGGCGCGGAGAAATTTCGGAGGTTTACGATTACGTCATATTACATTGCATTGCATTACATAGGGCTTCGACCCTGCTAAACTTAACCACGATGTGTTATGTAAATTGCTATACCTTCCTCTTCGCCTCCCACGGGTCTTGTTTCAGCTTTAGCCAAGTTTTGGATCTTCGAAAGGTGTTTCTAAAAAAGTCGAAACGGAAGAGAGTTACACATAAGCAAAAAATAAATTTAATACATTTTCACACAAAGATCACAACTACAGATCGTAAATGCTACTTTTGTAAAATTTGAGGCCATATCTTTATTTGGGACCCTATCTTACTTGCCTATCAATTTTTCTTGACTGAGCGCCTTTAAGTGAATTGGTTCCCGTGGAGTTGCCTTCTTTGGGTAGGCCTACTGTATTAATCTAGAAATGTCTATTAGGTCTACGAACCTAGATGGATGGAGGCAAACACGAGACAGACAGGCGGAAGGCAAGAGGCAGGAGACACGCAACAGGCAGGCAGGCTTTTTCTTTTGGGGATACCACCTTCTTCTTTCCACTCCCTTTTCCTTAATAACTATTGTATGACTGATAGTATCATAACAGTTAATTGAAGATAGTATCATAACAGTTAATTGAATATAGTATAAGATGATGAACTGGAAAGTATGATTGTCTAAATGACTACTTGTATTAGGTGACCCTGTTAGCGGAACCTTTGGTTCTTTTGGGTTTACCCATTGTCACTGAATGTACAAGACTGTCTACCTTTATGTTTGAAATGTTATGGTGAACAATAAAAGTATATTGATTGGATTGATTGATTGATTGATTGGATGGTTGGTTGATTGATTGATTGATTGATTGATTGATTGATTGATTGATTGACTGACTGATTGATTGATTGATTGATTGATTGATTGATTGATTGATTGATTGATTGATTGATTGATTGATTGATTGATTGATTGATTGATTGATTGATTGATTGATTGATTGAATAATTACAAGCTCGTGCTAAGCTTCTAATTTGCACTGTTTATGCACAGCTTGAAAATGTTGCCCAAGCCAGCCACCTAAAATATCTCTACAGCATTACATGTATACATACATACGTCTCTGTCCTAGTCTTAGAAGACACTGTATTTATCATCCAAATCGTAGATAGCTTGGATCGTATTGATCACTGATGCTGCTCTGAACTCACTGATAATTTATTTATTCATGTTATAAACCATTTCAAATTCACTCTAGTGAATTCTATGACGTCCTACGAACCGCTTTTGTCGAATGGCATCTATAGTTCATTGTATACCAGCTCTTTGCGACTGGCTTTTATAGCGCCCTATCTACAGCTTATATTGAATGATTTATGTAGCGCCATAAGTTATGGTTTTCTTATGCATTTGGTTTGTTTTACCTGAGCCAGGGCTCTGTCACTTGGGTCTCCAAGTTTGTTGATAGCGTCCTGTATCTGTGATGAACTTAACTGTCTCTTCCCGGTCGCGGCTACAGCAAATCAATCATCAAATTAATTAATTAATCAATCAATGATTGAGTTAGTGAGTGATTGCTTGATTGAACGGGTGAGTGGGTCTCAGTCAGTCAGTACGTCAGTCAGTCAGTCAGTAAATCAGTCGGTTCTCTCGCTCGTCTGTATATGTGTCTGTGTGTCTGTTTGTCTGTGTGTCTGTGTGTGTGTGTGTGTATCTATGTGTATGTGTCTGTCTGTCTGTCTGTCTGTGTGTGTGTCTGTCACTCGCAACAGAGTGCATCATCGTTCTACCTGGTACTTCCTCGTTTGTTTCCTGCTCTAGCGCTTTCTTCAAATCGTCCTCAGATGACGGATGCGCCTAGTTTCAACAAAATTAAACAAAAACATTTCAGTCATTAATTAAATAAGAATCGCAAATATTATGATGAACTTCCAAAGCCTTCTAGAAACTATTAAACTTCAAGCACGTCATCAGAACCGTGGCTGAACAAAATCAACTGGTTTATCAATAATTTCCACCACATGTAGGCCCTATGTAGATACGGCAAGATGCAAGAGTATAGACAATAGAAAATGACAGAGGGCAGGGCTTTGTTACGTCAGGTGAAGCCTGTTCGTCAGGAGCTACATGATTGTACTTGTACTGGGTAAGGTGAACGTCAATTATGGCCCTGCGCAGGTCATAAGATGTCGAAAAACACTAAATGCGTGTACATGCTTAAACGATACCTGTAAAGGATCTACCTGTATTAGCGCTACCTGCGTTAAAGCTATACCTGTGTAAGAGTCATCTGTAGGTAAACTACCTGTAGAAGAACTCCCAGTATAAGATTCACCTGCAGTAGCACAACTGTGCAAAAGACACCTCTCGAATATTATTATTATTTAGAGTCGCAGGACCTGTAAAAGAGCTGTGAAAAGGAGCTGCCATACAATCGGTGAGAACTGTTTAAAATAATCTCTGACAACGTCAACGGCCTTTGTTGCAATAGGATGTCGTTAAACTGTGTATCCTAAAAAGCTACCAGTATAAGAGCTATCTGCATTGTACCTGTATAAGAGAAATGTCTATCAGAGCTACCTGGTTTAGGGTTACCTGTAGTAGATCCATCTGTCTAAAACCACCTCTACAAGAGCAACGCGTAGGTTATACCTGCAGTATTAGAGTAGCCTACCTTTAGTAGAAGTTGCTCCTCTTCTGTTAAGGTCTCCACATATTCTGCAACGACTGGATCGGTGATCTCTTTTTTGGCACTTCCTAAAGACAAGACAATCAGAACGTATTACAGGGGACCAGATAAACACCTTTCCAAGATATACCTGTTTTGGAGAGTAGTCTGTAAGCTTCTGCATCTCGTCTAATACGTAACAGCTTCGAATTTCCTGACCTTCTTTGGGATTCCCTTCTCCGTACAGCACCCGCATACTTACGGGAACTCTGCTGTCCTGCCTCGACTTGCAGTGGCTTTCGTTCCGCGGTCAATGGAGACTTGCTTGTCCCATTTGCACGCACTTCCATCATGCAAAGCCGGGCTATCTCTGTCGTAGGCCAGACTATCTGGAACAGCTCTTTCCATTGGAGCTGCGTCTCTTACCCAAATTCATCGGCTTTTTTGCTTATGTTGAAGAAGCGTTCTCTTCAGTCGTGGTTGGGCCGGAAGCACCTCTGAGTAGGTGTCTTGAAGGGGCGCTATATCAAGTCTATATTGATTGATTGGTTGGTTGGTTGGTTGGTTGGTTGTTTGATTGATTGATTGATTGATTGATTGATTGATTGATTGATTGATTGATTGATTGATTGATTGATTGATTGATTGATTGATTGATTGATTGATTGATTGATTGATTGATTGATTGATTGATTGATTGATTGATTGATTGATTGATTGATTGATTGATTGATTGATTGATTGATTGATTGATTGATTGATTGATTGATTGATTGATTGATTGATTGATTGATTGATTGATTGATTGATTGATTGATTGATTGATTGATTGATTGATTGATTGCATACTCATCTCACTTTGGTTTCGTAAAGATGTATAGAGATGTAGAAAATGTTTACATATGCTGTGTAGTGTGTATGTATGTATCTGTATATGCTTGTACACTCTTGTCATTGAAGTTTTATACTTTCTGCTCGGTTCGTATACATTCGTGCGCATTTCTTCATTTCTATAGGAATACCGTCGATTTTCAAAAATATTATCAGCGGCGATCTATTAATAGCTTACCCACTTTCCTTTCAAGAAGACCCCGGATGGCCTGTGCCTTGGAATTGTGATTCTAAAAACAAATTGCATTTATCTTTAAATCAATTTTAAAAATAAACTTAAAGATGTGCTATGTAACAGACGTATAAAGCATACGACTTTAGCAACACGTACACTGACGATTGCAGTGCTTTTAATGGGTTGGTGAAAAGGCGCTACAATAAGTAACTGGATACACACATAGTCTACATCCATGCAGGCATATCATATCTACATGCATACACACATAGACTACATACATACATACGTGTATACACATACATACATGCATACATACATACATACATACATACATACATACATACATACATACATACATACATACATACATACATACATACATACATACATGTACATACATACATACATACATGCATACATACTAGCGCTGAGGATACTTTAAATGGCGAGGTGCACGCTTTTGGATCAGTTTAAGAGCGAGATCAAAGATCACCCTGCATAGGTCAAGTCTAGAGAGATGACCTTTCATTTGAAACACGGAGATAAAGCAGACTGAAGATTTATCCGCTGTTCGGCAGAAGCTCAGCTGCTTATGGCTGATACAATATTCTGATAGCGAAGACACTTAAAGAAAGTAAGAATATTCTTACTTTCTTTGAGTGTCTTCATACTTGTAGGCCCTATCTCTAGAAACTTCAAAATGGCAACACTTTATCTCCAAGGAGCCGCTCTTATCATAAACAATCGGCCAAATGAGTCGTAACAATTTCGATTGTTTTCTTTGTAGGTAGGCTACTTAACGCGAAACTGTCATGACGCGTTCGCCTTTCATAAGCGCACACTTCATTAGTCCCTTTGGCGAATAATTTATACCTATAAAACACATAATCGTCAAGGTATCTATACTCTGAAGTGATCCTGGAATGAGATGTCGGCTTTTTAATCTTCTAGCTGTGTGGACAATTGGAACGCAGTCGTATAATTGTTCTGGGCTCTTCTGCTTTCTACACTCTTCAACGTCCACGCTAACGGACGTGGTCTGAACTATAATAATGCTTCATCAAGACCATGCATGTGGCGACGTGGCGTCAGACTCAAGCGTCAATGGCTAAAAGACAGCTCAAGCTAATGACTAGTAATGAGTATAGGGTCGAAGCCACAAGGTCGCTATGGGAAAACGTGTAGGAGTAGGCCTAGCCTAGTAGGGCCTACATTTACAATCACATTTACAATCATACAACTTTTAAATGACTCCTAGTCTGACCAACAATCGTGGGTGTTTTGCGCAGGGCTGTTAAAGGCTTGTTGTTTTTTAAACAAACAAAAAACAAAAAACCGCAAATTTTGTTTTTTTGGTTTTTACAAATTTAGAAATTATAAATGCCAAAAATGTCGTCTCTTAAACTCTCTTGGCAATTATTGTTGTTTTCTCTTGTTAACTTCGTTTTATGACATTCTACGGTTCTACTGTTCTAGTTTATTTCATTTGTATGCATCTGATTAATTTGAACGGTATTATTCCATTTTTATGAGTTTTATGATCCGAAATAGGAAATCTCAAAAACAAAAAAGAACAAAAAACACAAAAAACAACTTTTCATTTTTAAAAAGTTTGGTTTTTTGCACCCCTGCACGAGACAGATATAATTTATATAGCGCTTTGAATGCGGTATACAGACCTTGAGCAGCTGTTGCTCCTGTGGGTTAAGGCCTCTCTTAAAGGCGGCCATTTCGCTGCTCTCCTCAACCGGACCAGGTGACCGTTCCTCAGCCTTAGAAACTTCCGGTGTCGCCACTTTCAACAGAAAACAACGTTCGATCATTTACACTATTATACACCGAGGAGTAGTTGAAAGACACAAATATGTCCAAATACTTCCATGTATCTAATCGTTTACGCATAAACAAGGGATTGCGCTAATCCATTCACCATCCTACCCAATCCTATCCTACTCAATCTTGCCCTACCTAACCCAACCCTATCCAATCTAACCCTATCCTATCCAGTAGTATCGTACCAACTCTATCATATCCTACCCTATCAAACTCTATCCTACCCTACCCAACTCTATTCTACCCGTACACTATCCTACCTATGCCACCCAATCCAACCCTATCCTATACAATCCATCCCTAACAACTACTACCCATTACCCAACACTACCTTGCCAAGCCTACTCAACCTTATTCTACACAAACCTACCCTACCAAACCCCATCCTTCCCAACCCAACCATCTCCTACCAACCCCAACCCATACCTAACCATACCGTGTACCCAACCCTATCCTACCCGTTTGAACATGAGTTTGGAAAAAATAGGGGAAACCGTCCTGCCCTCCTTACCTTTGTTTACTACCATGTCCTCCTTGTTCGGACCATAGTGACTGCGACGGATCAGACGGTCAATGTACTGCTTCTTGGCACCGGAATGCTACAACCAACAGAGACCAGAGAGAGACTGTACAATAGGAATATCTACACTACACTGCCATGATCTGTTGGCTACACTACAGAAACCAGACTTTGCATATACACTACACTGCCATGATCTGTTGGCTACACTATAGAAACCAGACTTTGCATACTCGTGAAACTTTAGTACTTGATCCACCGGTCCAGTATAGTGTTCCACTTTTGTTCCACATGTGTTCCACCAGTGTTCCATCTGTATTTCTTTTGTATTAAACTAGTGCTTCATTACGGTGTTCCAAACGGTGGCACACTAGTATTCCGTCAGTGTTACACTAATGCTCCAATAGTGGTAAGCTGCATTCTTTTAAGTAGCAGTAGAGTATTTCAGATTAACTAACGTTTCTACGATTTTTGCAGCTCCTTAAAAAATTGGTCGTTATACAATGCTCAGAAGCACGCAGACAGGCAGGCAGACGAGCAGACAAACAGACTAACAGAAAGACAGACAAACAGACAGACAGGCAGACAGACGAGGAGACAAACAGACTAACAGAAAGACAGACAAACAGACAGACAGGCAGACAGACGAGGAGACAAACAGACTAACAGAAAGACAGACAAACAGACAGATAGACGAACAGACAGACAGAAAGACGAACAGAAAGACAGACAGACGAACAGACAGACAAATAGTTGAACAGACAGACAGACGCACTTGCAGAGAGACAGACAGACGAACAGACGGACAGACCTGGATGAGTTCTTGATCTTTGACCGGTAGAACATTGAGGAACCTCTTCATGATTGGGCTGTCTTGGATGGCAGCTGGTCCAGAGGCTGCTACTGATCGTGCACTCCCCTCGCACTCACACGTCGGGCATCTCCTCACGCAATTCGTCGCTGGCTTAGAATGGAATAATAATATTATTTACTCGTTTATTCATTAACACATTGTCAGAACGCAATGCGATTACAAAAATACTTCGATGGACTATAATTGCGTCCGTTCGGACACCTCTTCTCCGGATCACTCTCATCGCATCCCTCACATCGCTTCTCCGCCTCCAAATCCACCTTGTCAATTTAATGAGGTTAAACTAGGTTCAATTAGGTTTTTAAATTAGGTTTTATTAGGTATCAATAAGTTAAAATACAATGAGTCAGCTGTGTCATTGCTTTATCAGAACAATAGCCTTAATTAGAACCTTAGCTAATAACTTACTAAATAGCTTCATAAGTTACATTAAGTAAGTGAGTGAGTAAGCAAACTGGAACACGCCTCATCGACCGTCTTTGGCGTCTTGGGTTTGGTTCCGCATCCGTTTGGACATCGTTTCACTGGATCTGTCTCATCGCAATCGTTCGGACATCTCTTGTCAACCTCTGCAACCGGTGCCAGATCTACACTCTATGTAAGCAAAGCCACTTGTAAGCAAGGATGTAACGCTACTTGTCGGGCAATTATGTAACGCTACTTGTAAGCAAGTATGTAACACTACTTGTAAGCAAGGATGTAACACTACTTGTAAGCAAGGATGTAACGCTGGAGTGCTAAACTGAAGGATGAGGGAAGGATGGGATGGAAGGATAAGGAGGAAAGCTAAGGAGGGTTATTAGTTGTTATAGAAGGGTGCAATCTGTGTAGGCAATCAAAGGGATGGAATACATAGACATAGTTTCATGTACAGCTTACAACAAGCGTTCGCAGGAGTCCTAAAGGGATCATATAGATCCCGCTGACTGGGGACTTCTGGGTTTTAATTAACAAAGTTGTACAGGCGGACTATAAATTGGAAGATAACAATGTAAAAAAATAAACTTATCTAAAGAAGCTTATCCTATACGAGTCAGAGATTGGTAACTAATCGATTAGATTATAATCGATTAGACAAACAGCTAATTCTAATTTTAATCGATTAGGTACAAGATTTTTCTAAAATCTAATTCTAATCGATTAGCAAATTTCAATAGCTAATTCTAATTCTAATCGATTAGCAATTTGACTGATCGATTAGCTAATCGATTAGCTGTTTGTCTAAGTTTTGGTAATTCTAATTCTAATCGATTAGCTCCAAGATTTTGATAATTCTAATTCTAATCGATTAGCAATTTAACTAATCGTGCCCATCTCAGCTAGGCGTAAATCAAATCACAATCAATCAAATCAGTTGACGATATACAGAATAAATAAACTCAACTGAACAAACTGAACTAAGGTCTGGGCACAGGTGCGAAATTTCGTTATTAAATTGCAGCTGAGTAGAGATATTAATGCCAAACATTAGCAGCCCAATCTTAATCGCTTATCTTCTTCATTCACAGAAAACAAATATGAGCGTTGTTTATTCTAGTTAGCCAGTTCGGGGGATTGGCGGATTAATCAATCAATCAATCAATCAATCAATCTTTATTGGTTCACAATGAACAAAGTATAATACAAGAATTGTTCACAAGTAAAAAAAAGCACAAGGAAAGGAAACAAGGGAAATTAGAATTATTCATAAACAGGATAAACTTCGAATGGGATAGTCTTCATAAAATTCTTAATACAATACAATACTGCTGTATTTGCGATTGCCTACTGTGCTATTGCATACTCCGAGTAGGGACCAAGGGAGATCCAAACGGGCAGGAACCCCGCCTCGATGTGCAAGGGTAGGCCTATACCCTTCCATGTACAGACTCCTGTAAATCTTATTGAAAAAAGAAGACAGGAAGAAACACGCACAGGAGCGACTTGCTTTGGGACATGATTGTGCCCTCAGTAGGAGCTGGTATGCAATATTAAATCTCATGGATTTAAACAACAAGCTTAGGACTTACGGAAGGGTGCTGTAACCGAGTGGATAGAGGGCTCGATCGGCCTGTAACGGGTTCGAATCCCCACTCAGGCGGTCACTGTGTAAGAACCTTGAGCAAGTCCTTCATGAATGATTGCTCAGCGCCATCGATGTTCTGTCGTATGCTCATGTGTGCACTTCTGAACGTTAGGAGGGCAATAGCGAATACAACTGCATTGTATAGTATTAGGAATAATAGACGGGTATACAGGTAGGCTAATTAGATACACAGGTGTGTAGGTGACCTAATGGGTATAACAATATATCACATAAGTTTATAGGTATGGTAAGGTAAGCGCCTAACTACGAAGCAAAACGTATGCAGGTAAGCAAATAATACAGGTGTGTGGGGTTAGACAGGTAAGTCTTGCCTCTGCAACTGCAACTGCTGGCTTTGTCTTCTTCTTTCCGCATCCGTTCGGGCATCTCTTCTGTTGGGTGCTGTCATCGCAGTCGCATCTCTCGTCAGTCTCCACAACTGCGACAGGTGCTGGAATATCCTCCACCGGGCTGCTACCCTCCGACAGAACCTGGTCCAACTGCACACATACGACACCAGGTAATGTAATTTAATAGTCTGTCACGTAGTTGTAATCGTAATTACACATTTATATAGTGCCTTTATATTGTTAGTTAGCTAGCAGCTACTTGTCCGTTGTATTGTATCTATCGCTGCTTCTTCCTACTAGAAGATGAACTGCAGTGTTCAAGACATATGTATACATGTAGCACCTGCTCTTCGTTCTCTACGCTGGTGTGTGAAGTATTCCCTTCAAGCAGGCACTCCTCGTGCACAGATCACGTGCAAGGTGTAGTGTATGGTAGGCCTGCTATATATACTGCAGTATATTACTACTGCTATTTTTATATTATTATTATTATTATTATTATTATTATTATTATTATTACGGGTTTACCCTCGTAATCATCATCATTGTTCATCATCATCATCATCATCATCATCATCATCATCATCATCATCATCATCATCATTATCAATTAGTAGGTCCGACTTCTATCGCGCTAGTGTCCAATGAACAAGCATCAACCGATGGCGCATCAAACTAAACTGTTACCAGGTCACTATGACCAGAAGATGCACAATTTGATTTGAAAAAGGTTAATCTCAGGTTGAGAACGAAATTCGTGGACAAAGAACACTTCTAGTGTTTGATACGACCAGAGAAAGACAATGACCGGTTGGTTGACCAGAGTTTAATATTTCATTGACTATAAGTGTATTATATGATCTGCTAGGCTATGCTATGTTGCTATGCTAGCCTATGTTATGTTATCTCATGTTATAGTCTTACCTCCTTCTTGAACAGTTCAAACTGAAACAAAATATGACAAATCGATTATCACAATTGCTCGATCATTAACTGTTGAGATGTATTATAACCAACGTGGTTAGTGTGCTGGACTGTCAAGCTAAAAGTGGAGGACATTTTGAGATTTCTGTTTCCATTGAGCCCTCTAAGAAACAGAGCTATGAAATGAGTACATGATACATCGACCATAGCTTGGTGAGTTTCTTTCTGGCAGTGGCGTTTTATAAATGTTACAATTACAGTTAATGTCATTACACTGGCAGTGGGACGATATGGAGTGGAGTGGACTGGCTGCCCGCCCTTATATGCCGAGGCTAAGAAATTGAAGTCGCTAGCTGAAGGAACTCCCATCCGACGCGCATTAAACTGTCTCGGAGGATTATCGTGGAGGGGATAAAGTGAGGCTTACCACAGATAAATGGAAGAAAACCAGTACTATTAATCCAAAGAATTTCTAAGCATTCAAACCTATAGTTCATCTTACAAATTATCAACTGCTAATATCATGTCATGTCGTGGTGTCATGATGCGGTAGTCGATTGGTTACAGCGCTGTCCGTGTGACATGAATCGTAATCGTAATTGTAAACTGTAAAATTTCTAAAGCGCTGCTCGAAGGCTAAGCGCAGGGCACAACCTTATTCACGAGCGCTGCGTCGTGAGCAAATAATTCATGCAGGGTTGTAAAGGGAGTCAGCTCAGTAGACTCGAATCCGCAGTTATTGTAATGCAGGCAAAGTGCACTATCGAATGGAATACCGCGTCGCTTATGGCACTTTAAATGATTCCCTTAAGGAGTTAGTAAAGGTTCCCTAAAGCAGTAAAAGTTCCATGAAGGTGCTACATAAATGCTTGGATGCTAAGATATTCTGTGAAAATTAGACTGAAGCAACACTTTTACCTGTTCTTTCAGGTGTTTCAGCTAAAAAAAGAAAACAAAATGGCAGTAAGAAAAATTGCACAAAGTTTCAATAAAAATATGACGCAATACAGGATTCTATCTGCTGCCCAGTGGTTGGAGTGTTAAACTGTCAACACTGAGGTCCTCGGTTCAATACCCAACATGGCAGAGAAGTGTTTTGAGATGTTGCACCTCCTAGCGAATTCAGCTGTGACATGAGAAAGGTACACTGGCCGTACACTGAGGGGAAGAAATTGTCCTTGCTTCATGTACAGAGGCAATTTGTCCTTTCCAATCCTTTTGTCCTTGACTCATATGCTATCACCACAAGGACAATTGAAGTCCTTATATTGAAGCAATTTGCGCTTGCCTGCCAGTTTTTCCTTGTATTATATGCAGAGGCATTTTGTTCCCACCTGTCCATTTGTCCTTGACTCATATGCGGACATAAGGACAATTGAAGTCGTTAATTCCACTCCTTACCTTACCTTAATCCTTAGGATTATCTTACGAGATTGTTTACAAAATATCTTAGTGATTCCAATTAGTATTCCAGATCCAGTCACCTGGCGCTATATAAGTCGATACCGTTCCACTGAACAGGTGAGAGAACAGGCGCGGCTACATCAGACGAAGACAAAGAAAGATCTTTACGAGTCACAAAGACAATTACCTGAGCGTGTCTGTTGCTTTCAGTATTACCTGTACAATAACAACGCAACAAGTTGCTAGTGATACAGAGGCAAGGTGAGTTAAAGTATAGAGTAAGGTAACAGTTAGATTAACTTAGATCAGGTATGTTGGTGACGTGTTGTGTTATGTGTAATGTGGTATGGTATAATTATGACATATTATGCTGTAGTACGGCTGGGTTAATTCTTGTTAAAACTCATTTATTGTGCCCCTCTATTATCATTGGTCCTTGTAAGCTTGGTATCACGTAGATAATTTTGCTGAGGCACAGATAAGACAACAATAAGCGGAATCGAACATAGCTGGAAAGTGGAAACTGAACATTCCTTGCTTTCTGAGCTAATCTGGGAACAGTGAGGTAAAGCATCATGCCCAGGGTCCGTACTCTCAAGAAGTATTCAAGTATTGTAGGAAAATCTCCATCCTACTGACAGTAGGCCTATTATATTCATGATACTCTGCAAAGTAAAGTGGGTGGAGAACTTAAAAGTTACAGTAACTACTTAAGGTACTTAGAATCCCGTCCTCTCAAGACGTATAGGCTAAACTAGCTGCTACTTACTAAGCATAGGCTAACCCGATCTTTTCGAGTGTTCCATTCAGGCACTCAAGAGAATTGCAAATTCTGAGAAATAAGCTCTTAATCGGCACTCCTAATATCTCCAAGGGCCTATAATAATCTCTAGAACTGTTCCTAAGGGTCCCGACGTTCGATCAAGTAGACCTACTCGAAGATGCGTTGTCTCGAAATGCTTCTGCCTCAACATGTGGGATTTCAAAATAGGCCAAAGTTTACATCCCGGTCTACGCTCGGGTTTATATTATTAAGGGTCGCTGATCTGTAAAAGAAGTGAACACCGCCCACGCTGTCTACTAGTGTCTAGTCTACATCTTTTGTTGAGCTGACTTTCATACACTACTATGAGGGTTTTTGCTAGGAATGTGGACATTCTTACCCCTCTGGCACGACGGAGCGCTCGTGAATAAGCTGTTGCCCTGCACTTAACGCTAGAAAGGCGCTTTAGAAATTTTGACTATACGACTATAAATTTTTTTACAGTGTTTTGCGAGTCATCCCCAAAATTATTCCTTAGATAAGCCTACACATTGCCAATGAGCCAGACCTCACTATTGGGCGTTGAGCAGAGGTTCACACTTTTAAAACGACTCTCTACACTTTCTAAGACAATAAGAAAAAATGTAGCGAAAGCCTGAGCCTGCACGCAAAAGACAAAGCAACAGTAAATGGCTTCACTTTCAACAAAGTATTTCAAAGTATGACATGGCTTCACTTTCGACAAAGTAACAGTTGGATGGCTTCACTTTCAATAAAATAACAGTAGGATGGCTTCACTTTCAATAAAATAACAGTAGGATGGCTTCAATTGCAACAAAGTAGCATAGGATGGCTTCATGTTGAACATGTTCTAGCACTCTAGCTCAAGTAAATTTCGAAGTTCCAGAGAAGACAGAGGTAACAGTGCGTAGGAGTGATTTAGTAGACACTCTATGCAAATGACGTCATGCCAACTCAGCGCAGGGCCTTAACTAAGTCTACGCACACAACTTCACGGTTGCTAGGGACGCCTCTAATTAAGTCAACAACATATAAGATACATGAAGGCATATAAGTTATATATGTAACAATGGTACATGTCTGGCCTGTACATTGTCTAGCAACATTTAAAATATGAGATATTTACACAACATAATTATGTGCATGATGGCATAAGCTCATATCATATAGTAGGCCTACAATATAATTATGATGCACATGTAGTGTGCATAAATGTAGAGCATTATTAGGCCTACGTCTAGCAGCAGTTCTAATTGAAATTGTAAGTGTATTTTTATCTAGAGCCTGTTTAAGCAAACCCATCAGAGGTGCTCCCGATCTGATTACACAGTTGTTGCACAAATAAATATAATTATAGCAAAAATACATAACACATATACATACATACATACATACATACATACATACATACATACATACATACATACATACATACATACATACATACATACATACATACATACATACATACATTATAATTTTATATAAATTATATATATATATATAATATTATATTATTCATATATACATGATCATAAGTACATGATATATTATGTCCATACAGCAGACGTGATCTTTCTGCTATATGACCTGTCGTTGCTATACAAGGAGCTGACAATGAAATAAGAAGAAAATCATTGAGGAGCTTTCGAAAGGTTCATCAGTCAACACTTGAAGGTGTAGAGTTATCTGTGGAGAATGAACTAACTGTCGTCTGAACAGGTAGCCACGAGGTAGACAGGCCCCTAAACCTATAGCCTA
Source organism: Aporrectodea caliginosa (assembly GCA_020284085.1). NCBI lineage: Eukaryota > Metazoa > Annelida > Clitellata > Crassiclitellata > Lumbricidae > Aporrectodea > Aporrectodea caliginosa. The sequence goes on from JACEVL010000469.1 coordinate 1,587,548, forward strand.
TATATGAACCAAGTCGGACTCTGACGTCAAAAGCGACGAAATGTCTCCCACGAGGCAGCGATCAATAATTCTGTGGCGTTGCCTCAGACAAGTGCTGCTATAATATTGGCAGGTGCGCGAACCGTCAAAATGGTGATTTGAATGCTGTCGAAGGTGGGAAGGACTGTCAGGCGCATCAAAGGCCTTCTGCGTGCAATATGTAGGCCGCATGAGGAATAGCAGTATCTTACTGTTATCTAATGCCAATATTTAATAACAAGCGGTAATAAAACAGACATGCATACATACATACACACATGCATACATACATACATACATACATACATACATACATACATACATACATACATACATACATACATACATACATACATACATACATACATACATACATACATACATACATACATACATACATACATACATACATACATACATACATACATACATACATACATACATACATACATACATACATACATACATACATACATACACTGGCTCCCTCTTAGGCAACGAATCGTGTATACGGTAGCTGCCTTAGTTTGGCGCTGCCTGCTGGGCCTTGCTCCTGTCTACCTTACTGAGCTCTGTAGTCCCACCCTCAGTGCTCGGGCTCGCGCTCCCTCCGTTCGGTTGAACATGGTCTTCTCTCTGTGCCTTTTGCTCGCACCTCCACCAAGCAGAGCCGTGCGTTCTCTGTGGTTGGCCCCTCGACCTGGAATGGCCTCCCTCTGGTCCTCCGCTCCCTTCCTAGAACCCCTTCTCAGACATTCCTCTCTCAACTTAAAATGGTCCTATTTGGCCGCGCTGGGGTTGGGAGCGCCTCTGAGTAGTTCCCTTGAAGAGGCGCTATATAAATTCAAGTAATGAATGAATGAATGAATACATACATACTTACATACATACATGCATACATACATAAATACATACACAGATACATGCATATATAGCAAGCTGCTTCTGTGTCAACTTGTCAATTTGAATAAACAAGTATTGAACTGAATCTTAATTGCTTAATTAATTAAATTGATTTTTCCCTCCGTTCTCGTTCATACCACGTCAGTGTTTCTTAAGTCATAATTTTGTGCTAGAGTTATAAATCTTCTGAAAATAAACTCAAGAGTCTCCAATAGAAAACAAAAAACTACGTGTCTTTTTTTATTTTGTTTCTATTTTGTGATCTCCTTTCAGTTTGTTCCATTTTTGCTTTTTCTCGCCTTTTCTTTCCTTTTATTTAATTTGTATTAGCGTGTGCTATGTTTATGTTCACTTGATAATTATTGGGTAATGTTAACCACTTTCTGAAGTAATACTGTACATGCCTGGTTTGGTTTAATTCTAGTTAAGGTTTTTTACGCTTAGTTTGAATGTAGTTAAGGTTTATGTTTTCGTACTAGATTTTCTGAATAGAAACAACTGAACTATTGTACCACGATATTAGTAATTAGGTGACCCTATCTAGCGGGACAATTGTCCCTTCAGGATCCCCTTTTGTTGCTATTAATGAAAAATACTCATGCTACTATAATTGTGTTGTAATGTTATCAATGGCTAATATTCATGTTACCTCTGTTTCGTTACTCTTTGGCTTCAATAAAAAGAATTGATTGATTGATTGATTGAATAGGCCCTAAGTGCTCTTCATTGTTCAATTTTATTTTTGTTGACACTTCTAAGGATGAAGGACACCCACGCGCTCTATAATTTAGCACGTATATATACCAGTTTTAGGTAGGCCTACGTAAGAACTTCTGGTCGGGATATTGGACATCGAAGAATTTTTCAGCTTCCCCTCACTACTGTCACTACTCATCTCAAGTTCTCCAACCGAGCAATATCCAACACTGCACCACATCTCTGGAACGACCTACCTCCTGAATTCCGCACTTTTTCGGTTCCTCCACCATCATCTCCAATCACCAATCATCATCCTCATCAGGCCCCTCTATCCATCACTGCCAAGGCTTTCCACTCGAAACTAAAGTCTCTTCTCTTCAAGAACTCTTACCCCGACTCAACTGATCATCTACCTTCCAACTCTCGACCTAAACGACACCCACCTTAGCAGCTACTCTGACCCATCTGATCCTCTGGAAACCGGACTCGGACCTCCTTTGGACTACTCTCTCGGATAACCCTTTTGACTTGACAGCGCTCGTGAAGAAGCTGGTGCCCTGCGCTTGGCTTTCGAGTGGCGCTTTAGAAGTTTGGAGATTACGATTACGATTCAAATTTGACAATTCAAACCCTGCATGCGTACATACATTCATATAGGCATGCGTGTGCATGTATACTGTATAGGTCTAACACGCGGCAAAGGTGGCCATAAGTGTGGTGCAGGAGCTGATGGAGGACAGGATGGTTTGAAAAGTTTCTGTTCAACTAATGCCCAAGAGAAAGATAGGACAAACTAATGCAGCCAGTGTACGATCGCAAATATAATTGTCTGATAGGCCTACTAAAGCACAATTATGGACTATTGCCAGATAGAAATATAGCCCGTTTTAATGTGGAAATAAAAATGTCTGGCAATATGCGACCGTAGGCTATACAACGCAATGGAATCGCAATTTGACAATATCTTCTAACGAAGTAGGAATGTACACTGAACCTGGGAACAGGTAATTAAGAACCCTTAAACAGACTGGAAGAGCCTCGGAAGAGGTAAGTTTTTCAGTTTAGAGTGAAAGACAATCTCGATCGGTAGGAGAGTATAGCGAAAATGAGCAGGTAGAGAGTTCCAGATGGATGGACCTGTAACTGTCGAAAATGAATGCGCTATAACAGTATATTAATGACACCAACTGCATGTCACTTTATGTTCGTGACTATGAACCTTCTGGCCACATTAGTATCATTGTTTGCAGGCAGTACTTGAAACAGTTAAACCAAATGAGCTGCAGTGATCAAGGATCTTACTCGGTTACTTCAGGTAACGGATCGTGCTAGCCCGAGATTCAACTCTCTGAAATAAGCCACCATCGGTATGCGAACCGGCATCCTCAGGCACAGAGTCGCATGGGACGTACGCTCCAATCAATGTGCCGTAGCTAATTCTGCCAGCAAGATAGTCTGAACGCACTTGCGATTGGTACCCGTGAATTGTGGTGATGCTTGCCCTAGATAGAAATCATTTCTTGGCTTTTGGAATGATCAACATAGTCTGAGCGCATTTACGATTGATACTTCATGAATTGAGGCGATGCATGGACCTAGATAGAATTCTTTTCTTTGCTTTTGGAATTAGCAAGATTGTCTGAACGCAGAAAGATTTTAGTCTGGCGCACCTGCTATTGATACGCCATGAATTGTGGGCTTTGTGGCGATGCATGGACCTAGCTAGAATTCTTTTCTTGGCTTTTGGAATGATCAATATAGTCTGAACGCACCTGCTATTGGTACACCATGAATTGACTGGCCCTAGATAGAAATCTTTACTTGAATTTAGAGTGAGCAATAATTATAGTCTGAACGCACCTGCGATTGGTACCCCATGAATTGCGGCAATGCTGGCCGCACAGAGAACGACGGCGAAGAGGAATAGTCTCGACGACATCGTAATAATTGAAAACTGAACCTAATATTAAGTAGCCTACCTATAACAGCACAACAATAATATTATACTCTCGCGAAGAAGACTTATCTCAGGACGTCTCGTAAACTGAGTGACTGAACACTATACAGGACCATGCCGAATACCTCGGTTATAAGTTTGACTTAGAGTTAAAGTGAGATCGAAGTTCAATTGAAAACTCTAATGACAAGATAAACAGCGGGCTCTAAGATTATGGCTGTCGCCTGCCAATTATTCAGCCTGGACTTGAGGACGCCTTCGAGTCAGTCTGTAGCTACAGTATAAGCTTGCGTGCGCTTTTGCCCACCGCGCGTTTTGAGTACATAATAAAGTTCCTGCTGGTGACTGTGGCTCTGTCGTCATGTAGGCCTGTCTGCCAGTCTCGAATACTTTGTAACTCTGTAAATCTGTTGCTTGTCTCGCTACGCGGTCTGCTACCCTTGGAGACGTGTCACAACTTATCAGAAGAGCCGTTTAGTTAGTGGACGTCAACGACTTTTAAGACGAACTTTTGGTCAATTCGGCGAACTGACGCGCAAGTTTAGACACCCAATTAAACATTAATTCCGCGAAGAAATCTGTATGCTTCAAGAACTGAAACACAGCTGAGAGTGGACCTTGCCAGCTTGCCCACACGCAGCCCATATGGGACCCATATTTTATTCCATTATGGGATCCATATATATAGGCTAGACTATAGTATAGAGCCCCTGTTGTGTTCCATCTAAATGGAAACACTGGCAGAGTAATAAGTCTATTTTTATAATCCGAGCGTCTTTTTCACTTAATTGTCATAGGCCTAAAATACATGGCAGAATATAATAGACCTAATACTTTTCTACTTTTACTTAATTGTCATGCACAACAGCAATTAGGCCGAATACGTTTCTACTTTTATACAATTGTCATGTAGCCTATTGCAGAATATAGACATACTAATTTTCTATTCGTACATAATTGCCATGTAGGCCCTATAGTATAAATTATTATGCTTCGGTAGTAAAGACTGCCCTAGCTATACGTGTCCGTCATCGGGCTTCGTTACTGTTCAACATCGACAAGCTGAAGAGAATTGCGTGCATGAGGCTGCCACTTCAAATTTCTTACGCCAGTCGGCTTACTTGGCGATTGAAGTATAGCTACCTCGACGCAGGTATGGGACTTTTTAAAACAACAAAAGAATTGGCAGGGGTCGTACTTCTGAAGACGGATTTCTCTGAAGTCGTTCACAGCTGAGGGTCGGCAAAATTATCGCGGACATCTGATGAGGGTGAGGGAGATGAGTTATCACAACAATAACTTTATTGAGATGATTGACTGAAGGGCATATAGCACGGCTGTAATTGATCTCACATGGAACAAATCGGTTGTCAAGATAGTTGACGTAAAGGACCTCAAAACAATGCGTAACTACATGCAAGATTCGCATGATAGAGAAACAAAGGCGGACCAAGAATGCGCTGGATAGACGATATAAATGAGATACATAACAAGACTTGGACTGACAATGAGAGGAGCTGCACTTCACATGACAAATGAACGAAAACAGTGGAGATCATTTATTCGTATCGATCGCCGCCAAATGGCTGGCGTCAGGAACTGATGAAGATGATGACGATGATAAGGATGAGGAAGAGGAGGAGGAGAAGAAGGGAGGAAATGGGGAGTCGAGTATAGGCTACCTAGTTAGAGCATGTGCATAGGCCTTTGTATGTATATAGGCCAATGCCCAATTATATAGGCCATTATGTATGTATTGTATGCATGTATGCATGTATGTATGCAGTGGTTAAATTGCTCATCCAGAGGTGCCGGGTCTCCAAGTCTTTAAAAATTTTAAACTTAAACTTAAGCCTAATGCTAACTGGCCAATCTATAACGGATATATTTATTTGTGTATACGCTATGTTTGTTAGTTGCCTGGTTATCAATACCTATAATTATGGCCTTTTCGAGTGTAAAAAGACTCGGATAAAATACGAAATGCGTGAAGCACGCGCATCATTGATTAATCATTATTGCAACCATAAACATTGACTTCAAAGAAATAAACAGCCTATTTAACATAACATTTAACAGAGGACTATAGCTTTGATCAACATGTCAATGCAATAACATGCAAAACACTTGGCAACAAATACCAAAAATTTAATACGCAGAATACTTTCACATTGAAGAGCTCAGTAAATAAAAATTTACCAAAGCAGTCTGACAACACTTAGATCATAGATGTTGTACATCAATCCATTTACAATTACAAATATAAGCCCAGTGAAAAGCTGAAAATTAAGCAAGAGTTTGAATACTGTCATTTTGTCAATGCCACAACATGCGAACTTAGAAACATTTCCATACTGCCCTGCCGCCTGCGTGCTTCTGTGGCTTTGCATGTTTTCGGTGCTTTGCACTTGCCTAAATCTGTTGCAGCATGACGACCCTTAGCAATCCATGACTGCACGTACGAAAGTGGATTCCACTCATGCAAAGGCGGCCCAACAATGGAAATGAAAAGAAGAGCAGAAATATGTTCTACACTTATACATGAGTAACATGACCTTAGAGGTGTGCAAATTAAGTTCATTTTGCTAAATCCGCGTTCACCTTCAGCAGTGCTAACACGCAGTGTGTGAATTGCACTAATAAGTCTTCTAAATTTCTTCACTGAAGCTTCAGCTCCTCCACATCTTTGAAATCTCTGTATTCCTGCTATTTTCGAAGTGAAGACAAAATTATTTACGCAGATATAAGTTATAACTTTCAGGGATAGTTTCAGAATATACGCTTAATATTCAGGAAATGTTACGACTTAGCCCATACAAGTTTTCTGGATTTAGAACGCTTGGTTGCAAACTGTTTTTCAGGGACTGGGAAGAACATTTTGTGTTGCATCAGCAGTTCACCTCAATGGCCCGGGAAGTGTTTGAAAGTTTTGTGAGCCACCTCTGCTGTACAGGCCTACAGTGGATAAAATTATACTTTATATTATATCCAGTGGCTTAAGCGAGAGAGAGAGAGAGACAGACAGACAGACAGACAGAGACAGAGACAGACAGACAGACAGACACACAGAGAGACAGAGAGAGACACACACAGATAGAGTGAGAGAGAGAGAGAGAGAGAGAGAGAGAGAGAGAGAGAGAGAGAGAGAGAGAGAGAGAGAGAGAGAGAGAGAGAGAGAGAGAGAGAGAGAGAGGCACCTTTGAGCATCGGCGCCATGTGTTTCCGGGCCTCTGATTCATCTAACTCATAATCAGTTCATCACAGAATTATTGGGTTTCGGCGATTCGGTAGACTGTCAAACTTATCTCAGTTACCTTGCTAATGCCCTAATAGTAGAACACAAAACTCACCTCTTGCAGGACCTTTTGTGTGAAAAGAAATCATTCTTATTTCGTTGTACCACTTCTGATGGCTGATGCACGTGTGCCACGTTGTCAAACTTTCTTTTCGACATTTTGGCTACATGCGCTATAACTATTACTAATCAAAAGACTTGCTAGCCTAGTTCAGATTTCCACACACTGATTCCAGCTAGTCTTCAGCAAACGAGCCGTTACAAACTACTGTGGCATCCTTGCACACAGAGCGGGAAACACGCCAACCGCGGGAAGGGATTATAAAACATTAATTTGAACTCGAGAGCCAGACAGACAGACAGACTTTTTGTTTTTGACAGACAGACAGAGACAGTGAGAGAGAGAGAGAGAGAGAGAGAGAGAGAGAGAGAGAGAGAGAGAGAGAGAGAGAGAGAGAGAGAGAGAGAGAGAGAGACAGAGACTGAGACTTTTACTCTGTCTCTGTCTCTTACTCTCTCGCGCGCAAATGATACTTTTTATTGCATTAATGTTACCATAGGCCTAGATGGTAGAGTCTCTCTGTCTCTCTCCTCTAGAGAGGAGAGTAGAGTAGAGTAAAGGAGAGGAGAGGAGAGGAGAGGAGAGAGAGAGAGAGAGAGAGAGAGAGAGAGAGAGAGAGAGAGAGAGAGAGAGAGAGAGAGAGAGCGAGCGCATGTGGGCGGCTAAAGTAAACACGTAGGCCAAGTAGTTTTCTATGATGCTAGTGAATTTTGATTGAATCGCACTGTGAGGTTGACGAATAGGTTAATCTGATCTTGGGTGGCGGTTTCTCCTTTTTTAGGTGGCGGTTCTCATAATTTGGGTGCCGGTACTCACAATGCAGGTGGCGGATCTCAAATCAGAGGTCCGGATCTCAGACCCGGCGAGACCCGGCTGAATTTAACCACTGTATGTATGTATGTATGTATGTATGTATGTATGTATGTATGTATGTATGTATGTATGTAACTATGTATGCATGTATGCATGTATGTATTATGCATGTATGCATGCATGTATGTATGTATGTATGTATGTATGTATCATGTATGTATGTATGTATGTATGTATGTATGTATGTATGTATGTATGTATGTATGTATGTATGTATGTATGTATGTATGTATGTATGTATGTATGTATGTATGTATGTATGTATGTATGTATGTATGTATGTATGTAGGCCTAGATGTATAGTACAAGATTCTAATTCTCATGCGAAATTGCCTATGAGGAACTGCCCCATCTTATCTGAGATCCTGGTGTATCTCTGCCTCATCTATTCCTAGTCGCAGGTCCCTCTGATCGGTTGCACATAGCATCCTTGTCGTCCCTCGGGCCAGGTTGTCCACTACCAAGCACAGAAGTTTGACCATGATTGGCCCTGTAACCTGAGATAGTCTTCCTTTTAAAATGATCATAAGTGAGCTAATCAGTCTGTCACATTCCTCGTTCGACAAGTGCTTGAAGTCTGTTCCGTTTGATTCCTGCTTGGTCGGGAACGCTGCTGGTGAGTTTTCTGTTGCGCCATCACCACCGCTGTCCGAGTTTGAATGGCGCCACGCCTTTCAATTAATGTTCCCGTGAACGAACCATGCTAGCCCGAAATTAAAATCTCTTAAATAAGCCTCCTTCGGGAGGCGAACCGGGATGCATCGGGATCGGTACCCACGTACAGAGGTGCATGGGACATAGGCCTACGCTATTACCAATGTAGCTAGTAAGCCTACACTCTTAGATTCGGGCTGTGCCACTGTGCCAGTCCCAAGCATGAATAAAGTAAGAGGACGTCTCTGCTAACCAATAGCCTACCATCTTTGTAATTGCACAACAACTAACCGACTAAACTATTGTTGTCCTTGTTCTACTCCTGCAGCACCTTTAATTACGACCACCACCAACAGCGATTTCCATTGTAGAGCCATATGCTGTCTCCTCTGCCTGATCTACCCTCTGATTCTGACCTGGTCCCGAAACGGACCAAGCATCATGGCTCTTGCGGATTTGATTTAGATATAATTATATTATTTTAGCGTGGGTATTTTCGGGTCTACGTGACACGGCATTTGCGCGACGCTGATAAATTTCGGAGATGTGCTTTACATTATATTGCTTCTCTATTAAATTGAATTCAGCAACTGCTAGATGGCTGATAAATTGCGTCATTCAAAGTGGCTCTTGATATAATATGTTATCTGTTTTGAGTTTCCGGCGAATAAAGGTGACTTTCGTGCACGCTGAATGTTTTGACGGAATTTTATTAACTAAACTATTACTAAATATCCAGTAAGAGAATACTGCTTCATTTGCACTTATTTATCTATTTTACTTAATACTGTAGACTGTTATAATGTGGCAGTGTTTTATATAGGTCAATGTCTAATAATTATTGGTTGTTAGTAAAACCATATCGTGTATCATGCAATTCAATGCAATGGTCAAATTACTTCTTTAGCGCACTAATAAATGCACTTTACATGGCGAATAATAGGTCGCAGTCTTAAACTGTGCAAAACCGGAAAGCAATATTCAGTTTTGGTATCTCATAATCTAGTTACTTTCTTGTATGTATGTATATTCACGGGTAGCACCATGCAGTCTCTTCGGCTTGACCTCCCCGGATTTTGACCTGGCACCGAAACGGAGAGGAGTTTGGCTACTGCGGATTTGATTTGATATAGCGCCGGTGAATAAGCTGGTCTCCCTGACGTGGCTTTTGTGGGCGCTGAGAAAGTTTTGAAGATTTACATTACATTGCAATTGGACTTTGGCCCGCCACAGCCAATCACGAATAAACAGTCTGGCTGTCATAGAAAAGAGCGCTGCAGACTCCACGCAGATTCTTCAATAAGTAAGGAAAGTAACGAGGTATAGTGTGGTCAGGTCAGGTTCTATTATACATAACATGAATGTCTGAGGAAATGCCATCACGACAAATGTGCCTCACCAGACAAGCTCCTGACGATATAGATTTTGAAACAAATTGTTACTTTTGCCACATTGTCTGTTCAGTTTGCACTATGTACTCGACCACGTGTTCTCTGTGTTTTGTGTGTGTATCTCATCATTGTTCAGATCTATCAAGTTGTTCATTGCAAAACAACGGAATTCGTTAAAGGGACAACTTCTAAGTTTTGCACATTGGAATAAGCTTGCCATCCATTGGACGGGCATTGTGCAGAGTTTGCAGTGCTTTATTCTCACCGTCTGAGCCGACCATGCTGTTTATATATGATTAGTCACAGGCTGTCCTAAGTAAAGTTTTACCAGGATCACTGCATCGAGTGATCCATTTAACAAGGAACCAACTGATTCCCACTGTAATTAACTATTGTTAACATTCCTTTTTGCAGACCGAAATGGCAAGTGAGAAAGTTGATGCTGAACTGCAGGAGTTCTTGGCGATCGAACAGCAAAAGGCGCAATTCCAAGCCCAGATCCACCACCTCACTGAAACCTGCTGGGATATATGTATCGACAAGCCACGGGAAAAGATGGACAGCAGGACTGAGACGTGCATGACGAACTGTGTCGAGAGGTTCATCGATGTTTCGCTAAACATCACCGGTCGTTTCCAGCAACTGCTACAGCGTTCCGTTGCAGGAGGACAATAGGAAATTGAAATCATTAGTGGAATAGTGGAATTTACAATGGGAAACTGTGCTTGGCTGGCATTTAGGACAAGCGGACAAAGGATACAGCAGCCCTATGGACAGTTTTATACCAACAGGATGCACGTAGAGTCGTAGACATTATGATTTGTTTTTGTGGCAGGATAAGCGTGGGAGTTGTACACTCCTTAATGTATCTATTTAGAGAATTTGTTTTTCATCGATTTTGTTGTCTTCATTATTGCTATGGCAATATAGGGTTAATCTGATGACTCTGTAGATCAACAAACAGATTTTATGTCTCGTTTAACTGAAATGGTGCTGGAATAAATGAGCAAATTATGTGGGAAGTCCGTATTGTACTGGCATTTTGCTTGAAGCAAGCATATAATTATCGAGATCTTGTGCATTAGCACTGTTTCAGTTTGTAGACCCATTGTAGCCCAAATTCTGGTTACCCTGGACTGCATGGCCCTCTGGTCAGCTTGGCCTTTATCGTACCATCAAAGCTGCCTTCAAGGGCCATATCTTATAGCAGCAAGATTCGTAATTAGGGTTTTACTGTTCCTTTTGACAGGTTCACGTGTTTGGCTATGTTTAATCAAATGAGTTAGCCAAATGTGAAGAATTCTGAGTATTGACAAGCTGGCAAAACTGCAGCGGATTTATGGGAGCTTCTTTCAAATTATGATGGCAGCATGACGACTATGTCTTAACCGAGTTCTACCTGTGCTCTAGAGCCTACCACTGGCAACTTCTGTTATCTGAACAATATTTTCTTAGAAATGACCTTGTTCTTGGTGAGCTTTAACCCCACTTTAGCTAGCAGAGGCCGCGCTTTTGAGAGGTCCTTTAATGACGCCATATAACTGTCTAAAACCGAAGCTTCACACAGTCTAATCCTTGTGAGAATAATTTACGATGTGATGAAATAAATACCACAACAGAACAAACCAAACTCGTAGTGAAACATGAACCTATTGACACTCGATACATCGATAACATCAGTTACATTAGACATAACACAAACAAAACCACATGTTGATGCATCAATGAAACCTTACTAAAGGCTTACAGTACTGTAAGATAAGCAAAAATTTACAATATTTAGCACCTGCATGTGATTTCAGCACCACTCCAATAATCATGACAAAAGGACTAGAAATTCTCGTATTTCGATATCAGACGGTTCAGAATTGGAGCTTTCTCAAGATGAGTACTGGTAGATCACAGAAGGAGATTTCTGCCTTGATGGTTAACAGATAACCACAAAATGCACATTTACTCTGGCTACCCTTGAACAGCTCGATGCAGAGAAGCCGCTAAGCAGTAAAGTGTCGCAGATCTCAAAAGCTGACCGCTCCAACTTCTTGTAAAACCATTTCCAATGCCCATACACAGCAGCACTTGTACATAGAAACCAAAACATATTCTTCGCGCGTGCAATTGTATTGTATTGAAGCATTTATAAAGTGCCTGTAGTAATGTAATGTAATTAGCAACTTACATTACTAGTAGGGTGAACCGTTCAAGGCCACGAGAGAAGATACAGGTTTTGAGAAAAGCAAAGAAGGACGGATTACCAGCTAGAATTTGAAAGCGAGTAGGTGGAGACAGCACAATGTTCAGTTAACATCCACTCAAGACTCAAATCAAACAAAGGAAAATCCTGCAAATACAGAAATCTAGCAAACATTTACGGACCCACTACTAATTTCATCGACCATTTGAATCCACGAAGTTCTCAATCATAGAAAATTTGTTACATGCATTCACCCTAAGGCAATGATGCACGGATCTGTAGCTTACAGAAAGCTTAATTGATCATTTTCTTATCAGTTGGTTTCAAACTGCAACTATATAACTTAACCAATCTGTTAAACTACATCTACAACATCTAATGAGACATTTGCCTCTTTATCTAGCAGCCTAACTGATACATTCAACATAAACATGGTTAACTATTAATAACTAATCAAGAACTACCTGGCTAAACGAATGCAGAAAAATTACTGTACTTTACTACACTACAAGTTTGGTATGCTTTCAGGCCAAATAAAGCAAATGTCAAAGTTCTGTTACCTCTATGCACAAAAATAATATCCTGTTACACTAAAAGTTTAGTCATGCCATCATTGCACAAGACAAATCCTGTCTTATCTATACTTTAGCACCGGTCAAATATCTCCCTACACTGCATCTTCCTTACAACACTGTCTCTGGGAGTCATACCGCAATCAGAGATCGCGCTGTAATGATGTAGTTTTCAAAGCTAAATCAAATTTGGAATTGATGCTGCCCGATTTATGTGTATCAGAAATTGCCTTAGGGATGGCACATGCTATAAAGAGATTTCAGTGCTGTTTACATAAACCACAATTTATACAAACCACAAAAGTATATACAGATGCCCCTCTCTCTACAAAGCGCCTAAGTTGTAGTTCTTTGACATACTATCCTGTCTCATAGAAGAATGACTTTTCACTATATGAAAGCATTTTGAAATTGAAACAGAGTTCTACCATGAAAATATCATTTGCAGAAAATAACCAATCGTTACACAAATAGTTGAAGGAGACATAGTTTAAAATTTCATATTCATTGAAGCTTTCATTACTGTTTAGAAATTGCAACACTATTAGTCTCAGAAGAAGGCAATGTACAACGCAAAAAAGCGCCCCCAAAACAAGCAACGATTGTCCAGCTCTTGTGATTTTGATACACCACAAACCATGCCTGAGATGACAACTGTTGGATTACCTTTGTATAAATGCAGCCATTGGTAAAATCCATGCCATGTTATAGATTATGGTCACACGAGTGACTTTTCTAAGTTTTGACATTGTAACCCATGTGTACACCACTAACACCAACAGCAGTCGTCACAGGCACGGTCCTTTAGGATCTTTCGGCAGAAGTACAGAAAACAACATCCCAACAACTTCGTCAAACTTTCCCTTACAGACTCGTGCATAAATTGTCACTTTTAAGTGAAGCACTAGAAATGAGACCAATTAATGCAGAGGGGAAAGACTTTACCGCGTAAAGATTTACATTACGATGCACAAAGATAAATTACAGTTAATGCCACGTATGCAGAAGGTGGTGTGCCAAACATCAACTCAAATGCACTCTTCTATGCTCAGTCAAAATCAACCACCAACCAAACTGGGTCCATTATAAGTGGCTCCAGGCATTAGAGAACAGAAAGCATTACACAAATGCTTTGAAACAGAGTACTCTAAAAGTAGCAAGATGACTTGAAGAAAACTAATATTGCCAATATCATCTCACATAACAAGATAACGTATTCTCTTACATTTACAACGCTCTGCTTTTTAACGACAAGACTTCAGTTCATGTTACTACGCAATACAGTGTGAACCCGTGTATGTGCCATTCCTCTTAATGCAACGTAGTGTTATGTCTCCCAAAAGCAATTAACTTAGCACACAATACTGGTTAATGCCCCGTACAAGAACTGTTAAACATTGACTTTATTGGCATAAACCCTTGTAACACGTAGCCTGGTTTACACGCAGTATCACAAGGCATTTACTTCAACAAATTTGCATTAATTAGTCCACACTGTACTGACCAGATATATTGCACACTGCACATTACAAAATGCATTTTCAACAGAGCAGACCATCTTTTGCACAACCAGTCCAGAGCAAATCCACAGAAACACTGACAGCACAATAATTGCATAACGAACCACAAAGAAGCACAAACATCACAAGAACCAAATGCATCACAGAAAAATGTCCGAACCTTCCGGACGGCACAATAAAAAGATAAAACTGGACAGAATCCAGTAAAAATCTTTTTCCCACAAAAAGAAGCAGTTCGCTCATCTCCTTTCGGGTAAAATAATCATAAATACGGCCAGCCACAGCAGACTTTCACAGAAGCTTCAAATCCGAATTGCACATAATCAAACACAACCATGTTTCATGTCTCCCTTGCTCCATCCACCTGGCCATTTATATAGTGCCTGATTCCTAACAGCACATATAAATTTCACTCTGCTGCACTTTATTGAAGCCAGACAGTTTCATTCATTACATGACCACAAATGCAGTTTCACCTTTCACTGTTGCCACACATAAGCTTCACTTCAAACACCATTTTATTACTATTAAAAGTAATTAGGTACTATCAAATTTTCCACTATTAAGCACTATCAAAAGTTTGCTACTATTAGGTACTATCAAAAGTTTGCCACTGTTACATACTATCAAAAGTTTAAAACTATTAGACACTATCAAAAGTTTGCCACTATTAGTTACCTACAAATGTTGCAACTATTAGGTACTATCACAATTTTGCCACTATTAGGTACTATCACAATTTTGCCACTATTAGGTACTATCAAAAGTGGGTAACCGTTACTGTTCTTTAATACAAGATTTTTGCCTAAAAGACTGAAGCTGGTATCAGTAAAGTTTAAATTGATTTCACAAAATATTTGGTGGGATGAAAAATCAAATTTATTGCAAGAGTCCTTATGAACTCCAGACGTCAATATCAAGATATATTTGTCAAAACAAGTGACATTTGATATCGTGAAGCTTTTTTAATGAAGAAGTGGCTTATAATACTATTGAACATTTCTAAAAATTTACAAAAAGTTTCTAGGAGTCTGTACCCGCGTAGCAACATTTTTACCGGAATAAAGTTTCAACACAACAAGTAAAACAATTAGTCTAATTACGTACAAATGAATTCAGTCATTCGTAAAAAAACTAAAACTTAGACAAAGAAAACGAATTAAGAGACAGTATTAGCAGAAATACTGAGGTACCAGAACGAAAACGATTCGCTCAAAGTATTTTCTAGCACACGAAACGGACTTTCAAAACAATTTACACGATATTGTACAGTCAAAGTTTGTCCGTGCCGACTCCTACGCAACGTTGACATATGCGCAAAAATTGTTTGGTGGAGGGTTCAGCACCGTTGACTGCAGAGCATTTCGAACGACAAGCCATTCACGAGACTTCAGAGATTGATGAATTTTTTCTGAGGGGCAGGAGTGTTGGGATTTAAAGATCTGTCAGCTCTAAAACAGGTAAGAAACACATTTCTGTTTAACATCAAACGATCGCATGAACCCTTATTACTATAAACATTTTTAATGTAAGCAAAGTCAGACAGAAATGCGAATCTAAGGCGTGGTTAGTCACTCGCCAGATGGAGAGTAGTTAGATATACAGATGTTTGAAAGACAACGAGAAATAGTGAGTTTTGAGGCATTTCTTAATGGAAGAGATAGAGTTTGAGCATCGAACAGACATTGTTAGGTGATTCCACTCCTTGGGGCAGCAACATGGAATTCATGAGAGCCCATGACAGTGTTACATAGAGGCTCAACCAAAAGACCCATATGGAGCCAAGGGCATAACTTTGCCTCACAAAGT
Source organism: Aporrectodea caliginosa (assembly GCA_020284085.1). Classification (NCBI taxonomy): domain Eukaryota; kingdom Metazoa; phylum Annelida; class Clitellata; order Crassiclitellata; family Lumbricidae; genus Aporrectodea; species Aporrectodea caliginosa. The sequence goes on from JACEVL010000469.1 coordinate 1,603,494, forward strand.
GGTCTTGACCAATCCTCACCTCCCTCAATCCTTTTTAAATATCTACGAATTTAGCAGCGCAGTGCCAAGCATGGTATTGAACATGCTTCAAATCAAAATAACGCTGTCATGTCGCAAAAAAATTCAGGACAATGCTCAAAAGTTGTGGTGATTGCCACAGCTGATGGTCGCTTCAAGTTAAACCAGTTTTAATGCCAACTTGGGAACCGTGTCAAGAACTGCCTTACAAGAAGAAGAGAAGAGCAGTCCCTTAAGCCAGCGCTGGGTATGAAGTGTTAGCGACTTCATTTTCTTAGCCTCAGCATATGAGGATGGGAGACCAGTCCTCTACCTTCCCTTCAAAATTTGATTTAGGCTTTAGGATAATACATGTGATTTTAGAACATCTAACTGTCTTGATCAGCTCAATGGATGATGTATGTTTATTACTATGTCTGTACACCAAAATGAGGATAGCCAATTGGTCAATTAAAGAATATTCTTATCTTATCCAATCTCATCTTCCCACGGACAGTGTACGGTCAGTGTGCTCATTATAGCTGAGTTGGCTAGGGGAGCAAGTTAAGCCAAAATCGGAGCCAAATTTCTGTCATGGCAGGGATTTGAACTCCCGACCTCTCGGTTGACCATCCCGTAAGCTAACCACTATACTATCGAGCACGCCCTGACTTACAACATTAACCCACACAGAACATTAAATCAGAACTTTAAAAGCGCAGATCCTAACAACGATAACTGCTCATAATTCAGTCATGGTTAAACAAAATGAACCAGCACCATCTACAGAATCTCTCTACAGAACGTTGTGATAAGACTGTTAAACATTGTATATCTAAAATAGGCTCAATGCAGACCCAAACACACCAACCATTAACGATCTAAATATTAGCTAATAAAACACTAAAATTCAAAACCCAAAAGCAAATTCAACACAAAACTTTGTTCCAACTGCCAAGTGCTAGTTTTCAGAATGCTACAGTTAAACATTCACCTGACACATTCATTTAGGTTGAGGTGCAAAGCTGTTTTAACTCAACAACTTTATGAATCCACACACATGACAACACATAAACGCTACTAACTTAGAAAAGAGCTAATTCTCTACTTAACCGTTAGTCATTAGATGAGAAAGACCAAAACAACGAAATCTGTTAATGAAAAATAAACCCAAATTTCTCCAAATGCAAAAATAAAAAGATGAAAAATTGCAACATAACTGAACGAACAATATTTGGTACCCATATAATAGAATGATTATAAATACATAAGTAAAAGTAAATAATAAAAGCAAATTTAATCAACCCAAATCTTCACTGAATGTAGAACTATTCTACAAACTACACAAACAAAAACAAGACACACAAAAAAGCTGAAAACAGAAAACTAAGGCTGCATTCCAAAATGAAACTATATCTTACTCCAAATAGTCTACAAACACTCAGCATGTACTTCACCATTTTACCGCAATTCTAACTGTAACAGATTCTTTTAAAAGTGCCTCCTGCAAGTTATTCTAGTTATTTTATTTATAGTTTTGAAATCATTTTGTTGAAAAATATTTCCGAAATCCTCCACCGGGATTTTCGAATCTTTGGGGAAAATCTGTTAAGATATGCCTCAAATTCGTGATTTTTGAGTTTGTATATTAGCTATTACAAAAATACAGATTTTCCATTTTTCAGAAACTAATCTCTTACAACAAAATCAGACAGCCCTTAAATATTCAGACTGTGTTCTCAGTATGATTTGGAATGCACCCTAAAATCTGTTGCACCACAACCTGTATTGTTTTTGAAAAACTGACAACATATAATCCAACGAAAACAACAACAACAACAACCAAGAGAAAACGTCGTCACATTCAGTTACCTTGTGAAACAAATTTAGCTGCTTAAGCTAAAGACTGACACGCGTAGCACTGCCTAGCTTGTTCCTGAAAACGTCGAACCTTATAGAGCAAAATTAAAAGATGATTTGGTTAGTTGAGTAATTGTGAGTAAGTCGATAACTGAAGAACAGAAACTAAACAAAGCTCTTTGATTACAACTGAAATTTGCAAAGATGACATCAGAAAAAAATTAAAAGTTTAATCTTTAATTACAATTATAACTGGTAATGAAGACTTAAATCCTCTGCCCTCTAAGATTTCTCATCCTCAATGAAACCCACCGCAACAGCTGCTTTGCCTCCTCTCTCTGGTCTCTCTGGCAAACGGACTCAGACCTACACTGGACATCGATCTCTGGACAAATCCCTGATACGATGCTGTGCTCATGAATAAGCTGGTGCCCAGCGCTTAGCTATAGAGTAGCGCTTCAGAAAATGGAGTTTACGATTACAGTCTGAGATCATGTTAGAGATAACATTATCCTCCTAAAACAGTCTCCGATTGCTTTTACGTACTGCTGCATTTGACTGTGAGCAAACATTTTCAAACTGTCTTAAAACGCACTTGTTTCAATCAGCCAAAAAGCCATGAGTGCAGCGCTTTTGTTAGGTACATAAAAGGTACTATATTAAGTGCACTGTTATATACAGATGAAATGTCTCACCAACAAACACTGAACCTTAACTTCAGCAAAATTAGACATGTGGAGGAGCAAAATCTGTCAAAAATGCACCTCTTCATTTGTAAAAAAATGACAAAAAAGAACAAGATTGAAGAGAATTTCATGTTAGCAGAGAATATAATATTCATTACTACATCAGGATTACTTGGATAGTAATCATGCACCTTGAACACTACAAGTCACCATTTTCCACGTTTTCAAGCCACAGTTCAACTTATCTAATGAATATGAATGAAATCTTATAGACTCACTCTTTAACTTCGTCTGGCAGATGTATATACTCCGTCGGCACAAGACGCGTCAGCTCAGCTAAACTACGAACGTAATGTAACTTTGAAGAGAATTTGGAGCTGAAAGACAACACAGATTCTCATACACAATACAATACAATTGACAGTAATTGTAATCAGATTTATATACCTCCTCTTCAAGACAGACTCCCAAATGCATCAATTAGCACAACATAGATGTCTGATTAAATGCAAGATTCGAAGGAAAAAGAAACAAAGGCAGTCCAAGACTACAATGGATAGATAATATAAATGAGGACGTAACATCACTTGGACTAACACTAGAGCTATGGACGTGATAAACAACCAAGGACTATGAAGATAATTTATTCGTAACCATCGCCGCCAAATGGCTGGCGTAGGAACTGATGATGATGATGAAATGTCTGATTAACAATAACACTAATAATTCATTTACTCGCTAAACACATTCAGAACCTATTCACAATATCTGTACGTTACCGCAATCGGTAACTGTCTACAAAAGAGAACGGTTTTCAATAACTGAAATGGGTGAACATAGCATATGCATTGAGATGCTGGTGGATAAACGTAAATGGTTTAAAATGCAGACAGACCTGATGAAAGGCTTCGTCATAATAACGACTGTCTTCAGAAAGAAGGTCGGATGAACAACAAGAAGGCGCTGCAGGTTCTTACGCAACCTAACGACAACAAACAACATCAGAAAGACGTTAAGTGACAGTAAAACATACAATACCCTAGGCATCATCTTAACATAAAAGGAATAACATAACCATGTAACATAAAAATCATAACACAACATGACACAAAGGCATAACAAAATGTAACAACATAACATAACATAAAGGGCATAACACAGCATAATATAACGTAAAAAACATCAACAGATTCACCCGATTGTCACAAATCACTCTAGAGCCAAGAGTTCACCAAACTCCAACCAAGAGGTTACAAAGTATAACATAAAAGGGGATAAGTGTTTCAATGATCGTAATGTTTGCTCTCGATTATAAATCAACTGATAATGAACCCCTATAACCTTACTCATCATCAGCTAATCTGATCTTATCAAGTCTGAAACCTCCCACAGCATTGTTATCACAAAGACATCAACCGATAGTTGCTTCTAACCACACCCACACTCCAAAAGCATAAATCGTTGGAAATGGGGTCACGGAGACCCCAAAAAAGTTAAGGAGGACAAGACATGTCTTTGAAGCGATCGTTGTGCTCTGTGGCCCATGGAGATATGCAGGTCCCGTGCTGTCGCAATTCAACTCAAGCCATCATATCGTGCTGTCTGGTGTGTTGGACCGTCCTTCTGGAACAGTCTGCCACTGCACTTACGTACTGTTGCCTTTGATTCTCTTCAGCATACATTTGCTAACTGTCTTAAAGTGCACTTGTTTAGATCGCCTCTATGAGTTACTTAAAATGTGCTATATGAAGTGTTCTCATACATATATACATACATACATATACACATACATAAAATATACCGGTAAGACTAATCTGTAAGCAATCAAACTAAGCCAATGGCAGAAATCAATCTATGCTCATGCATTCATTGCCATTGTATAATAAATATACTAATAACAAGACAATTTATATAGCACCGCGGCACAGCCGAGGCTGAAGAAAAGGGCACTCTACGCGAGTTAAAAAATCCAGTGTCAGTCATGATGATAATTTACAAAGATAGCTCTTGAGCTGTGGATGCATGTATGTTTGCATGTATGTAGGTGTGTCTGTATGTACATATGTATATATATATGTATGTATGTATGTATGTATGTATGTATGTATGTATGTATGTACATATGTATATATGTATGTATGTATGGATATATGTATATGTACATATGCATGTATGTATGTATGTATGTATGTATGTATGTTTGTGAGCTTTTATAGAGCACATCTGTGAGTACCTCTCAAAGGCGCTGAGCATGTGGCTGTCTAAGAGATTTGAACAGGTGCGTGTTAACAAACGCCGAGCACGATAAACAGTTATTACCCACCTGTGATCAATCATATCATAGCACCGTTTTAGCCACCGAAGTGCAGGCACCTTGTTGCGCGACGTGGCTGCGTGAAAATAGATGATCATATAGTCCTCAACAACCAGAAGCTCGAGCACGCTCACCACGTATCTAGAACAAGCGAAACAATGTACAAACCTGTAATACAAAAACTGCCTTTAAACAGTAGAGGATGTCTTAAAGGTAAGAAAAGGTTCTCTAAGATAAAAATTCATCCCATTTCTAACTGCTATGTCACAATGTGTTAGATACATGCATACACTGACGACGCAATGGATTCACATAAATGGCGACAAATAAAATCATGCAAAAGATTTACTTAGATTGCACATCGATGAAGAACCTTGTAACTAGCTGCGTTATGACAGCCAGAGTTGATTAACGAAAATACAATACAATACATTGAACTGTAACAGCTTTTCAGTTTCTAGACGCAAGCCCAGACTCAAATTAAGGGGTTTGTTTGCAGTCCCTTAAGATCTGAGGCAGCACTGGATATGAAGTGTTAGCGACTTCATTTTCTTAGCCTCTGCATATGATGGCGGGTGGCCAGTCCTCTCCCTCGTCGTCTCATTTTCCCACTGACAGTGTATGGTCAGTGAACTCACTATAGTTTAGCTGGCTAGGGGGGCAGGTGGATCAGAAATCTTAAACCAAATTTCTGCCCAGGTGGACATTTGAACCCCGACCTCTCGACTGACAGTCCACTACACTATCGCATACCCTCGAGTTAAGGTTATAACGGAAGAGAATGTCATAGTGCCAAACAAATAAAAAGTCAGTAAGACAAAGGCACAGAACTGAGAGATCATCAGAACAAAAGCAATATAAATTACATCATATGGGACCCAAGGGATCAAAATGAGTCGCATGTCGGAAATTTTAGAATATGAGTATTTTACATATTCTTAAAGACCACATTTTATGCTTTAAAATGACACTAAAAGTTTGGTTCTACCTTATTATTCTTTGACAAAGTTACGAACGATTAAGTGGTTTTTTTGTGAAAAAGTTTTTCATTTATTTTAATATATAATCAAAGAAATCAAAGTATTCTCTGTACAAAATTCTGAAAATACACATTAAAACAATGGATTTCATCAAATGTGAGAAATCAGAAATGTAAAAAAAATTTTTCACCCATTTTCAGTAAAATCTGAAAATAAGAAAAAGTGATATCTGATCATATTTTGCTGTTTTCCTAGCAATGTAAATTGCCGACATCCAACTCATTTTGATCCATTGAGTTACATATTACATTACATTAAATTACAGCATATTAGACATGTTTGTGTGTAGGTATAGACTCACAGGAACAAATTGTCCATTATATATCGGTAGTCGAGGCGACTTCGATCAGGCAGGTAACAGGCGGCAAACACGACTATGGCATTCAGTCCGTTACCATAGTAACCTACAAAGGTAACAAGTTGGTAACTTTCTTCGAAAACCGCCCAATGACAAGTATCAATCAAAACATCCAAGTAACTGTGGCAGTGGCATCACTAGGGTTGGTGACTCATGGTGTCACCCCCATGGACCTCCTACCTTACCAGACCATACAGAATAAATATATAAACTGTCTTATTATTATTATTATTATCATTATTGTTATTAATCTCCAGGACTTTCTTTCCTTATGGTTGGATTTTGATCTCAAAGGACATTATGTCAAACTATTAACTTTATGGCCATCCCCTCGTTGACTTTGGATCAATAAAAGTGATGATGATGACGACGACGACGACGACGACGATGATGATGATATTACACAGTAAAGGAAATGCCATCATGGTGTAAAACGAATTATTTTCTGGTTCATCCAGTGCCTCGCTTGTACCTCCATGTGATAAAACTTTCTTGTATGGTTCGATGGCTCTCATGTCTATTCGGTAACTGATTCCTGCGATCTGGACCGGGCGCCAGTTCCTGACGTCTTCGTACTCCTCTCGCGCCGTGTATTCCGGAATCGGTTCCACAGGTGGATCGTTCAGGTCATCTGACAGGAAAAGTAACAGGTCAAAGGTCATCAAGAGATCAATTTCAAGGTCAACGCATAGGTCAAGACCACAAAGAGCAGATATCTTGAAGGGGACTATATAAATGTTCAATTACATTCAATTTAATCAATTACATAGGTCAACTGATGTTTCAGTTGCATAAACAATAAATCTCATCCACAAAATACACACAACTAGTTGATACAAACATATATACAAACATTATATACAAACATACACACATACATATATACAAGCATACACACAAACATACTCACAGACAACATACACACAAAACACAACCACAAACATACATACAAAAATATATACAAAAATACACACAAACATACACACAAACATACATACAACATACACACATATAATGTAATGTAATGTAATGTAACAAGACATTTATATAGTGCCACTTAAGAGTCTCACAGAAGCGCTCAACATACATATATAACATACATACATGCATACATACATTGGAAAATACATACATATATACATTCATAAAAACATAAGGAGAAACACAGCCATTGTAATTACAAGAGCATTCACACACAGAATCATGCATTCACATGCATATAATTCTCCTAACTAGAAATTAATAAATTATTTCAGTCAGCTTCCCATTCTCCATGTTGAATACATTAGCATAACCAAAATCATTTTCAAGACAGAGTAAAAAGCTCGGCATGATCTCATCATGCCTGTCATGCCTGTCAAGTCTTCACAAATGTCTTGAAGCCATTTATATTGGCAGAGCATCAACACCATAATATCGCAACAACAGCAAAATAAAGATTTCTATAGCGCCATAACCATCTGAGGCTAAAAAAATTGCTCTGTATGCGATTCGGAAAATCAATGACAGTAGCACGATACTCTACAACTCATGGTAAATGAAGCAGACGTCAAAGGGTCAACCCAAAAGGGTCAGGTGAACCCACTGAGGCTGGATTGGCCCACGTCCATATAATATTTCACAGCAGTAACAGGATGTTTCATATTTTATGAGCATGGCAAGGAGAGCAAACATGAAATGTACTACAGCATAGGGGTATGTAACACACAACTGAAAGTAAACCATTGATGACTGATAAAGTTAACACATAGAAGTCAGGTAGTGTTAAAGTTTTTTCTTAAACTGAAATTTCCTTTGAATTAAGTGAAACTTTGACTGTATTTCATCGGGTCTAACCTCCCCAGTCGTCTATGGAGTCGAAAACTGGATTGGCAAGGTCGTCGGGTGAGTCAAGGTCATCTGGTGTATGGTCGTTGTAGTAGTCGCCCAGGTGAAGGTCAGGCACGCTGCCCCGCGGGGAAAAGTTCAGGTCAAGGTCATCACATTTCAGTAGCTCAAAATTCGGAACAATTTTCTTCTTTGCCGCCGTTGGCTCCGAATCCGTGGGAGTAACAGCAGCTGAGAACATCCCAAGGTAGCGTAATGTAACGGTTACATCACATGTTAATGTTACATTACAACGCAATGTAATGTTTTGTTACATCATCAAGAAACTGTAGAATATCTAGTAACAAATTATTACAAACGTGTAATATCATCTGCACTAGACAAACAGCAATAGCAACATCATGTGACTGAAGATAAGTTGCAATGCATACATAATATAATTATATATTCATATATATACTGGTAATCATATGGATAATCACATGGAGGTAATGCAAGAGTGGGCAGGTTCAACCCTCTGTGTTAGCTGTAACAGAAACTTGGCTCAACGACAGTCAGGTTGACTCTATGATATTTCCGGGATATAAATTCGTGCATAAGTCTAGAAAGACAGGACCAGGAGGGGGTGGGCCTCATCATAAAAAATGAAATCCCTGTCACTGATCACCCTCAATTATCAGATCTAAATCTTAGGCATGACTCATATGAAGGCTTATTTATTAACATCCCTTTGAATAAAGGTAGTAATTTTATTGTGGGGGTGATCTACAGACCTCCCGGTAAACCCCTCCTGGAGTTTAACAATGAATTTGACCAACTACTACATATTGTAAACAAACCCGGGAAGGATGTCATGATTGCAGGGGACTTTAATATTGATCTTCTCAAACACAGTGACCACCCCATGACCGGTAATTACTATGATATGATCTCATCTCATCATTTTTTGCCAACTGTTCTTAGACCCACAAGAATAACCTCAACCAGCTTCTCGCTAATTGATAACATCTTAACTAATATTGGATCTCTCTCCACTCACTCTGCTATAATTGTGGTGGACATTTCTGATCACCTCCCAGTGTTGGCCTGGCTTGATATAAATCCCACTCCTGATCTTAAGAGATTTCGGGTTACTAAGCGACTGATAAGCCATGATAAGATAAATTCCTTCTATAACTTGCTAATGAACATTGACTTTTCTCCTATATCGAAATTATGTGATGAACAAGACCCTTGTGGGGCTTATGCAGCTTTTATTAGAAAATATAGTGATGCATATAATTCAGCTTTTCCACTAATTGAAAGAGACGGGAATAAAAAACATAATCCAGTCAATCCATGGATGACGAGTGGTCTTTTTGTTTCCTGCAAAAAAAAGAACAACCTGTATAAAAAATACTTAAAAAACCCAAACGAACGTAACAAAAACCAGTTTATCAAATATAGAAATAAATTTAAACTGATCAAATTGAAAGCAAAAAAAGATTATTATGCAACTGAGTTTGCGAGATACTCCAATGATCTAAAAAAGACGTGGCAGCTCATTAAATCTCTTATTGATAATAAGGACCATGCTACCCGTATTGAGGAGCTAGTAATTGGTAATCATAAAATTACAGATGATGTGGAAATGGCTGAAAAATTTCAATGCATACTTTTCTTCTATTGCTAAAAATCTCTCGGATAAAATTCCAAAATCAGTTCGGCCTTTTAGTGATTATCTTGACCCATCCCTTCTCAATTCCTTTGCCTTTTACCCTACTTCGCCTGAGGAGTTATCACAGCTCAATGGCTCTATTAAACTAACCCACAGTTCTGGGCCAGATGGTCTAGACCCTACTATAGTTGGTCCATCTATATGCTATATAGCTACTCCACTGGCTGCCATAATTAACTGTTCTTTATCTACAGGAATTGTCCCTACTGACATGAAGAAGTCCATAATTTCTCCTATCTTCAAACAAGGCAATAGGAAGGACTTGACTAACTACAGGCCTATCTCGGTCATATCGTACTTTGCCAAACTTCTAGAAAAAACAGTCTACTCTAGATTATATAACTATATTGAAAAAATGAACTTACTATACCCTTTGCAACATGGTTTCAGGTCAGGTCACTCCACAGTAATGTCACTCATTGATATTCATAATAAAATTACAGAGGCCATTGACAGTAAAAAACTTTCTATAGGAATATTTTTAGACCTGAGCAAGGCCTTCGACACTGTAGATCATGAAATTTTACTAAAAAAGTTAGAAAACTATGGAATACGTGGAACTCCCCTCCTCTGGTTTAAAAACTATCTGTCCTCCCGTTATCATCAAGTTAAATGTAATCTGATTTTCTCGGACTTTGGTACCATGAGATTCGGAGTCCCTCAAGGAAGTATTCTTGGGCCTCTTCTCTTCCTCATATATATTAATGACCTCCCCAACTCATCTTCTCTTTTGCACTTCGTTCTTTTTGCTGATGATACGAACTTGTTCATCTCCACTTCCTCCTACCAGCACACAATAGGTGTGATAAATGAAGAACTAAAACTGATTTCTGACTGGTTTAAAGCGAATAAAATGTCCCTTAACATAGGTAAATCTAACTATATATTGTTCTCATCAAATCGTAAACTAATCCTGCAATCCGATGAAACTATCTTAATTGATAATATGAAAGTACCCAGAGTAGCTTCTGTTAAGTTTCTGGGGGTCTTTATTGACCAACACGTTGGATGGTCTGAACACCTTACCCACATCTCTGCTAAAGTAGCTAAATCTATAGGGGTTATTACACGCATCTCGGCACATTTACCAAATAAAATTTTATTGAGCCTTTACTACTCCCTTGTGTATCCTTATCTGTCTTATGGTAATTTAGTATGGGCATCCAATTATAAAACCAAATTAAAGAGGCTTCTTATACTTCAAAAGCGTATTGTTCGAGTCCTGGCCAGGGCCCCTTTCAATTCTCACACCTCTGCACTATTTCAAGACTTGGGAATTTTGAAAATTGAACAAATTAATATTTATCAAGTGGGTGAATTCATGCACCGATATACTCACAATCAGCTCCCAAATGCATTCTGTAACTACTTTAAATATATTTCTGATCAGCACCCGCACTATACACGGAATAAAGGGAATAAGTATCTCGTTGACTTCTCACGCACCAACATACGCAAATTCTCACTAGTTATATGGGGTCCCAGACTTTGGAATAGTCTTTCTCCCTCCTTAAGATATATTCCTCACCTCACTGCATTTAAAAGGAAACTCCGGGAACATCTTCTGTCTAATGGATCTTAACTCTTGCATGTTTGATGTACAGATACTGCCGTGGTCCTTTGATCTTCTTACATTTTTAACCTATTCCATATGTGTTTCTAGCTCTTATTTTTTGTTTTTTGTTCTTTGTTTTCGTTTCGTTCTCCTGAGTTACTTCTCTTCTTTTTCTCTCCTCCTTTACTTTCTCTATATTACTCTTTATATGTAATCCTTATTTGCTGTCTTTACTTATACTGCAATTATTATATTAATATGTTGTTTAAAAAAGTACTGCTTAACTGAACAGTGAAGATCAATTTTACTGTCTTTTGTTTACCTGTTGTGAACTGATCTGCTATGGTACTCACCACTGCCTTGTAATTTGTTTTTTGGGAACTGGCCATTTTCTTCTAATATTGAAAGTGGGGACCTTCTTAGCGGGACCTAGGTCCCTTTAGGTCTCCCTTATTGACCATATTACCCTGTTCTTTGGACTATCTTCTTAATGATTTGTCATCTCATTCTTAACTGTTTTCAACATGATTATCCTTGGATGATTTTCTGCTTACATGTATTCTTTTCTTATACTTTGTATTTTGTTTCTTGATTTGATGGTTCAATAAAAATGATTTTGATTTGACATGGATATATATATGTTTATGCAGCTACCTCTTAAAGGCAACCAACATGGACATCTAAGTCACACCAACAGCTTAAAGTACCCTGACAATTGTCATAATAGCACAAAAATGAAAGCAGAATTTACTTGCCACTTTTGTCTCATCATCAACCAGCCAAATAGAAAAACAATTTCGCATTGCAACTAACATCCATTTTCTTCGGCTGTTTCCCGTGGATTGTCGTTGACGTCGCTGGCAGGATGTTTATGGTTGTCTAGTTTTTCGTTTCCATCATCAGTAGCTTCTTCTGTTGTTTTGTTTTTACGATCCGTTCCTCCTCCCTCACCATCATCGCTGTCATCGTTATCAAGGAACGTCAGAGTGTTGTACATCCGGCTGTCCGCGTTTATCGCAGCCTAAACGTAAAACAGAAGCCAAACGTGGAAACGAGAGACAACACATAACAATAACTATCTTCGTTTATTTTTTCAAACTGACATACCACAGTATGATTACAAGTCATGGTATGAATGGATGATCACAAGTTATTACAAGAGTCGAATTTAACTGTTTGGCAGCCAAGCAAGGTAACCTACTGCTCATTTTAAAAACACCATATGGTGAATGAAAGGCTGAGTCGACCTTAATGATAATAATAATGCTGATGAACATATGGATGATCAGAACGTTAAACAAAAGAACGCAAAAAGACGAAGAAATGTAAACACGAGTGCATTATACAGCACATAAAAATACAATAACATAATAATACAAAAGCATTAAGATAAAGAACGTCAAAACAAAAGGAAATTTTGACACAAAGTCAGCAAATGAAACAAAACATATGGTGTTAACGTGGTCAGAGAAGGAGATGGTGGAGACAACATTCAGGTCTAAGCTGGAGGTACATTTGGAATGAACAACAGTCAATCCGTCTAATTGAACATAAGTCAGCCAGTCAAACTTAGCGAGTAATTGACTCATCCCAAAGAATCTAAATTTACAGGAATGGTTACTCCTGAAAATAACTGTATGTCCATTTCACACTTAAACACAGAGGTCGCCCCACAGCAAATTTTGTTTCTGATAATAAATAATTATGGTGTTTTAAAACTACTGAGGCAATTTTTACCTTGCAAACATACTGTAATAATTCGTCGATTTGCCTTGACAAATATAATTAAATGTGTTTGTTATGAAAGCAAGAAGTGAAATTTTCATGGTCCCCGATTATCTCACAAAAACTAGTCACATGACGTTAAATAAGGAGTTTCCAGTCATGTGTATAATAGGTCATTGATTCATGCCTAAGAGACGGGAACCCACGTTGGGAATCACGAGAAGCTTGTCACCGGCCATTCAATATTGAACATGACCAAAAACAGAAACCAGTAATTGAAGAGGTCAATGAGAGGAGGAGACAATAGTTAGTGGTGATTCACAATGACAATGAATCACCAATTATTTAAGATGTTCATGAACAACAGTTAAAGCGCCTATTGTATTTTCCAACGTCCTCTTGTGATATGGAAAGCATCACAAGCAGACTACCTAATCAGTTCATTAGTGATTCAGCACAAGCCCGGTGATCAATGACAAACAGTTAGAACACATCACACTGACTTACATAAATGTAATTGTTATTGGAACAGTGCCAGCCCCAAGTCCGGAGAAAGGAGGAGGGCGATGCTAATCATCTATGCTATGACACAGTGTTGTTAACCAGCAACTAACCAACCATCTGTAACTGTATTATGATGTGTTCCCTGATTTTTACCCAGTTACCTCTGCAAACAGTTTAGTTGGTTTTTAGTAGGCAGAAAATATTACCTTTATCAACAACGATAATGCTAATGCTAATTATCATTACCATCTTTTCATAAAGATCAATGAAGGCAACATGATGATATTGAATAATGAGAGTGATGACAATGATGATAACTGTGAAGGTAAAACTTCATTTAATCATAATCATAAACCCATTTATATTGAAAGCGCCACTTGAAAGCGATTAGCACAGGGTGCTACTTATTCATGATTGATGTCCTTATCACTTTTTGTATGACAGAAAAAAATGAGGACGAGTTGGACCTGAAGAGCAGAACGACCGCGCCTGTCTATTCTCAACAACTCTACTCAAACACTCAGACTAGTTTTTGCACTGAGTTACTCGTATGTCAATATTATCATCATACTTGATGTCAAATCTACAGACATTACACGGTCAACCTTGTAAACACAAGAGTACAAGCTGCCTGTCTTCTCATTATTAGATAAATACAATTTCCAATTCTGCTCACGACTAAAGTGACAATTAGTCATCTCAGCTGTTACTAAAGTTTAACGAGGAAGAAGACACGAGACCGTTATCGTTACGAAATTGAACATCAGTCAACAGAAGCGATTGTTGAAAGTGATTCTAAAAAAAATTAAACTCGGTGTTGCCCCGGACTTCATAGCAACCACGTTAATTGGGTGCCTGACAAATATGCCGAACTGCTTGAACCAGAACAGAATTTATAACAGACAGTACACAATCGCTAATTTCCCAAACAAACCCTAGTTACTCAGAATGGTCTTGTGGTTTGTGTGGTGGTGGTAATTGGGTTTGTGGTGGTGGACAGATGGTGGTGGTGTAAGTGGTGGTGGTAGTTGTTTTTGTGGTGTGGACAGGTGGTGGTGGTGTTTGTGGCGGTTAAGTAATTAACTCTGGATAACTAACTAGGTCAGCAGAAGTCTACACTTCAACAACAATGATCCAGCCAGCCTACCAAGAAGCCAACCAACCAACCCAGTCAGAAACCAGCCAATTAACAATATGTACACACATGCAGCCACCAGGCAGCTAATTATCTAGCTTGCCAAACAGCCTTCCAGGCAGAGACCAGCAAAGCCATCTATCTATCTGGCAGCTTGTCAAACATAAAACAAATAGAAACCCAGCAAAGGATCCAGCAGGGCAGCAATCCCGCTATCCAAGTAGCCTATAACATCAAGACGATGCAAGAGCCAGCCAAAGAGCACACGCCATTTCCAACGTCAACAAAACTGGCCACAGAAAGCCAGCCAAGTCACGGTCCACAAGCCAGCCAAGCAACAAAGGAGATAGATAAAAAATGTCTGCTCATCAGCATCATCGGCATTTCAACTATGCCAGACCAGAATCCTACTGATAAAAAAATCATCCAATGCTACCAGGAGCATCACGACCCTAAAAAACACCACCACAAACAACACCACAAACACCACAACTAACACCACCACAAACAACACCTGGACCACCACCACCACAAACACCACCACTACTACCACCACCATCACCAGCACCACTACCACCACCACAAACACAACCAACACTACCACCATCACAAACACCACCACCACAGACACCATCACCACTGCCACAATCATCACTACCACAAACATAACCTCAACCACCACCACTAACACCACCACTAACACCACAACAAACACAACCAACACTACCACCACCACCATCACAAACACCATTTTGCAGGATGATTATTACACTCTAGAGTCTTTGGAGATGCACATATGCCGCATTTCTGCACATCAACTCGAGCCCTTCGTATTTTTCCCTTGTCTTGGAACATTCTTCTGCTGCACATGCATACTGTTGCATTTGACTCTGTTCAGTAAACTTTTCAAACCCATGTTTAGATCAGTATCACCACTGCCACAATCATCACTACCACAAACACCACCACAAACATAACCTCAACCACCACCACTAACAACACCACTGCCACAATCATCACCCCACCATCACTGCAATCATTTATCTTTGAAGTGCTAATAACCAGGACGATCGATACAAAATTATTAATTTCCGGCACAATCCATCATCTCTCTCTCTTCTTCCACCATACTCTGTGTCCATCTGTCCGTCTGTCCGTCTCTCTCCCTCTCTGTCTCTATCTGCCTATATATCTGTTTACCATCCATTCATCAATCAAGCTATATATCTCCTCTTCCTCTGTTAATCCATCCATCTGTACCTCTTTCATTTGCTCTGACTCTCACTTCTGCCTGCCTGTCTGTCTGCCTGCCTGCTTGTCTGCCTGCCTGTCTGTCTGTCTGCCTACCTGTCTGTTTGTCTGTCTGCCTGCCTGCCTGCCTGCCTGCCTGTCTGTCTGTCCCACATTCTCTGTCATGTTTGGAACATGCACACAGTACACAGTCTGTTAAAAGATGAATATGTTGCAGTGATGGTAATGATAATGATGGTGAGGAGGATGATGATGAAGACTACGATGATGATGACTACGACGTAGACAACAGTGACTAGATACAAACAAGATCTTCACCTTAGCGGATGTGGTGGATTCGGCGGTATGAGGATCGTCCTTCATCCTATCCTTCTCCCCAACCAACAAAATAATCCGATTGATACAAAAAAAACGCACGCAGACTATCCAGGAACTGAAACGAGCGGCTTCAAAAAAAACGTCTACTGCGTATCAAATCAATAGAGGATAATATCTCGCATCATTCTTCCACTACCAATGCCAGCAAACATGGCCAGTCGTATTAAAACGGTGAATCCACAGCGACAGCCTCCCTTCTGGTCCGCACCTAGTCTGCCCACAGGAACGGAATGCAGGGCTCAAAGCATCAGCAGCAGGGCAGGCTCTGCCGCAACCGCCTCAGTCAGCCGCCGCGCCTTGTGCATCGCAGTCCGGACTATTCATCATTCCTGAATCACACAGAGCGTCACAGGCTGCAGCGCCTGTCTGGCCCTCTGGCGGCTGCGAGGAAGCCCTCAGCCACCTTGGCCTTAAAATACGCCTTCAATGAATTCTTGGCGTACGACTAGTTCCGCCGCAGACTGGTTCCCCGCAATGCAATAAGCGCAGGCTAATCACTAATTATATGGAAATGTTTTCCACGACGAACAACGGTTCAAGATTAATTTAACGGTCAAAGAGCGCAGTAAATAAAGGATTCGCGAGGCTGTCAAGAAGCGTCACGGCAAGATCCGGCTGTGACCAGAATTCGGAATTACTGGTGGAACGTTTCCAACTGCGTGGAAAATTATCAGAAAGTAAATTTAAGTGAAGGTCGACAGAATGACGTGGAAACATCAAAACTACTTAAGCACAAAGGCGAACACCTTGAGCCAATCCTGTGGGGCATCCATAATAATTGTAATCATAAACTCCAAACTTCTAAAGCGCCACTCTAAAGCAAAGATCAGAGGGTAGTCAAACGGAGGCTAGAGTGAGGCTTCCAAAGGATTCGGATCAACAGATGATCATAAGCATAGACTGTTAGCAACTTCATTTTCTTTCTCTTAGCATCTGGATTGCTGGTCCTCCCTTTGCCATATTACCATCTACACTCTATGCTCGATTGGAAGTTAAGCTTATGTTGAAGCAATTTTACAGCAAAGCCGATTCCCACTCCACTGTTCTATAGTTCCAGTTAAACACCTTAACATTTTACACACTAAAACACAAACACCTTCTAACAGTCAAATTATCACTCTGTTTGGTTATAATTCCAGGCTCTATGCAGGTCTAATCTCGTAGCCAGCATGATCATAAATATTTAACGAGGCAAATATCGGGCTTATATGGGTCCCACATTTGGGCATGCTGGGAGGGCTGCAGCGATCGGCTCTCATCTGCCATTATCAAGACCACGTTCCAATCAGCCACAATACGATCAGCCAAACTTGCTGGACCCACAATCACATCAAAGCTGCACATCAGTAGCACAATGCAGACCTGCCGAGTCCAATGCGAGTTGTTGTCCGGGTTATATTAACCTTTCAGTGCAAATGCTCCATCATAATTTATAAATCTATACTATAATTCACAAAGTTTGTCCTTCTGTTTGTTTGTTTGTCTGTCCAACTAAAAACTCGTGAGTAGAATACTGTAGCAATATGAAATTTTTACCAAACGTTCTCCTGAGAATTTCTAGGTCAATCGAACTATTTTCAGCTCAATATGTCGTTTAAACTTCGAGATATGGACATTTGAAGATGACGTTTTTGCTGTGGAAAATCACTGTTAACTCTCACAGCAGCGTCCATTAGCTAGGGGGCGCCACGAAAATTGTACACAACATTCTCCAGGGGAAGCCACTGAGTAAAAGGACATTAAATTCAAAGGCGAAACGGCGCAGCCACTGAATAAGACGTCATTAAATTCAAATACACGGGCAAAGCCGGGTTCACAAGCTAACATGTCATAAACTTGGACAACCAACATATCTACACCACATGCAGGGCTATTGCAGAGCTGACTAATACTGAAGCCCAATGAGTCGAAAACGTGCACTTTTGACAACTTACAAAAGATGTTTCACTGTGAAACACAACATTGCCAAAATCTGCATGGAAGTGGTAGAAAACTTCAGTTATTGCACAGTAATATATCACTGCCTCCGTTTATGCCAGACACTGTCACACTGTGTAAATACACCATAAACTCATTACAATGCACACTGCACAGTGTCATTCATGATAATAAAGCGAATGATGACAAGTTTAGATAAAAAGTCTCATAAATCCCACAGCAGAAAGTCCAAAGAGTAAGTAGGTGTTCAGTTCCTTGTCCTAGGTCCTTAAACAGCCATGGATGGATCCAAAGGTAGACGCATAAAGACACAGGTAAAGTCAGGCTATTGCAGGACGTGATATGCATGATATGGATCATCCAAAGTTTCATTTATCGTTAATACAAGAGGTTAATATCATGCATTCATGCATAGCACAGGTACCTACCTGTCTTTGCTTGTTCCTATCTGTCTGTCTTTCTATCTGTGTCTGTCTGTCTGACTGTCTGAGTGTAAGTCTGACTGCCTTTCTAGCTCTCTCTCCGTCTGTCCGTCCGTCTCTCCGACCGACCAACCAACTGACTAACTGACTGACTGTCAAAGGTAAATTGGTTACACATTGCAAGCTTGTTCCACTGTATAATATGCACTTACGTATCCACAAGTACCTCTTGTCTGCATGACCCCAATGAACTGGTAAGTGCTTCACCTTGAACACTGCTACATAAATTCTCATTAATATTGCACTAGTATTAAACCAGATCTTGAGTTCTTGACTAGATCCTCCTCTGTCAACCGTCATGCATACAGTGCCTAAGACATCCATCTCTTTCTTACCGGATACATTCTATCTGTTATTCAAATGTGTCAACTGAATCAATATATCACAACAAGCATTCCAGAATCCCTAACAAGTCCATCTCTTTCTTACCAGATACATTATGACGGTTATCCAAGTGTCCCCTGAATCAATATATAATTATCTCAACAAGCATTCCAGAATGCCTCAGTCCCGACTCTCGACATGCAGCACAAACTGGAATCTCGTCATAACGTTATGGCGATAAAACAAATGCGGAATAAGAAAATCAGAGTCTGCGACACACCCGTCCAGCGCTTAAGCAGCCCAGCAGGGCAGTGGCAGCGCTTAAAGCGGTAAGGCAGCGGCGGCAGCGCTTAAAGGCAGAGGCTGGTAACTGTTGGTGAAACAAGCCAGGGCATCTACAAACCAAAGTCTACAGAGCCAGAAGCAGACAAACACATACACACACAGCCGTACAGACAGACACATGCACACACACACATAACACTAACATAAAACTGACACGAAAAGACATACAGACGTACAGACAAGCACACAGGTATTTATATTAAATTAACACACAGGACACAATTACACACACATATGCACACAAACAAACAAACAGCCACAGAGACAAACATAAAACACAAGGACACACACACATACATAAACATAACCTAGACTTGACAAGACATATAGATATACACCCACATATCCATCCACACTGACGTGGACACACACAAACATCCACCCATATGCACACAAATACAAACAGATAAGCACACAGATAGACACACAAACAAGCAGGACCCAAACAAAGACACACATACATGCAAACATCAACACAAGAACTGCAGGCATTCCACAAGCAAACACGGATCAATTACGACCAACAAGGCGTATTGTGTTCCCAGACTATTAATTAACAACACGGATTATACACGGGTCACTGAGGAGGGAGGGCATCAATTATTAATTTCTGAGGGGCAAATGAAGGAGGGAGGAGGGCGGTAGGGAGTCCTTGGTAACAGTTGCTGACCGAGTCTTTCCAGGTAAAAGATCACAGAATACTGATTCATTCATTCATTCATTCATTCGATTTATATAGCACCTCTTCATGGGAACTACTCAGAGGTGCTCCTGACTCCAGGTACATGGTCTAAGATTGTGGAACTTAGCTGAGACCAAGAGCCAGCTAGCAATCTAATCCCATTAGGTAGCGGGCACTGAAAAACCAGTCACTTGTAATGCAATTAGCAAAACCATTAAAAGAAGACAAAGCTCTTAAGGTAGACTAAGAGGCGGCCATGGGTATGAAGTGTCAGCGATAATTCTTAGTCTCGGCCAGGCCCGTGCAAAGCCAGATTGGAAATGTAGGCCCCATTAATTTCAAACTGCTCATTAAGTAGTTTAGTAATCAATCAGTGCTACATGTGACGATATGATTTCTGTATATAATATACAATGTCATGTACTTTACATTTATAGCAGGCTGCCAGGCATGAACACGATGAACATGCATAGCACAAACGGTCCTGCAGCACAAACTGGAATCTAATCTTAACCACTAGTTGTACTTGTAATTAATTTAATTGTTATTACAAAATTTACAATTGCTTAGATCACAAAGGAAACTACACAGTGAAGCATTGTTTTAGATAGCGCAATACGAATATTTGTGACAATTCTAATTTATTCACTAAAAATGATTTATCTTTATTTTATCTGCATTAATCTTTATGCTAAAGGATCCCTTCCCTTTGCCTCTCTATCACAGAAAGTATGCCCCTCAAAATCGTAGTCCCGTGCTACTTGGCCCATCTGCCTCCCACCTCCCCCATTTATGTTCTGGCCTGGTCTCGGCACAGGTGGCCACTTTCCTCCCTAACCGTCTGATCTTCTAACGGACAATATAGGTCCATGTATTCATTATAGCGAGTGCGCAAGCAGGCACAAGTGCAGCTGAAATATTTTAACGAATTTCTAACTTGGTGGGGATTTGAACCGATGACTATACGATGGACAGTCCAGCACATTAACCACTAGACTGACTAGACTATCGCACACATTAACAGACACTTTAGCACAAAGCAGAACTAAATGACGAATACGAGAACAAAAAGAACAAAATACGAAACTGCTTCACAAACAGACTGAATGACAACTCAAACATATTATGCTCCAGTGTTTAGAAAGTAAACGTTATGCACGTAATGTCCTAGCAGTTTGAAAAGAATAAATGATGCCATAAATACTTGGAAACAATTAACGTCGTTCGCAACTGTAATTGGTACACTAGAAACTCGTTACAATGATTTCTTTGGTAGGCATGTCAAGAACTGTTGTATAATGAGGTTGTGTTACAATGAGTTTATTTTTTATAGATGAACTAATTTTGGGTCCAGTTCATACCCTCACCCTGTTACCTCAACATACATCATAATTATTATGAGGTCGTCTCTCTGCATGCATCCAATTTAAAGTTCTCATTCTCGTGCTCAAATCTCAACTGGGTCTTGCTCCAAAATATCTTTGTCACCAAATTCTCTGTCCCCTCTCTGCCACGTCATTGAGTCCTCTCAGATCCTCTGACCGGCTTGACCTTTCATTCCCCGTGTTAGGGCCAAAATGGCAAAACCCAGTTCCTTTGCGTGCATAAGTCCCTCTCTATGGAATGGACTTCCCCCTTCTCTACACTCTACCATTCCCTCTGGTGACATCTCTACCTCTTTCTCTTACCTCAAACCTTCCTCTTCTCTCAGGGTACCTTGCACTGGGAGCGCTTCTGAAAGACTTATGCTGTGAGAAGAACTTTATAAATGATCAAATAAAATACAATACAATTCAGTACAATTATGAAACAAGTTATAACTTGTGTCTGGTGTATCTTAATACCAAAGCTGCAAGAAGACGAAGAAGAGCAGTCCCTTTAAGCCAGCCCTGAAGCACTCATGGGTATGAAGTGTTAGCAACTTCATTTTCTTAGCCTCGGCATGTGAGGGCAGGTGGCCAGTCCTCTCCCCTGCCATCTCATCTTCCCAGCGACAGTGCACGGTCAGTGTACTCATTATAACTGAGTTGGCTAGGGGGTGCAGGTGGAGCAGAAATCTCGAACCAAATTTCTGCCCTGGCGGGGATTTGAACCCCCCGATCCCTGGACTGACAGTCCAGCACACTAACCACTACAATACCGGGCACCTGAGCTGTATCTGAAGGATTAAAAAATTAAAAAACACCTAGCATCGGTGCTCCAACAAAATTCATAAGAAAATGGCAATCAGAAATAAAATGAAGCTAAGTTAAATTTACCCCACACGACTTTCTAGGACTCGAAGTCGAACTGCTACTTCTTGAACGACTGAGAATCTCTTTAACAAACTTCTCCGCTGATGAAAAAGACGAGAAGTCCGTTCCCGTATCGGTCGACAGAAATGAAAGATTCACCAATCCATCAACATCAGAGACAGTCTCGTTTAAGTCCACCGGTTGAAACTGATTTGCATCAGTGGCTTTTAGATCATGTCTTCCGTCAGTTTTACTAACATCTTCAGCGTCACTGGTGACTGACTTTAGTGTAACGTTTGCACAGGGAGGCTTAGGCAAGATGCACGGATCTATAAAGTTGTCTTGGCTACTCTTAAGATTCGTGGAAGTCATACAGTTACATGTCGAACTATCTTCTGATGCTTGGATGTTTAGAAGACTGGTGGGAGAGATGGACTCAACTATACAACTATCATCTGTTGCTTTGTCATTGGTAATATCTGTCAGTGTGTCATTGGTATTATGTGTCACTCTGTCACTAGTATCATCCGTCACTCTGTCACTGGTATCATCTGTCACTCTGTCACTGGTATCATCTGTCACTCTGTCACCTGTGTCATCTATCACTCTGTCACCTGTGTCATCTGTCACTCTGTCACTGATATCAACCATCACTCTGTCATTTGTATGATTAGGTGTAGCGTCTTGGTCAATTACTGACGTTATCATGACTATATTATTCCTGCAATCAGAATCTGCTGTACTTGTTCTCTCAGTGGAATTCTCAAAATTAAGCAATCTGCGATTCTCGATATCGGTATCTGCGCTGCAAGATTCGTTGTCGTTTCTCCGACTGGCAGAAGTCGGTATGTCGTTGTTGTGAATTCCTGCTATAGCCGAAGTGGAAAACAGTGGCTCTTGCGATTTCATGCTTTCCGCAAGACCATTTTCCCTTCCAGCAAAGCCACCATCCACAACATCTGTGTCATCTACTTCATCAGATGTAGCACAATCGAAGCAGACACTTCTAGACTTCTCATCCGTCATTTTACAGGAAGTGCGTGGCTCCCCAGACATTTCCTCAAGTGCCTGCAAGAAGCTGGTCTGCTCCGCTGGATGTTTGTTCGCTGAAGTGGCCAGTACCTCATCGACGTGAGAAACTACATCGAGGTTTCCCTTGAAAGGGTCGAAATGCTCCAGATACTCAATTTCAATGTCTTCGTCCACTAGCGATAGTGCAGCTTCAGACTGTGTGCGACGCAATGACCTGCGCCAACTGGGGGTCACATAGTTCTCACCCAGGCTCAACGTCTGATGAAACGTCAAACGGACCTCGGCAGAGTTTGAGCGACCCCTACAGTTCTGTGATGGCAAAAATTCTAGTTTTTTCTTGTCATTGCTGCCACTTGTTTCCTCAGCTAAGTCTTCTAAACTTCTATCGCCCCCTTGAGGCAAATCGGTGCGAGACTCAATGATTTCATCGAAGCTGTTTACTTTCTCATCACAAAGATCCAAAGCTTTGTTGATCAATTCACTTGTCAGACATTCCACGAGTAAAATGTCTTCATCGGATAAAAGCCCTGTTCCCTGTTCCTCCTGAACTTCCATCTCATAAAATGGTCAACCAGAAGTCATAATAAATCTTTGCATGACCTGGAATATCACCAAAAGCATAGATCTTTAAGTGTACACTGAGAAAATTACCTCCATATGCGTCATGCAGATGAAGATCATAAATATTTGAATAATTTCAAACTTTGCACAATATTCAGATTATGACATAATTGAGGAGCACATTTCCAAAACTCACTCAGTCCACCGAGACTTTTGTTGAGAAAAACGGGGTAAACGAGTTTTAATAGTTTTCAAGCCTGTGTTCAATCCTTACTATTATCTGTCTGTTTCTCTTGTTAGTATATGTCAAGTGTACCTACAAGCTACCAAAACAATGCAGAAAATTCAACTCACAACCAATTTATTAGTCTTTAATAAGGCTTTTTTGTATACATTATTAGGCGAAAAGTCTGTCTTTCCAGTTCTTCGGTATAAGGTTTTCCACCTGCAATTTCATATTTTGAGTGAGTTTTGGCACCGTTTGATAATGTATATTATAGACTTGCATATAAGGAATAAAATGGCAGTGATAACTCAAAAATTAAAAAAAATGGACTGAGTGAGTTTTGGAAATGTGCTCCTCAATTTGATACCCACCTAACCCACCTTAACAGCTACTCTGACTCTGCCCCTCTGGCAACCAGACTCAGATCTCCTTCTGACTACCATCTGGACAACCCATATGACTTGACACAGCACTCTTGAATAAGCTCGTGCCCTGTGCTTAGCTTTCAAGTGGCACATTAAAAGTTTGGAGTTGAGAGATTGTTTAAAAGTGCTATTGGCTATATCAATAGATCTATTATTAAATAAATATTTGCACGACAGCTCTCTGCTGCTTTCACAAAAGGTGCCATAATGAAAACTTTCTATCTCTTCCAGATGTCTTCAAACTTACGAAAGCTTCAAAACCCAAAGTTCAGTTGCAGTGACATATGTTAAAAATAGTAACATTGTGTTGCTCTCAGTGTAACATTGTGACACCTCTTCCTATGCGTAAGAGACCACGATGTTGTTCTTTCTTTAAATCGCAAGACTTTGCATCACATCAGCATTCGTTAAACAGGTCCAGCAACAAACAATAGTTACTCCCACATATTTACGACGCTCGTCTAGGTAAACAAGTCAATTCTTCTGTTTGAACAAAAGACAAAACAATACCAACAATAGCCAAACGCCCAGGTATGCGTGCGGTTACGCAAGGAGGCGTTTTTAGCTCAGCCGTCTACACCGTAGGTCTCCATAAATCGCTAAAATGCACTTTAACATGCGTCGGTTATGCTAAAAATTCGTAATTCTGGCTTCAACTTGATTCTTACACGCTTTAACAAGCACTTGAAAAGTTACTCGTCCTTGCTCTTCGAACTATTAACTAGGTCACGAGTAGAAACTAGGTCAAGCAGAAACGCGAGGTAGCTAAGATACCCTCGTAACCTTGATTATCTGGAAGCGATTATTACCTTAAAAGACATAAGGAAATTTTTTCCCAACAGAACTAATTGCTACACCACGACGCCGGAATGTAGCTTCTGCGCATCTGCGCAACAGATGTTGCAAAGATGCGCGGAAGTGATTGCCTCTGTGCAACATCTGTTCCGTAAAATTATCAAAAGACAGTCTGAAACACTGTCAAAAGTTAATTAGCACGCGACTCTGAACTCGAGAAACAAATCAGGTAAACATTAGACACGGTTTATACACTCTGATGACAAGATTCTTCAAAATATCATGGCATTTCAATAATAGTACCCCAGGCCCGATAGCGCATTGGATAACACGCTGGCATGGAGAGTGAGAGGTTTCGAGTTCGAGTCCCGTAGGGCGGATATGTGCTTTGTAGGCTGCTATTAGAGCTGTTGTATTGCAGGCTGTCTGTTCTGTTAGTAGTTAAGATTTAAATTGCATAACATGTAAATGTACAGCGCAGTGCGTTTGTCAGGCGCTTCAATAAAGAAAAGATTATTATTATTATTAAAAAAATTTTGTTCATCGGGCACATAATTATATCAAAGATGTTAGAGCCGTATGGCTCTAACATCTTTGATTATATGATTATCATATCGTATCATATTCTCAAAATTTCTACAGAGCCAAAAAATCAAAGTCGCTTATTCACAGGCACTTAGCGAGCCGAAGTGTTGTATCGTTTCTCATGATAACAAATTCTTCAGAGCTTTCTCCTCTCATTCCTTCTCAGGGCACACTAATTATTCATCTACGTAACACAAACACCAGGATATCAGTCGGGATTACCGTCTACCTTCTACGCCTAAACCCTTAAAAACAGAATTCCCGATAATTGACCTCCACCAACCATCATAAGCAAACTAACCTATCCTATGAACTGATCTTGCTCCATCGTTTAGAAAGTTTCCCACGCACGTAAGCAAAGCGCTACAAAAAAGAGTTGGCCCGCTTTCATGTGCGTCAGTATTCGATTCGTGGTATCGTGTATTATCGCTCAGATCAGCCTAAACATGGTCAGAAAACACACTTATTTCGTATTTAACTGACATATTTGTTTATTTATAATAGGGATATAGCACGGAAATTGTGATTTTGTGCATGGAGAATTAGTATGATGTTTAAATGTTAAACTTTGCAATATATTACATTAAATTTTATTGTGGCTACTACCACCCTGCAATTTGGCTGTGATTCCGAAGGGTTGAGAAATTATCTTCAGTAAACTTGCGCTTTAGGGGTCCCGATTTTGAAGATTTTCTAATGACAACACAAACCCTAACCCTGACCCTAACCGACCCTCACGACGCTTAACCTGACCCTAACCGGAGTGTAGGACATTATCCCCCCGGACATTATCCCCCCGGACATTATCCCCCCCGGACATTATCCCCCAGGGTAGGACATTATCCCTCCCAGTCTAAGATATAATCGTATAATATTCTTGCCGAAATGCAGGAAAATGATGAGAATAGTTGTTGGCCTAAATGGAAGTTTGATTTATAAGATGCTTAAGTGTTTCCGTAAATAGAAGCTGCATTGATTAATTTAAGTTTTTATTTAATTGAACCAAAGACTTGTTACTGTCAATCGGTTCTTCAGTTATTAAGTGAAGACTTGTTAGTGTCATATAAATTTTAAGTGAACACGTGTTAATGTATGTTAGTTGCTAACAAAAGTGTCTCATAGCTGAAAAATTGCCAACAATGCTAAAATCGGATGCTATGTCCAAGTCCGCGCAGCGTTTCCTCTATGGATTTAGCTCCATCGCGACGATCTTTGCACAACTGTAACAAACGTGCCTGCAGCTGTTTGGTGCTCCGTTTCACCCGCTTTTGGGGCGGCTGCCCTCGTGCCTCCTGCAATATCGCGGTCTGAACAGCGCCCTCATCCTGCTGCAGCGCTCCTATGAGCACCCACAGCGAGGGATGAGAATGACCGACCAGGCTTGCAAATGCAGCGTTCCAGGACTGTATATACAGGAATGTATATGTACATTATATGTACATATACATATATTTACACAGAGGGGGGATAATGTCTGGGGGGATAATGTCCTACGCAAAATCGGGGGGGATAATGTCCGGGGATAATGTCCGGGGGGATAATGTCCGTTCCCCCCCTAACCGACCCTCACGACGCCATTAGTGCTAAACTTCTTCCATTGAACTAGGCTGATTATAATACATACTCCCCTTGAATATGGGTGTCATTATTCGGGACCTCTAAAGCGCAAGTTTACCTTTATTCTGCGTCTAAAACTTTAGTAAAACATAACGTGTCTTTTAAAATCTGGATTGTTATTGTGATTGTTTTTGCAGCTGTTCTATTCCTTCTTCAAGTCTCTGGTTGGAAAAGATGTAGTCGTGGAATTGAAAAATGACTTAAGGTTCGTGTTATTTTCATCCTCATCCTCATCACTTCCTGACGCGAGCCATTTGGCGACGATGGGTGGGAATAAATGATCTCCATTGACCTCTGTTATTTGTAAAGTCCGTTGTTCCCTTAATGTTAGTCCTAGTGATGTGATGTCCTCATTTCGGCATTTAGTAGTGTTCCTTCTATCGTTTCTCTATGCGTGCATTGTCTACTTGTACTTTACTGTTCGATTAATGCAACTTTGAGCTCAAATTGTCCACCAAGTAGTTTTGTGTTATTATGCTGTGTTAGACAGTAATAAAGTTGTGACTTACTATGTAACGAAATAGTATAGGTATTTGCAATTGTCTCTATGAATTATAATTACTTCATAATTTAAAAAATTATGTGTTTTACATAAAACTATTTTCAATCGATCGTATGTTAGTATCAGCGATTATTTTAATGATAGTAAACAGCTTGAACATGATGATGGTGGGTTAATGATGATTTACATGATAGGATGGCTGGCAATGATCGTAAACAACCTGGAAGTATTTTTTTGTGGTGTTGTAAATTTTCTGTTCTGCATCAATAGCCGTCTGTTATTTCTATTTGTTTGTTTTAGCATTTGTGGCACGCTGCATTCAGTCGATCAGTTTTTGAACATAAAACTTACCGATATCAGTGTCACAGATGCCGAAAAATATCCTCATATGGTAAGCATGAAATATGTGCCTGTGACTGCACTGAATGATAAAAAGTATAATCAAACTTAAATCAGGAAGCAGTCTTCACAAAAGAACGCACTATCAGTTCTTGTGGTGACAGAACTATAATTTGTCTGAATCTAGGTCTCATCTTCACAAAAGAAAGCCATAATTTCTAGAAGTGCAGTACCTATCTTAGTTCTTGCTTCAAATGATGGCATGGGCAACTTTCTAAATGATCTTACCAATTTTAGATCTTTCCAATTTTAGAAGTGAACCCATCCCCAGAAAATTTTTTTGCAGAAGTAAATCTCAAATAGTGCACTTTTGAGCTTACAAGCAGTCAAATTGGGCTTGAAACATCTTACTTTTGATCTTCATTATCAGTCACGAACATCACAAAAAACCTATATATTCCTCTATACTGGTTCCCGTGTTTGGTCTTTCAGCAATCGGTCAAGAACTGTTTCATCCGTGGATCGGTGGTGCGCTATGTTCAGTTGCCTGCTGATGAATGCGATACGCAGCTGCTCCAGGATGCAGCCCGCAAAGAAGCAGCTCAAAACAAGCAGAGATAGACAGAACAACAGACTGCTATAGTTCCTTAGGGTGTGAACAGTGAAAATGGGTGGAAAGGATGGGAAACAATTCCAGAAGATTTATTTCTTAAATGGTGTTTAGATAGAATAATTTTTTACGTTTAAGTTTAACCACATGTTGATGTCGATAAGACGTTTGGGCTTAGGTTTTCTACAAGAGAATGTTGATTTGGGGAAACTGAATGTGGAGGATGTTCATGAGGCTCCTGTTTTTTTTTAAATTTTGTTTATATAGTTCTTGCCATAGCTTCTGTTTTGATGAGTAAAATATACAGCTTAGTAGAAGCTGAGATTGCCAGAATGGCATTATAGTATCTCGGCAGTTGCTGTTGTGTGATTCATGTTTTGAACAAACCATCTCTCAATGTGTAGACTGAACTGGGTGGATGATGTTCTACACACCCTTTGACATAGGGTAGATTGTTTTCAACAGACACTCCCTGTCTGACAGTGTAAGCATATCTCCATTAGGGGCCTTCCATTTAGTATATACACGCATGGAGGCATTGGAGGGGTTAATACAAATGCACATGCTTGTGTATGGGGGTGGGGTTTGCTGATAATGTAGGTACCCATAGGAAACAGGGGAAGGGGTGAAACCTCGGAAGTTGTCTATTATTGGCCTTCAAATGAGTCACTGTGGGAGAGATGTAACTCGTATGCAACCTTGTCTCTGCCTGCTATTAACGATTGTTTCTGGGTGGATTAATATACACAGTTATATAGGATTCGGCAAGGGGGTGCGTCATGCATATGTACGCAGATGGGGGTGTAAGAAAGTACACGTGCGTGCAGGGAGGGGGCCAATTTTTCAGGATTTCTGCATACATACTAAATCGATGGGCCCATTACTAGTACTGGCAAACTGACTACATGTATATCAACATATCCAATGTTTTGATTACAGTATTGCACAAAGCAACCATCAACTGTAGAGGTCGTTAGATTTGAAGAACATTAACACTTCACTCCCACCATATATTTGGAACAACCTTGGCACCGTTTAACACTTTAACGATGAGAGTGTACTAAAAGCGACTGGGAAACCAATGCAGCTAGTCGTATAAGTGTTAAACTCTGGCCACAGATCCTTTACCAGCAACAGTTGTTGGTATTTTGCAGAGTCTACAGTGACCAGACAAGAGCAAATGAATTCCATTGTACTTTTTATTTAGCTTTATAAACTGGCCACCATTCGCGAAAAATTCATCATTACTGTAAAAAAGCACAAGGCATCAGTCCCAGTCATAAGTCATCTGCAATGGAATGACTGAATCGAGATATTAAATTTCGTAGCAGTCATATTATAACAGAAGTCATCACATTATACTACACTTAGAAGAGACAAGTTAATTGCATGTCCCATTATCAACAAGTCTTGAGAGGTTTCAGTTTCTTGGTGGAAGCACAAACACAACAAGAGCAAAAGCCAACAGCAGCAGGAGGATAACATTTCATTAATATGCACACATAAGCTAAAATATTTTATTCATGGTTTCTGCAGACACAACAGTCAACACTCTTGACAGGATGCAAATGACGCTGTTTTAGAAGCAAGCACAGCTACATGTACTTTTCAAGCACGTATAAAGAAACCTGTATGGGAAAGTACACATATTGAATTCACAGCACCAACCTAAACCAACCTAATGCATACAAGACCAAAACAAATAAACCATACATGTATGTACTCAGATTTCCAGAATGTTTAATGTACCAGTGACAGTGACAGCAAATAACTATGGTATGCATACATGTACCCGTACATTATACATTATGTCTCAATTTACTAGTAATGGTAGACTACATTAACAAGTGTACATTAAATGCCACACACGTATGTACATACATATATACAGACACATATCAAACTCAATCACTGTACTTTGAAAAATAATCTAAGGCAGTGTTTCCCAAACTGGGTCGTGACACAAAAGTAGGTTGCACGGTCAGCTTAAGTGGGTTGCCCATAGATACCTG
This sequence comes from Aporrectodea caliginosa, assembly GCA_020284085.1. Classification (NCBI taxonomy): domain Eukaryota; kingdom Metazoa; phylum Annelida; class Clitellata; order Crassiclitellata; family Lumbricidae; genus Aporrectodea; species Aporrectodea caliginosa. Next base: position 1,634,550 of record JACEVL010000469.1, read on the forward strand.
ATGCCGCCTTAATTCAGAGTATAAACGAAGGACAAGTGGACACAGTGCGACGAAGCAATTACACGGGCAGAAACGGTTTGGGAATCACTGTATTACGGTTCTAACAATAAAATGGTTACAGAAAGAGACAATCGCGTCCTCGGTCAAAAATCATTTAACGATAACACAATCTACCCTAATCTAACTGGAAAATACAAAAACCTTCTAATAACCCCTCAAGAATGTGGCAATACACATCAACAGAGCACACGAAATGCAAAATAAGATTAAACACAAACAGACCTCCAAACATTGACTTCAAAGCAATGCACTGAAGCCTCAACAGGCTTTCAAGCAAGTGATATAAATGCTTCATATCTCAGACTTAAAAAACTTCCTCTGCAATCGATCAAAACAAAGACAAAAATCAAAAGCTAGGGACATCTTAACAAAACAAAAACTGCCTTAACAAACAGTCATTGTACCTGAAGATTGTTTACAGAATCTATCGGGGGAAAAGCTTTGAGATTAGACACAGGAATTCAGTTGTTCTTGTGCAGATGTTTTAAATTGAAAAATAATTAATATTCCTATCAGCATATAGCATTTACATACAGCTTCAGAATATGTTAGTGTACATGATTACAAAATCTAAGCTGCCATAAAACGAGAAATAAGCTGCCCTAATAAACCATCAGCTCCAACTTTTTGTCTCTTTACCAGACTGACATCAAGTTAGAAACTGGAAAAACCAATACCTAATGACAAGGTAGCACACATTGGCACTATTAGAAGTTTAAGTAGTTGTTCACAGCCTTGCACAGTGACAGTTATGAAGTACACTTGAACCTGCGACTTCCACATTGCAGGACAAGCATTAATAAATCAATCGCATAAATGGTATGTATATATGTGTATGTATATATGACATGTATATATGTACGTATGTATGTGGACTTTTCTAAAGCACATTTTAGGACCTCTCAAAAGCGCTTAGAACATGGCTGTACAAAGGATCTATAATGATGACGATGATGACAAATGTGATGCGGAATTTGTTACGATTTTCTTTTTAACTCTGGCCATGGTGTGTACAAGCCACTGCTACAGTAGTTGCTGTGTGTGGCCATACCATAACTACAAATAAAAGTCTTTCAATCAATTTAGTTTTGTGCTTACAAAATATCTTTGATTGACCAGTATTGATCTTCGAGCAAGATAATGATGATTTCCCAAGGACAGTAGATTTCATTGCTATATTGGATGGTTGTTTTAGTTCTACTCTCTTAGTACATCTAGTTGATGAATCCTTGTGATTAGTAACAATGTGATTAGTAACAATGGGAAGACTAGATAAGCTGTCCCAACTTCTTCTCCCCATGAATCGTTTGCCCGAAACATAACGGTGAAATCTTCCAGGTTATGGCACATTAAGTGCAAACTTTTCAACATGTTATAAATTTTATGTTTGTGCTAACCTGATCACTTGTTTGTATAACTAGTTACTGTTCAAGTATATGTGAATGATTCAAATAAACTTAAAACTTTGGAAACTAGGCAGTTAGTTCATGTGTAAGTTAGTACGCATTTTCCTTCTACGCTACCCTACAGTAAATACGAAAAGCAACATCCTCTGAAAAATTAGGCAGTTAATAGTTCTTGTGTAAGTCTCTGCAACTCTTTGTTCTAACTCTAACCTACAGTAAATAGAAAATGCAAAATCTTTTGGAAATTCGGCATCCGAAGCCAAAACAAAAGACTATACATAACAAGCCACACTGTTCTGTAAACCCAAAGAGGGAACTGGCTCAGCATATTGTTAACTTCCAGCTACTGAGTGGCCCTGCAACCATCCCATGATACAAAATAGTCCCATCAGTTCAGGATCTGACATACCAGATAGCAAAGCAGGCTCCGAAACAGTTTTTGTAGTTATGCTCGAGTCACCTCGTTTTCTACTCTCACAACAAATTTCATGTTGAGATTTCGACCAATTTGATGCACATAAAGTAAAGTAATATAACTAAAATTTATCAGGATTTTGGGATTGTTAGGTCTCAGTTCAAGCACAAACGAGATAACTATGATCTCTCCGTCTGGCCACAAGAAACCGCCAGTTTTAGACAATGAACCACAAGACATTTCCCAAAGCACAGATACCTCAAGTTCTCTATTCTAAACGGCACAGAGTTAAAAGGGTGAGATATTACCAATTAGCCACAACTAACCTTATTGTCTACATCAATCAGTGAATATATCAAGTTACAATAACCAACCTTAATGCATAGACTACCGTAGCTTCCTTCACCTTTTTGCATACTTTAGTACGGCTTAAAATATTTTTCAATCAGAGCCATGGTTATTACCTTCCATGCATGTCGTTACGTCCATCTTTTATTACTTTACCTGCATAGTTATCTTTAACATTAACTTTTTCCTTTGATCATTTCCCTCAACATCTTATTTAATTAATCCCTGACTGTCCAGAAGCAGATGATTATAAAACTTTAACTCTGGGCTTTGGTATTTTCAAAGCAGAATTAAGCTCCAAACCTCACATTTCTCATAACTTATTAACTTTATATAAATATAGCACAATTATATAATTTGAGGCACGCATCAATTGTTCGTAGCTAATATGCAGCAAGGACTTGCTTCAGGTCTCTACCCAATGACTATTTCATGAAGCAGGAAGCTGGACATGTAACATGACAAGCACTCAACACATCATGTTAATCCATCCATTTTACCCTTCATTCCACAGTTACCTGCTAGGGGTCGTCCATTAATTATGTCAACAAATTTTAGGCAGTTTTTGACCCCCTCCCCCCTTGTCAACAACTGTCAAACATTGACGGACCCCCTAAAAATTATGTCAACAATCCCAGACCCCCTACAAAAAAGAAACACAATGGCTCAATACATGTAGAATAATTCTTTAAAAAAATTTACACTAAAAAATGCAATTTCGAATTTCAAAATATATGAGTTTAGTTTATTACCACCTTGTAAGTAGTATTAAACATTAAGCACTTTATACATTTTTAGCATTATTTAATGTTTTCGCTACCATTTTGCAGGGTCTGTGTTGATTCATTGGAAAAAAATTGTTGATGTCAAACTGTACCGAACCCCCCTCCCCCCTTGTCAACAACTGTCAAACTTTTCCAAACCCCCTCCCCTATTTTGTTGACATAATTAATGGACGACCCCCTACCTAAATAGGTCAAAATTTAAACACAAGTAATACTGAACACACACACACATACACACACACACATAAACAAATCCAAAACCAGTTTACAGGCACACGCGTTCATCCATAACACTATTTGACCAGAAATGTCGCTGCAATCTGTATTTTTTTCTTCCAACTGGAATAGTGGCAGGACAGTTGGAAAAGGCTGGATGGAATGCAGTTAGGAGGCATCACTTCTGCGACATAAATCCCGTCGGGTTCATGCTCTGCCAGCGCCAAAGATCCTCACCTGAAATCAAGACAACCAGCTAGATACAGACCACACAGACAACTGAGACAAGGAAATAACAACAATGGTAATGTTTTTATTATTTATTACATATTTATTAAGCGTCGCAATTTAACGACCACGAATCTATCAATGGCGCTGAACAATTTTAAGTAAAGGACTTGCTCCAGGTCCCTATGCAGTAACCATCCCAAGTAACACTGTAAGGTAAGAATTTATTATTTATGCCTTTTTCAATGTATATACCATGTGAACAAAAAGCTACACAGAAGAAGAGCAGTCTCTTCAGCTGGCCCTGAAATAGCCATGGGTATGAAGTGTCAGCATCTTCATTTTCTTAGCCTCAGCATATAACGGCGTGTGGCCAGTTCGCTCCCTCGCCGTCTCGTCTTCCACCGACAGTGTACGGTCAGTGTGCTCAATATATCTGAGTTGGCTAGGGCACGCAGGTGGAACAGAAATCCCAAATCAAATTTCTGCTCTGGTGGGGGATTTGAACCTCTGACCTCTCAATCGACAGTCCAGCATGCTAACCACTAGACTATCGAGCACCATTAAAGTTACACAAACACTGTACAAATTCAGATATACCATTGTAAAGTAAGGTACTGGTTTTATGAGACAATACAGCTGTGGTAACCATTCAGCCAATTGTAAATATACACTCACACATTTCGTCTAGCTTCTTCTCTGCTTTCCAGCCGAGTTCTTTTAACGCGAGATCTGAATTTGCATAGAGCGATGAAACGTCACCCGATCGTCTGCCAACTATTTTGTAAGGAACCTGCAAACATTCAGGCATTCTTCCAGTAACAATGTTGTCTTCAACAAAGCAGATGGGTGGCAGCCTATTAATCAACTATTTGCCAGGACAATTACAAGATGGACAGAAGCATTGATGTCTTGTTAATTAGACACCAACACAATAGAAGTTACTAATTACAATTGTGCACTATCTGAGGTTAAGTCACCTTGACTACTTACCAGTAACCTTGACCCCACTTTTAATCAGTCCACAATGTTGACTAAGTACCAATTTCATCCAAACTTTCACAGTAATGCTCCATTTTAAATGTTTGAATGCCATTCCTTCCTTTGACGAGTCTGCAATCAAGCGGAGCTACATAAATAGAGAATTGGCCCTGTACCTCACAACAATTTCCGAACTGATATCTGAAAAAATGCTCACTGAATGAGCATATAAATAATATCATATTTCAAAAGTTGTCTGAAACGAACCTTTTTTCCTGAGGCTTTTTCAAATGCCTTCACCATATCGAGAACAGAGTACCCTACGCCAGTACCAAGATTGTACACCTAAATCCAAGCAAAACATGATCAGGCCACAGGCAATTTCACAGTTGAATATATTTCAGTAAAACTTTTACAAGTCTCTCTGGCCACCATGTAGTTGCAAATCTATCCTCATCCTCCTCAACTTAGATAGACTACAAATATTTTTTCAGAGTTATGCTCCTCATGGATGTCAACGAAGATGATGATAACAATGAACATGATGATGACACGGATGGCAATGAAGATGATGACCAGGGTGACAATGAAGATGACAACATTTCCAACATGATATCATTCCATCACAGCAATATAAAACTGGTCAAATATTTATTGCTATACTTACTTACTCTGAAACTCTGTATTTTTCTGTCAATTATTCCAAAGTTTTTGTTGTTGTTGATAGACTTTAGGCAGGACGTATCCTGAAGCAAATGCGTCCTAAAAGCAATACATCCTCGTAAAGTATTACAAAACGTTCTTAGCTCATACCTTGCATCCACAGTTTTCTTCGATCTTCTTAAGTGAAGCCACATGACCTAGAGCGAGATCGACGACGTGGATATAATCTCGGACTCCTGCATCAACCAAAAAAACGCATCAGGAAAAGAAATCCAGTTTTACTCAAACTGAGCAACACAATCAAAACAAACCAAAATGTTTCTGGCAGAACAATAGTTAACTATTTATCATAGTTAGTAACTTCTACAGCAGTGTTCTCAAACTTTCTGATGGTGTAGATCGGTAATTGTTTTACCAAATTTACCACAGACAGGTGCTTTTAAACATCAGCTTAGGGTCTACATATATGCCATGTTATTTTAAAATTTAGACTTCATATAACTGTAACTTTTATCATAAATTTACTTTTATTATTATTGCATGTTTAAACTGCTTATTATTACAAAACCTGGATAAAGGAAGACAAGGAGGTCTGCACCCAATAATAATAATATCACTACTAAATAAATTTATTTGTTTTCTATCCCACTATTTATGGTCGTAAAATGGTTCTAAACTCAGCACCCGAGAACACAGTAGAAACAACTTGTTAATTGATATGTTTACCTGTTCCATCAGGTGTGTCATAGTCGTTGCCATAGATACTGAGCACGTCACGCCTTCCGACGGCCACCTGTGCGACATAAGGCATCAGATTGTTCGGAGGACCCTGAGGATCCTCTCCAATTCGACCCGACTTATGTGACCCAACTGGATTGAAGTATCGCAGCAGAACGACATTCCACTCCTAAGAATGGAAAACACTCGCATAAGCTATTGCATGAAAGCTTTCTCAAAAACATCGGTTCAACATTGAAGTTACCAACTAAATGGAGATTCTGTAACTGTAATTGTAACTGAAATTTATATAGCACCACTCAAAGAGACTAATCAGAGTGCTACCCTCTATGACGTCAAATGTCAGTAAGAACTAGGATTACATCAATTAACAAAATAATGCACAGAAAACTAGAAGCATCACCAGTGGTGTGCCCACAAACACATGCGTAGGAAACGTGCGTATGTGCGTATGTTTGGTAACTGTTTGAATAGAGGAAACTCAAAACTGGACGTTACCAGTTTCTATGCACATTTCTCTAACCAAGCTGATTGAAATATTCAACACAGGCATCTGCCAAAAAATTAAGACCACTCTCAATGATCTTTATGTCCAGATGGGAATAAGTCAACGTGGACAACATGGGCATGAGCAACTGAACAAGAATGACCATAAAATCGTTCAGGCGATTTACCTTCTCGGCCGAGCACATGTCGGTCAGGATTTGTTCGATGAAATACTTTGTCCTTCCGTAAGCGTTGGTACAGGCACCAACCGGATGGGTCTCATCCGCTGGCACAAACTGTGGGTGACCGTAAACGGTTGCAGAACTCGAAAAGACAATCCCATAAACGCCAAACTCTTTCATCCCCTGTAAAAAATGTAGTTATAAGATTTATTTAATACACAGATCTACAAACATAACTTTACAGGCAGATGTAACTTACTTTAACTTATGGGCATAGAACCCTGAAATATTGATGAAAAAATGAAATATTCTTTAACTAATTTAGGGAATAATATATTGGTGTATTTAACTACATATGCGAAGCAACAAAGAAACACCATAGAAAGACCAGTGGATTTCAAGAGGGAAGTAAAGAATGGAACATTACATTAGGTCTATACATATGCATGTGTGTATGTACCTATGTATGTATATATGTATATGTATATAGGTACATATGGATGTATCAAGTATGTAAGCATATGGTAAATGTAAGAAATCTCATCAGAGGTGTTCCTGATCTAACTATACAAGACAATGATCGAATAGAATGGTCGTCAATTGTTTGCAAAATATATGCATAGAAAGGGGAAGATCAGAATGAGGGGCCGACAATGGCTAAGCGTCCACGAAGCATTGTGGCAGTATGGAACAAGGGAACAATGAGATCACCCTGTGCGGTAGAGTAAAAAGATCTGGAGCCGGATAATGACACTGAACACCTAGTATACATACATATGCACACACATTCATGTGTTAGGATACTGATTCATTACTGAAGCACTACTGTCTGACTGATCTGAAAACGTTGGCCTTTCACTGAAAATGTTCATGGCTGTTTCTTGCCAAATGCAGGATTCAATATCTCAACAAGAACAATGAAACAGAAGAGAATGTTGTTAGTTGCTATATTTAAATCCATATTTGAAATTATTAATCAGATCAGCAGGAAAACCTTGACACTAACCTCTAAGAGAGCGATGGTTCCTTCAATGTTGTTCTTGTAGTATAGGAGTGGCTTCTGACACGACTCTCCCACAGCCTTCAGACCCGCAAAGTGCATCACTGCACTGAACTTGTGCTGAAGATTTTAACAAAAGTCAACGAATAACTACCGGAAAGCGAATTGCCTCGAGCACAATTGTAATCATAATTAGTTACATCTGCTACACCAGTGTCTAATACACAAACCATCAACCGATGATGCACCAAACCATGTCGTAACCAGGTCAATATCCAGAAGATTGGTCCACTAAGACAGAAAGGCAGCTCATGATCGAGAGACAGAGAGGCAGCCGATGGTATATAAGCAAAAGAATATGGGAACTAAATATATTAAAATTTACATAGGCTGACTAATGAAAGGCATGATTAGTCAACATGCTAGGCAAATAAGCAAGAATTTAGAATTAAGCATCAGTCATATTTTCAGCAAATACCATTTTTTCATAACTGCAAACGAGTGAATCAGCTGTTAACACACAAAAGAAATATCGCACCTTTTTGAAGACTTCATGAAGAGCAGGTTTATCGAGCAGGTCAACTTTATAAAAGACCACTTTCTTTCCAGTAATTTCTTCCACACGGCGTATACTTTCTACAGAAATAAAACCTAATTTAAGTTTTAAATTTTTTTAAAGATGCCATTATTGGTGTTCTTTGTGGATAAAACAGAACACTAATAATGCCATATTTTCACAGATTTAATAAATTAAATTATCCACAAAGAAAGGCTTGGAAAAGATTCGACATAGCAAGACTTAAAGAGGGAATGGTTGGACAGCAAGCAGAAAACATATGGAGGGAAATTAGATACACTTACAGAGGTATCGCATCGTATCTAATAATTTATAAAGCGCCTTTCGCAGAATAACTATTCAGATGCACTCTCAGCACGGAAGCCTGGGGGAAAAAGAAACGCCTCTAAAGAGCGAGAGACCAGTGAGGATAGACCAGTCAACAGTTTAGCCCTTAGTGAGGGGAAGATCATTCCAAATGGAGGGACCCACCACAGCAAACGCCCGTAGCGACAGGATTACTGGGTTTTTAGTGAAGTAGGTTTTCTGCATAAAGCTATCAACGGGAGGAATGACGCAATCATGGGCCCTAGGGCGGAGAGAATAAATCAAAGTTTTAACAGGAGGAAGCAAAGCAAAGCAAAGCATGCAGCACATGCCCTTTATCCATCAGAATAGCAAAGAAAAGGTGGGAATCGCCTTTAAGCATAACTGCTCAAAGGATGGCGAGTCCTCATGAAGGTAATGGCAGCGAATCAGGCGACGTACCAAGGTCTGAAGCCTGCTCCTTTAGCACTGCCCCGAGTGTTCCTGGAAAAGTATACACGCAGACACTACAGCAACGTTTCAGGAAATATGTTGAGGAGGTGGTGGCTGAGGCACAGGCGGGATTCAGAACAGGAAGAGGTACAATAGATCAAATCTTAACTGTTCAACAGCTCTCACATAAGTACTTCGAAAGAAATCGAACCTTGTACAAGAATTTCATAGATGTTAAACAGGCATTTGATAGTGTATGGAAACAGGGATTATGATGGCACACCTGATGGAAGACAGAAAAGAAGAAAAAAAGAAGATTATTGGTGTTATAGATACATAAAAACTAATTTAATTTTTATAAGCACCATCATCTGTGTGTAAAGTTTTATTTACTTGCTTAAAATGTGATTTAACTAATTTTCTTCCTGGATTTATTTATGCCATTGTAGCATGACTGTCATGCATAAGGCCAAAACAAAATAATGTTGTGTTTCCGGTAACCCGACCGAGTCACTTTTTTAGACCCAACTGGGAAAATTTTGTAAAAATATTTTTTAGGAAAAAATTATTTTAAAAAAAATTTTTTTTTAATTAAAATTTTTTTTTTTTATTGACACTTGAATTTAACCTTTGAGACATTGATAACATTGCTTTCCATTGCATAAAAATATTTTTTTGTGCCTCAGCAAGGTGAAATATGATGACGATATATTCGTTTATTATTATACAATGATGCAGCATTGCATAAAAATATTTTACAAAATAAAAAAATTTTCCTACCTACCTACCCAGATTTTAAAACCACTGTTACCGGAAACACACCTATATTTTTTTTGGCCTAATGACAAGGCACAGGCATTAATTTAAGCATTAATGGTAGCTAAGCAGTTGTTTTAAGGACTACTTTAATAAGCAATTGTTTGAACTACCTTCTCAGTGATCCTGAGTTAATTACTTCTATGCAGAAGTAGCATTCATTTCATCATAACGTATTAAATTCCAAATTCTCAAAGAGTTAATCTTGAAAGCCAATGCAGACAAGATCAGCACGATTATGATCTTCAAGGTCAATTTTTGACAAAGTAAGGCACCATTGTCTCACTTTCTTCACAGAATAATTAAATAACCTATATCTAGTTAAAACATTCAAGACATCGTAACAATTGAAGTTATTTATCATGTACATCATTTGCTATAAAACATTTGAGAATTATTCATCCAATTTTGACAGAACTAAAACTCCTCTGTGATACATACCTTCACTTGAATTGCATAAGTTATCTATGACTACAGCTGAATAGCCGGCTTGTAAGACTTCAACGGTGGTGTGACTCCCGATGTACCCGGCCCCACCCGTGATCAGAATACACTTGCCAGATTCTCCAGACATCTGAAAATTTGAAAGCCCCATATTTAGATCTCAGAATAAAAAATACCAGTGGTATAACACTCTAAATAATCAACGATGAGTAAAAGGTAATTGGCATACTTTGAAATGCCATTTTAATTACTCTTCAAAAAGTATTTTACACATCACTGAACACAGTTATATGTAATTTGCAGTTAAATTAAATGGATAGGCTAAAGAAAATTAATCCTTAATAACCTAATTATTACATAATATCTCAGCTTTCATGGCACCAGTCTCTAAGTAAGGCACCAAGCGTCAATCAGCGATGCACAAAGAGCATACCTGCAACACCCGTCAGGTATACTGAGACAAGATAACAAATCTGGATACATGGATAAACCTCTGTTATAAATGGATTTACTAAAGGATTTCATCTAAGAGGTACATGTCCTTCAAGAGGTGACTCTACCAGACTGGAATTAGGTCATGGTCTCATTTGTGCATGTCCTCCATGACCTTTATATTCTGTGTCAAAATACATTTCACTCGGACTGGACTTGATTGGCAAAATCCTTGGAATAGTCACCTATGATGATAATTTCTGCTTCAGTATGTGTGTCAGCTGTACGAATCTTGTGCCACTATTACATTACATTTACCGAGTTTGACTTGACAAAAGGAATGAATCTTACCTTCGCTAGTTAGGCTTACTTCACAACTTTCTTAATTAACGTTCTGAATTAATCGAATACTGGACGTTTGCCAATTACTATCTGACGACATAAAAATCGTATTATACATCCAATCACAACTAATGACTGATCATATGATTAGCCAAACAAACACTCCGACCCACCGTTCACCCGTCCGTGGGAGGACCTCCTGCCCGGCCGACGTGGCACGGGGAGGAGGTACCCGCTCTCGGACGGACGGGTCATCGCTGCCTGGGGCAAAAGATAACTGCTAGATATCACGTAGGACGCATGAAAGAGGTAAGGTATTATACCATGAAGGTTTTCTCAATTGTTTGTCGATCACGAAGAGTCAGCAAACGAGCGTCACGACTTTTTCGAGGAAATATTGACGACAACCGGCAACAGACGGACCGAAGCTTGTTCATGCGACGGCGGCATGACCACAGGACAAAGATTAGCCACAGCCTGAAAATAAGTAAGTTCGCCGGCGAATGAAGGGCATAAAAATAATATAATAATAATCTTTTCTTTATTCTGCCTCTGACAAACGCACTGCGCTGTACATTTACATGTTATGCAATTTAAATTTTAACTACTAACAGAACAGAGCCTGCTTATACATGGTGCTAATAGCAGCCTATAAAGCATATCCGCCCTACGGGGCTCGAACTCGGTACCTCTCGCTCTCTGTGTCAGGTGTTATCCAATGCGCTATCGGGGCCCCCCCCCGATAATGCATAAAAAGGTTTTAAATGCATCGGTGTATTTATTAGGTTAGGAAATTATTAAAATGTTAACTGTAGTAAATTCGATTCTGTGAATTTGGTGCTCTAAGAAAACATAAAATTAATCTGAAATAGTCCCCAAGATGGTTAGTTGCTGTTTAAAGACACTGTCATAAGAAAGATGACTAGGCCTAGCTTCGCCCTCCTCCTTTCTCCAGGCTTGGGACTGGCACTGCCAGAGTATGAACAGTGGCGAAGTTCTAGTCACCGAGACTACCATTCTAGCATTGGTAGTTCCTACGAACCCAAGGGATAAGCATCAAAGGTCAAATGACCTTGAACCACAAGGTCATCCGATGATTCTACGACACCGCAAACCGTGAAATAAACACCAAGAGCACCCTTCTAACACTTGCAGTTTATGCAAAACCAAGAGTTGACCGCAACAGGTCAAATGACCTTGAACTTGGTCATCCAATGGCATACGATGTTGATTATGACTCAGTTGGATTTCCACAAGCACGGCGAACCTGATATTAATAATGACAATAAAGGTCAAACGACCTTGAAATGAAGGTCATCCGATTGTCCTACCATGTTAGAAACAGCTTTTTCCGACTGTTTTTACTATAAAACCCCCATCATAAACACAAACCCCTAGGTTGCGGAATAGGCATTTCTCTTTATTCTACATGTAGTTAGTTTTGCTTCTCTTGTTCTAAACGAACGGTGCCTGTACTTACCATTTCTTTACTTGTATGATCTTGGCATGCACTTCTGTGTGTTCATCCATTAGAAACTATTTTGTTAAAACTGTCTAGTAATTCATCAGCAACTTAGTTTCATCTTTCCACTGTCCATTTTGTTCCTCAAGACTGAGAAGCTGCCAGTGCCTTTGATTCACTCTGGCATATTATTTTGTACATTTATAGGTTAGAGCACTGCTCTATGTGGCCACTCTTAGCAAACTTAAGAAATGATCTGGTTTTCTGTTTCATTTTGAACGTTTTTCTGGGAGCTATAGAAGTTGTTATATTTACTTTTATTGCAGATGTCTTTTGATTTGAAAGCCACAAGCAGAAAATCTTTCTAGGCGGCTTTGGAGATTTTGCGGAACTCTGGAAAGCATTTGTTTGCAATGGTAGTATCGAAGGGCCTTGAACTTAGCCCTACAGGATCAACACAGCTGCCCAATCTACGTCTTAGTACCCTGCCGGAGTGTGGAGATCTGTAAAGCATGGGGAGGGTAATGCCAAATGCGGACAAGGGGGAGGGAGGCATCAAAGTAGGTCACCGTTCGCAGACATCCCTTAGAAACAACTCCTTACACGTGCAAGATCCAAAAGTGCAAACAGCTTCAGCTATTTCTCCAAACAGGTGCTTTGAGTGTGTCTTCTCACAATCAGTCTATAACACCGAGTATTAATTAATAACTTTAATTGCACCAGTGTCTAATGCACATGACATCAACCAATGGCACATAAACCTAAGCCATAAATCAGATCAGTGCGCTAAGACATATAGAGGCAGCCTACGGTGTATTTATAAGCAATTTGGAAAAGGCAACTCTTAAGCCAAGACAACCTCATCTGTCAAGTTCTACATGCATAATAATATAAAAATAGCATACCCACGCTACACAATCTGGTGCACACATCCTCGTTAACAACCTTTAATAAATTATACTACATGTATGCATTAAAAAATACATGGATTCAGTTTTGTTCAGCAGTGGATGTTCACTTATTTCTGCTGTTTTTAAATGACTTCCAAAAATCACAACATGCAACACAGGCTTATAAAGAAATTGGATTGCATGATGTTAAGATTGAGACAGGCTAGTTCTGTGCAGAGAACAAAGGCTCTTCACTAAGATGGGTTTCAAATTTCAATAGATTAAGCTGAATACATGCAAGTGGGTATGCACCAAGTGTTTAAATAGAGGCCAGAAATGAGAGGACAAACCAGTCGTGGCACCTAATCCGTAAATGACAAAAAGATTAGCACAAATAGAATAAGGCCAGCAACTGCAGAAGCGGTTCAAACGAAGTAGGAATGCATGAAGTGTGTAAAAAGACTACAGATACGAGAGAATCAACAAGGGAGACGCCAAACCAGTCGCTGTTCAAAGAGGTTTAAAAGTGACAAGCAGCAGGCCAGTCCATGACATCTCATTCAGAGCATTTTATGTAGCACCTCTCCAAGATACCTAGTCAGAGGTGCTCACTAAAGCCAAACGTTCAATTGATTCACAAAGCTATCATCCAGGGTACTGTTAAAACCAATTACTTGTAATTAGTTTATTCACAAACAACTACCAGTAACATTCAGAAAATTTGCAATAACAAGTCAGAATAAACTTTCAGGTTTATTTCTCTAAGAACTGATCATGTCAGAGAAACTCAAGGTTCAAGAATGTATCCATATGAAAACCATAAAACGTCAGAACAAGCTAGAATTTTCATCTTCTTGCCATCAACCAACTTCAAATCACCAGCCTAAAACAGAAAAACAAACTAAACCGTAACCACAAAGCTTACTTCACATAACTTAGCATAACTTATAACGGCCATTAAATTATGCCATTACAATCTGAGACGTCATGGATACAAATAATTAATTTGACGAACTTGGCCCCTTTGATGAACTTTGGCATCACCTTGACATGCAACTCAGAGCGAACTATATCTTGGATAGCATTACACATGAAATGCCTTGATATCAAACACCATTCTGCGTTGGCCCGTAATACTGGTTTATGCCCAAATGCCTTAACTAACATTCCTACTTACCATATTTCAGTAGTATCCCATTTCATCAATGAACCAAATCTTACACGTGCAGCCAAACTATAAAACATTCTCAAGTAAATTTTACTGCCTCACTCTTGAATGCATAAACTGTATTTCGGGCAACTTGAGATTGACTTCCCTACCACAGCACACGATATTCTCTAATTACATCCTTGGCATTATCAAATGCGGAGCAGTTTACTCAAATAACACAACATAAATGAAAATTTGTAGAGCACAACTTCAAGGAAAAACTCGTAAGCAACTGACCCAACCAGGAATAGACTTCAAACGTTTGCGGAACAGAGAAAGCTTGTACATAACAACTAAAACCTAACTTTACCCAGACTGCATACCAATGTAGGACAGTGGTTCCATTAGATTGATTCACTATTGCAAACTTAATCAATGCTACTAAAAGATTCACAAGAGAAGATATACTGGATGATCAACTCCGACTCCTATTGTTTACCTCCGATGACCTACGTGCTACTTGGCTGGTTTCACTGATCTGAAAACTCCAGCATCTCGCATCCGTTCGAAATCCTTTTCTGCATCGTAATTTCTGCAAATTAATATTAATTATTTAAATTAATGATATTCAATAGAAACTGATGCTCAACGTATATCAGAAAAAAAATGAAAATTTACAAATCAAAAGTGAATATCTTTCAATGGTTACTTCTAGCCATGGTTAATTAACTAAATTAATTGTGAAGCCAGTTTGACAGTTTTTCTCACTGCAAATTGTAATTTTAATGGCAAACATATGCCTAACAAACGACTTTATATAGCACCCTTGTAGGGCTTGGTACAAGTGCTAAGAAATGTCCAAATTTGAGATCACACACAAGTGTCACCAACCAGGATGCTTCCTAGTAGTTTAGATACCACTTTTCCCATTGAAAACTTCTATCAATTAATTAATCTATCCTATCGATGCAACTTGGCCCAGAGACTCGGAAAATACATACGATGGTATGTATGTTCCGAGCTGTCGATGGCATCCGTTGGTTGGTTCCTCGTGTGTGCGTGGGCCTACCACTGGCGACTCGGCTTAATGTGCATTGTTTTGCTAACTGATTAAATATATTCGTTCGTAATGACACTTAACATCATATAGGCTAGCGCACAGAGCGCCTCTGAGTAGATATTTTGAAGGGTACATTACATTACAATTAAGTTAAGCAGAACACCCATTTAAAAATAATAGAGCACATTAGCAGAAGGAATAGCAAAATTACAGGGCAATGTCCCAAGCACAAAAAAAAATGGTTTAAAAAGTAATTATTACTGCGGAAGATAGCACTGTAAGTCCGTACCACACCACTGCCTAGAATACTGTCTGTCATATTCTTACTTGTAGAAGTCTTCGTAAGCCTTGATGCGGGCATCTTTCAGAAAGTGTTTCGCTAGTCCAACAGTGATTACAGACAGGCCACTCACAGCTATAACATGTCGAAGTAGCTGGCCCTTCAACAGACCTCTCAACTGAGGACGTCCAGCGGCAGCCATATTGACAAGAGCTAACAAAAACAATTCCATTGCAATACAACACACACCAGAAACGACATTGGGCAACTAAACACAGGGACAGAAATTGACAGAGCATTTAGAGGTAGGTAAGCAAGTAACTCAAATGCTGCAGCTGTCGGTTAGGGTCAGGTTAGGGGCGTGAGGGTTATGATTAGGGTGTCTCGTCAATAGAAAACCTGGTACCGTCCGGCGTCCGCGCAGCATGCCCAAAGATAAGTATACTGTATAATCCTTCAGCCCACGATACTATAAGTTTGCCCACAACTGAACTTGGATTCCCCCATGCTAGGGCATCTCGCGTCTTCGACCTTCTCTCCACGAGTCAAAGTTATGCCATTGCTTTCATTCTAAAATGAATCGCTTTGGTAATTTTACACACTGATGTTAAACAAATGTTCTTAAAACAAGCGCATAACACAGAAGACATTTACAGTTTTCCCGTTCGCTTCTCAATGAACAATTCTTCTCGACGACCTTCTGAAGCCACCGTCCTAAAACCTCGGCTAAAACAAGTCCACTTCCGGTATTTACTACTTCTGTCACGAGGTGGCAGACCTTTCAAAATGCTATAGCGCTTTAATTTCACATAATTATAGTTTTACCATTAATAATAGGCATTGCAAATGAAATAACTTCATTGAATTATAAGATGATTTTAGATTTACCGTTATGAACATAGTACAGGCATATGCACACAATTTGTAATAGAATTACCCGCCATTTTACGAAAATGAAAAACGTGCATAAAATTTATGTAAATGCATTAAGTAAAATAATATTAAACAATTCTCAAAAGTTTCTTGTTTTTATGAACGATACTAAATAATACTAAATTTTTGCTGCGTTATTACAAATATTTAATTATGAATGTTATTATATCCTGAATCATTGCGAAAAAGATATGCGCTATAAAACCTAGTATAATATGAAAAGCCGCTGTCCATGTGATGACTACTTAAGTAGAGACTAATGCGTTGCTGCCAATAATTGTAAAGTTGTTTGTTTTGAAACAATCAGACTTATTTGTCGACTTAATTTAAATTAGTACAATTAATTTTCTTTACAGAAATTTATCGCCTCAGGTTAATAAATATCTTTTCTGCATGTTATGTACGCGTGAAAGTTTTACAAGCTTAGTTGTCCATAGCAACGGTTTCTAGGGTATTTATTAGGCGCTATAATTTTTTAACGGTGAAACGTGATGCGTTAATTGACGTCTATGGGATCGATGTTTACGATCGTAAGAATTGAGTACAGTTGCCGAGTATTTTGCTTGTTTGGTTGTTAATGAATTAATAAGTTATTTGCACCCATTCACCCACGGCATGGCAGCATCTTCCATAAATTTGTCCAATGTCGGCAAAAGGGCCTAAAAATAGAAAAATGAGTGCTTCTCCTAGACGCAGTGTGTTAACGTTGATCAGTTTGTTCTCTGGATTTTGGATTTGAATTGAGCCTGATCAGTTCAAGCAACCATGCCCTGATTATCATTATCCATTAGTACAATTAGTCATCAACAAAGTCTTGATTGACCACCATTGAGCGCCATTGAAATAAGTTGCTTCCTGGTTAGTTCTTAATCACTGAAGAAATGCATAACCTGTTGTATGATTTAAGTGTTTTTTCCTGCTGTAGACTTTTCAAGAATGTGTTAACAATGTGTGATGGCTGAACTTGGTAGCGAAGGCAATCTCTATGCGTATAATCCACCGACTTCGCTTTGGTCTCTCATCAAATCTCAGCTGCCAAGCCATGAGCTCGAAGAAGTCAAGACGCTTCTTGGCGAGTCTCTTATAGAGCAGAGCAAGGATCTCCACCAAGAGGTACAAATATGATGCAGTGTCAGCAATATTTGAGGTTTAAACATCAAAGCCAATTGTTAGTAATTTAAGTTCAAGATTTTCTCTGCTTCAGTCATATATTGCAACTTATTATGCTATCCAGTGTTTTGCTAGAGGATACTGCAGATTTACAGAATCTTCATATAACAGTATCAGTTTCAGACCAGTATCGTAATCATTATCATCATATATTTCATGGACTATAAAGCCTATAGTTGTCCTCTGCATATTAGACCAGTATCATTATCATCATCCCACCGCATTTCAGACCAGTATCATCATGGTTGTCCACTGCATATTTGGACCACTATCATCAGCATCATCATCGTCGTCATTGCCATCATCGTCGTCATCATCATCGTCATCGTCATCAACAACAGCATCATCTGCCATCATCAACAACAACAACGGCTACAGCACCAACATCGTCATCATCATCATCGTCATAATGACCAGTGATATTTTCATTAACGAAAACTAAAATTAGAAGTAAAAATAAAGGATTTCGTTAACGAGAATTAGAAGTAAAAGTAGGAATTATTTTGGCTTCAAAAACTAAATTAGGAATTAAATTATGAATTATTTGCAGAAGTAAAATTATGAATGAAATTAGGAATTATTTTCAGAAGTAAAATCATTTTACTTCTTGTGGCGCTTAAGCTGAGATGAAGGCGAATAAATCACACGCGATCCAAACACATAATCCATTGAAAACTCCTGCTTGAAATGAAGGTGCTGCGCATACCATTCTCTATGTAATATACTATCTTTGGTCTTCGTTGTCTAAAAAATGTCCCGCCTGCGTACCAACCTAACAACGACCTTCCAGATTATTATTTATACTGTATTATATAGGATCAGCTAAAATGGACACGCTCATAAGACAAGCAGTTTCTGTCAAAGTCAGAAAAATTGAAGATCTTGTCAAAAGTTATTTGGCAGACATAAGGGAGAACGATACTAGGAATCCTCAGATCCTCTTGCTTTCTGGAAGGAAAGGCGAGCTTCAAACAGCAAAATTGCACCCAATGCAGAGGATCTTTTATCAGCTCCAGCCTCACAGGCCTTTGTGGAAAGAATTTTTTCTGTATGTGGAATTTTTACTTATGGACGAAGAAATCGCTTGAAAAATCTACGGAAATGAGAGTGTTTTTGAAATTGAACAAATTTAAGATATCTTATAGTAATGTTAAAAAAACTTTTTACTGCACTGAAATTAATAATTATTTGGAAAACTAAAATAAGAAGTAAAATTAATTGAGAACTAAAATAGGAATGATAAGTAAAATTATTTGAGAAGTAAAATTAGAATTAGAAGTAAAATTCAAGGACACAGAACTGAATTAAAACTGAATTAGGAATTATTTTGAGAAGTAAAATATCACTGATAATGACCATCATCAACATCATCCATGGATTAAAAGCCCATTGTTGTCCAATGTCCACTGCATCTTCCACAGTTCTCTGTCTTGTGTTGAATAAATAAATAAGCCATTGTGTGGCATGTTGGTCTATTTGGTATCATACTGGATCTGTCATCTGATGATTGTTGGTTAGTGCTTGCTGAATCAACTCTATGTAGCAACCCTGGACAAGTTGTTCACGCTTACTAGTCTCATACTTCAGATTGAGATTTCCTGACCTTGAGGACGTTATACGTGCAATAAATTAATAAATAAATAAAATTAATTTAAATTTGCTTGTTGCTGGATTTTCAGATATTAGTTGCCATGGTTGTGTAACTTCCTGTTTTCCTCTTTCTGACCAGATTGAGGTTCTGCTCGACATCTGGAGGGACTGTCGCCATGAGACGGAACAGCAGGAGTCGACTCTCATGCACAGCCGACTTCCGGAACCGCCGGAAGTTCGTGACCGTCTGAAGTCTGAGATCAAGTTCTTCATAGAGAGCATACGAGACAAAGCAAAGAGAAGTGGAGGGTATAATAATAATAATAATAATAATGATAATAATAATAATAATGATGATGGTGGTGGTGGCGGTGGCGATGGTGGCGGTGGCGATGGTGATGACGGTGATGATGATGTTTTAATCTTTGATGTTGTTTTTAACATTATATGCCAAGTGCTGCCATTTAATTCTGACTGAGGACAGACAGATGTTATCGGATCAGAGAATTTGATAAGAAAATGTAATTGAGAGTGGGCAATGGGTACACATTATATCCTGTGCAATAATTTTAGCTATTGTAATGTGTCAGTTCAGTATGGTAAGGTAAGATTAAGTATGGTGGGCAGTGGTGTAGTGGGGGGGGGGGGGGACGTGGGGAACGCCGTTCCCCCACTTTTTTCTCACACTATGTAAAATTCTTGCAAGATTGCACTTTTTGCTTACTTCAATATGCAGGCGTTCCCCCACTTCATTTTTTAGGACTACACTACTGATGGTGGGGAATTCTGACTGCCTGACCCCTTTGGATCTTGACCTGGAACTGCTTTTTACCTACCCTGCCTAACAGTGCCTATTGATATTGTTTTGACTAAGCGCCTGTGAATTAGCTAGTTCCTGTGACTTCGTTTTTTAGGCATTGTAGAAATCTAGAGATTGCTATTATCTACTCTAGAGGCTTTTTTAGTGCTAGTATATCACATTACAGGATTTTTAAAATAACATTTAGCATTTTTTCATATAAATTTCAAAGAGTTTCATATGTAAATTGAGGATTTTTGAATGAAGCATGACGTTTTCGACTGTTGCAGAGATCCAGACAAAATACTGTCAAGGCAGAATTCACAGGTTCTGGAGTATGTCTTGGAGAAGCAAGGTAGCGAAGGCAAGTACTGTTTCTCAAACATCCTCCAAAATCCTCCTAACCATTATGCACATCATCTCATCTTTGTCATGTCAGTTATAAGGTTTTGGTATCTTCATAAAACTCTTATATCATCATTGATTCATATCTTCATTTTCTTCACTGTGGTCACCATGACGATATAAATTTCAGTGCAGTAAAGCATATATACCTTATTGTAATGTATCTTGCTAACCAAGTGGGAATCTTACGTCTTTTACCTTGCTTTTGCCTTGCTTTACCCTACTTTACCTTGTCTTACTGTATTTTACCTTTACCTTTGGTCTTACCTTTGAGTGGGTGGTATTTAACCCATGTCTGAATTATTCAGGTAATTCTTCTAAAGCCAGTTCCCGCGTTCGTCCAATGTCTGCCGTGTCAAATGGTCGCGAGACTCCCGCTTTCAGAGAACCGCTGAAAACTAACAGGTATCGTCTGCATAATTATGCCAATGCCCCGACATACATCAGGAATCATTTGCCTTAGACTAAGTAAGTAAGTAAGTAAGTAAGTATATTCTTTAAGGAGAAGCACTAGCAAATGCACAGCACTGTGAAATAATAAAAATTAAAAAAAATTAAAAATACATGTGGTGACTAGTTTCGTCAAGCACTTGCCTTGCAGTGTGGACTGTGCAGATATGAGCCTTCCCCGAGACATTAGCGCTGTTTTAGAACATTGAACAACTTGCAGGTGTCTTTAACAAGACTTATACAATACAATACTATACAATACAATGCAGTATAACTGCATTTGATATTGCCCTTCTTCCAAAGTTCAGAAATGCCCACATGGCCATACAACAGAACATCGATGGCACTGAGCAACTGTGAGTGAGGGACTTGCTCAAGTGACTGCCTGAGTTTAGGCTCAGATTCGTGCTCTCTGTGTTACAGGCTGAGCGCTCTAACCAGTTGGCTACAGTGCTCTATTAGACTTAAGGTACAGTTAACCAAAGTCCTAGATATACGCTTTTGGTATCAGGCAAACAAGGGTTAATAAAGTGAGTGAACATGTTTTAGAAGTGGAAGAACTTCAGCAGTGGACGATATACTGGGCAAAGATGTAACACTCGAAAAAATGGAAGCAGTTACGGAACACTTAAGGTTAGTACCGTAATCGTAAACTCAAAACTTCTAAAGCACCACTCGAAAGCCAAGTACAGGGCACCAGCTTATTCAGGAGCGCTATGCCACAAGCCAGTCTAATAAATTGTTGAGATTATATATATTTATAATGGGGCTGGTACTGATTAAAAATTAATGGATTAATCTCCAAAATTTAACTTTGATTAATCGATTAATTTCGATTATTTTGGTATCTGTTATGCAAGGCATGCCTATTTGTACATTAATTTTTTGATTCGATTGTTCCATTTCTTAGGGAAGTTTTACAGGAGGAAGTGAATTCTCTTCTTCAGGACATAGAATTCCTTCAGGTGAATACGGCCAGCACTACTCGTTCTTGAATTTTCTATGTACTATGGTCTTACTGTTGTATTGTATTTGAGAATTTCTAAAGCACCTCTCATAGTGTAGACCAATAAGAGGCGCACACAGTGCAGGGTACCTCGCACTCCATGTGCGAGGTACCTGCACTTAATGTCCTCTACGGTGCAGAACATTGTATGGTAGTGTGATGTTCTCTAGAACTGGGAAAATCATCTGAGTGTGCTTCCCATGAAATAGGGCCACAGAAGCAACTTTAGTTAAAGTGTACTGGTTTTGAGAACATTACCTCAGAATACTCCCTTTCTGAACAACCTTTTAAACGTTGCATTTCTGAGCTACAATCAATACTTTGTTTTTAAATCTAAATACATGCTAGCAAATGCCTTGCCTGACCTCACTTTATTTGCGTACTTGACCTAACCTTACTTGACCTTACCTGACCTGACCTATTTTAGCTTGACTTTCCTTTGATCAAATTTCAGGGTTGTCTCGATGCTGAGATGAATACAAGATCTTTGCTAACCACCCGTGAACCTACGCTAACAGGTGTTGTAAAACTTGGGATATGTTACACTGTAAATGTTAAACCTAAGCTTTAAAATGGATCATTGGCCTTGAAGAGGCGCTATATAAATTCTATGATTGATTGATTGATTGATTGATTTGAGCATAATCTGCAGCTGTGCTAAGATGATGCTAATCTGAACTTGTTACTTGTATAGTACAATACATTAGATTTCTTATGAAGGGATACTTTCTAAGGTACGGTAAGGTAAGTTGGTAGCTCATGTCTTACCTCTACAAGTGGTCCACTAGGCCTGGTCTTAAGGGTTCTTGAATCATCTGCTTATGGCACATACTTATATGACAAGAACAATCCACCAGTAGCCTGGAAAAGTATTTCAAAGGTGTTTATGATGCTCATTTTCTATACTTTTATGGCATTACACAATTTCTTAATTTTGCATGTCAGGCTAAAAACTGGCTTTAGAACAATACATGCATTTTTCCAGTTAATTTTAAAATGTGACATTTAAGCGAATTTGGCATAATAAACATGTGATGAATTGGTTTCTAATGTGTTAAAAATTAGCATGTTAAATGTGTGATGAATCGGTTTTTAGATCTTCGAGAACAGCGCAACCAGCTGGAAAGGGAGATGCTGTCTCCTCCATCTGGCATGCCACCAGCCTCAAGGAGGGCCTCGTTATCAGAAAACCATCTGAACAATGCTTTAAGGTTAATTGTCTCTTTTCCAGAGTTTTCTTCTCTGCTAGGTTGTTACTTTTTTTTTAATTTTTCTATTTTCATTTAAAGTTTGTCTTATTTTATCAGATGACAATTTGGTATATGCTGTGAATACACAATGTGTGTATACATAATTGGCAATTATATGTTAACATTTACTTAACAAGTAACATTTTAAGAATTTTAGAGATTCATTATATTATATTAATATAGGTCTCCACGGGTGGATGAACGAAGCATCCGCCTAAATCAAATAAGTCAATTTTTAAGCGATATACAATTTCAATTTTTCTTGCATCAAAGGCCAAGCTTTTCTAAGTTTCACATTCCATTACTTCTTTTTAATATCCAATCTTTAAATTATTTACAGGAAGCGATTGGATAAGCCAACAGTTATTTCACCAGAATTATCATCAGAAGCGAAACCATTGCCCAGTGAACCAGCCATTTCTCTTCAGACACTAACGCTCAACATCGAAGAGTCCTCAAACGGTACTCAACCCCACCGATCTGTCACGACACTTTCAAAATCACGTCCAACTCGCCCCATAAAAGGCCCCCTCATCGCCACACCCACGTCTGAAATGTCGCCCTCCATGGGGGCGTTACTACAGGCAGCTCTGCCAACCCACGTGACAATCAGAACCGGTTCTCTGCCACCCAGCGCCAAGCTAGTGAGGGTTGGATCCATTCCAGCCAAATCGTGTAAGGCCACGCCCGATGGGGTGAGGGTTGTCCAGCCAAATCTGCTTCCAAAACCGCCGCCGACGTCGAAGCTAAATCCAACACAGGTTCACAGACCGGGATCTGCACAGAGATTTCGTAACATGGTGCTCGAGTGTCGCGACGACAAGTAACTGTTCAGTCAAGACTTGATTGTGGTGGTCCCCGACAACTACGTTCATTGGGCCCATAGTTGGTCACCAGTGGCCCAATGCGGGCCCTCTGTTGTGGTACCGATGAATGTGGATGTCTGGGCTGCTGCTTATGTTATTGGACAACCTGTGTTCGCACGTGTATGCTGCTTGAAATGTAGGAAATCTGCTGAGAATATTTGTTGATGTATAGTTTGCAGAAGATTCTAATTTTAAGTTCTGACTGGTTTTTGATTTTCTACAGTTCCGATTAGAACTTATTTCGTTTTAGTGCAGTGCGTATTGTCGTGTGTTTGTGAAATAAGTGAATGTTAAAATCTTACATTTAGATGCACGTTAGTTTCATTTTAGAGTATTAGATTGACTTTATCTGTTTTATGGATTGAAACAGAAGTGAACACTTAAAGAACGTTTAAACCTTACATTTAGATGCATGTTAATTTAGAGTCTTGGATTGACTTTATCTATTTTATGAATTGAACAGAAGTGAAAACTTACAATCATTTTACAGTGTGTTTTGTTTTTAGCATTAGGCACATGAAACTGTATGCAAGATTAGTCAAATTATTCCGGTTACGTTAAGATATCCAGGAGTTTCAGTATTATCTTGGATTTTGACAGGAATTTAAATTCACATGGACTTGATTGGCAAGTGTGATATAACATTAGAGTGCACCATCAGTTCATGCTTTGTGTGTTGCATTAATGGCAACGTGAATTTGGTCTTGAAGTCTTTGTTGCCAGTTGGTGAGACAAGGCATTGTAACTGGATTCATACATGTAATTTGTCTTATTTCCATATTCGACTTAAGACGATGTGATGTTACTGTTAAAAAGATGCATAACTGTTAAGATTTGCATTTCATCTGCTGAATAGAAAGACTTATTCAGAACTTAAAACCATTTGACAAAACCTTGGGTCTTTAAGCGAGGCCAGGTGGAACAGAGAGAAAGGGAAACCAGGCCTTTCAGGGTATGAGAGAGTGACCGAGGTGCATTCATCGACTTTGGAGTGTGTAGATAACTGCTGAATTAAAGAGCTAGATGAGATTTTTAGGCTTTAACTCTCATAGAACCCACTTAAGGTTTCACCCACTGTTTTCTTGAAAATATTTTATCATTTGTATGAAATTCATTGGACGTGAATTAGAAATGTGTATGCAAGGGTAAATTAGACATCCAGATGCAGTACCGACTTGTTAAGCATTTGCATTTCATCATGGCTGACATTTGAAATACTGTGCGATCCAAACTTAAAACCATTTGACAAAACCTCGGACAAACTGATTCTTTAAGCGAGGCCAGGTGGAACAGAGAGAAAGGGAAACCAGGCATCAGCCTTTCAGGAGATTGTGTACCGAGGTGCATTCCTCGACTTTGGAGAATTTTGTAGATCACTGCTGAAAGAGAGAGATGAGATTTTTAGGCTTTAACTCTCATAGAACCCACTTAAGGTTTCACACACTGCTTTCTTGAAAATATTTTATCATTTGTATGAAATTCATTTGGACGTGAATTATAAATGTGTACGCAAGGGTAAATTAGACATCCAGTTGCAGTACTGACTTATTGAGCAACTACTGATGATGCATGGATTGCCAGTGTGTGATTGAAAATTTAAGCATATTGCATGCACCCAGCTTAATATTTGAGTATACATGTATGCTGCTATGTCTGACAATCTAGTGTGTTATTTTTATTTCTCAGCTGAAATGACATGTATATATAGATATTATATACATATACCCTGGTATTTATGTAAAAATATTGTATGTGTATATAGATATACATATACTGTATATGGACTGTGATGTTTTGTGCTTAATGGGGTCATGTAGTTTCATTAATGGTAACATTACATTATGTGAATTACACTGTGTTGTTGTGGTTTAGTTCTTGGACTTTATTATAACAACAGAGGGACGAGTATTCCAAGATTTCTCTTCCACCCTCTCATGAGCTCGGCCTTAAAACAAGTACAAGTACATCGACTGTACACAGTTGACAGGAGGATCAGACAGTGAAGGAGAGGACTGGTCACTCGCCTTCATGTGTTGAGGCGCCATCCCTTTCGACACCTTTCTGGGGCTACCGGTACTTTAAATAAACAAATTACAGTATATATTTAAAGATAAAGTATATTTTTTTAAATGAACAACAAAATGGATAGTTACAAAGACCATTTCAGTCAACATTACGATGAATAACTTATTTGATGCGACTCGAAACTGATACTGCTACTATTCATTTTAAAAAAAATTCAATTCTAAGCAGCCAGTGAATATCAGAAAAGTAGTTTCAATGCATAAAGATTCTGGAAAGGTGAGATAAGGAAACAGGATTACAATACTCTGTCAACAATACAATACATTTACGAGTAAATGAATACAAAAGTATTGCTATTGTGCCACTTACACCTGGAGTGACCAACAGCACATTACATAGTCAGTAACTGACTGTCAATGCCAATTGAACACGGGCATGCTATTCAAGCATATATATGGCATCAATTGAAGCTACATACCTAGAGGCACTCACAGTCTGACACCAGTCTTAATCTTAGCCTTAATCCTAAACACCCCAGTGCCAGTGACTTCTGCATCTCCTCCGGGTAGTCTCCTCAGTCCCGGGTGCCTGTGGCACCCTTCGGTCGGCTGCCCATGGACTCGGAATGAATTGATTGTCTCGCATGCATACTTCTACAGCTCAGTCCAGAAGCTTTGCCTGTGTTGGCCCACCCACCAGCAGGAATTGCCTTTCCCCCGAAAGCTGTGGCTTGAGCTCCATAGTTTGTCCCATCCTCAGTTTCGCAAGCACCTGAAGTCAGTATTATTTGAGTGTGACAGTAATTTTGCTGGTTTGGGTCGGGAGCGAGACTGACGAGTTTTTTTTCTTGAAGTGGCGCTCTATAAATGTCAGATTAAATTCCAATTACAAAAGTTTTTCCTATGTTTTCTGGGAATCTATAGTGCCTTTCATTCAGAGCATTTATATAGCGCCTCTCCAAGATGACTAAAACATCATACTATTGCAAGCTGTCGCATCAAACAGATTAAACCATACAGAGCCCTAAGAAGCAGCTCTATAAAATCAGATCAACATTAAGTTCTCTACATACCATAAAACTAAAACAGAACAGAACGGAAAAGTTTAACGTCTGAATACACTATCAATACATCGACACGATTTCTGTAAAAATAACTGACAATTTCAGCACCTAGGATTTCTGAATTATCTATGGTTTTGGCGATCATAACTTGAACGTCTCAAATGCAAACGGGAATGTACTGCCACAGCTTTCAGCACAAAGAATTGCGACACCAAGTAGAATTACGACGTGACTTCACAGACTTGAATTCAGGTCCGCATTAGGCCAAACTGTGCAGTCCTGACTTGCTTTGGGTGACATCATTTCAATATGACATTCAATAAGAGCTGCACGGCATTCTGAAATGCCAGCAGACAGACCAGCATGTAAGGTTTTAGATGTTCTTGAAGACAAAGTCATAGTTCGGAGGTTCCTTCGGAATTGGGGGTGGCGTTTCCGGAATGTTAATTCCTTCGGTGTCGAGAAGTCGGAGTTTGATTTCCATGCTCAGCAGCGTCTCCAGATCACGTTTCGTCTCTTCGCTTGTCATCTGTATTAGAACAATTCACAGCATGTAAGCCAAAGCCAAAACCTTAACAGCATCTATCACTCTGTAAATACTGCTACTTAGATGTCTCCTTAACCATGCGAACGTAAAAATCTGCATAATTTTTGAATTCCACACATAATTATTACCATGCATTTACTGAGGGCCACAATCTAATGACCAAGCATCAATCGCTGGCACTGACCAATTGTGAGTGAAAGACTTGCTCAAGGTCCCTACAAAGTAACCGTCTCAGGAAAGGCTTGAACCTAACCATGTAAAAGGGCAGCAACTTGGTAACTGACATTAATCACATCAATCGCAGGAAGTAGTTGAAAACGGTATACACAAACATCGCTTGCTCTTCTCTTCGCCCTTGCAACGGCACGTGCTGTGTAACAGCGCTGTAGAAACTGTCATGGTCATTCATCACTTTAAACTACATCAGTATGACACAGGAAAAATAAACTTTAAATCAGCCTAATTTTGAATTGCAACGTGAAAGATTTGAGGAGAAGAACAAGAAAGCCTATAACAGTTTAAATACTAAATCCGTTTTTATAGTTTTCACACAGAAATGCAAATCTGAGGAATGATAATGTAAAAAATGCGGAAGAGTAGCTGACATCGTAAAGTTTAGACAGATCCAGAACACTTCAGACCATTAACCAATTTCAACAAGATGCCTTTTGTCAGACAATACATGGCCTAGAAATTTCTGGTCAATAAAGCTTTGTCTCTTACTGGTTTTCCAAGGAGGGCATTTATTCCGTCCAACCAAATGTTGAAGGTCTCTTCCTTGTCCGTTATGAAGTTGAGTGGTTCGTTGATCTGTGGTTCCTCTGGCTGCAGTGTGAATGCCCAGCTCGTGTTGACCTTAGTAAGAAATCCAAAGACACAACCATAACAACACATTTATAAAGCAATCTCCGAGTACGAAATTACTCAGAGGTGCTCCCAATATAACACAATAACGCAGGTTAAGTTATGAGGCTCCTCTGACTGTAGTAAGAATGCATAGCACCTTCTAAGCATATCTAGTGAGCACAGTACTACCATGAGGTACTTAGAAGACTTGACAAGATACGTACAAATAGTCAATCAGGACCTTGGGCAAAACTTTCTGTCACAAAGTATTGACCTCAATTGATGCCGTGTGTCCTATTAAAACAAGTGTAACTAAAATAACAGTGTAATAGAGACTGGCAGAACAATACATTACCATTCCTCTTTTATTGCTTCTCAAAAAGGTTTACCAGTCTGCCAGAGTTACTTTTCTTACATTGGTTTAAATATTTTAATAATATTGCAGTTAGTATCGAATTTACGCCATTATGCTTTTTCAAACATCAAAGACAATCAGAATCACTTTACGGACAAGCACATACACTGAACAGTTAACAGCAACAGACACTACCTACCGTTAAGAACTGGGTTACATGCAAAGAACATAAAATGAACCAGTAAACAATTTTGCAAAATCTTGCTGGTCAATTTTGACCAACCTTTTTCTTGTCTTTGATGTGTGGACAATCCTTTCCAACCAAGAGTTCTTTGATGTCGACTACGGCCACTAGAAGATCAAAGAAACCACTCATCAAATATAATTGAAATTACAATTGCAATTTATATACCACCATTTCAAAGAAACACATCAGAAGCACTCTCGAGTTTCGACCTGAAAGAAAATCATGATCGAGTAGAATGCTTTTCAAGCGCTTACCGCAATGAGACAAAGAAAGGTGAGTTACTATTAGAAATATAGTCTGCTGTTTCCATAGTAACTGCATAACCACTTAATTCTTATTCAACTCATGTTTGACCTATTCGAATGGTTAACCTGCAGGATACAGTGCTTCACAGACTATACTAAGGAAGGAGAAGAGCAGGCTTTTAAACTAATCTCAAGAGGGGATTGGCAGTCCTCTCCCTTGCCATCTCATCTCCCCATCGACAGTGTTAAATATAACTATTATTATTATTATTATTATTATTATTATTATGCATTTATTATGCACCACTATCTAATGACCAAGCATCCATTGATGACACTGAGCAATTGTGAATGAAGCGCTTGCTCACACAGTAACCATCTCAGAGGAGGAGAAAGCTTGAACCCATACTACCGCACGTCTACAAGGTGAGGGGCGTTAGCTCTAAACAATCGGCTACCATGTCCCACTAGTGCATCTCTGACTTGCTTCTAATGCTGGCAACACATCAGATTGCTGCACAAACAACTTACACTTATTTGGAAGCTGCTCGATTGACAGTACAGCATTCTCTTCACAGTCTCCGTAATGAAAGACTTTGTGGTTTGGCGACAGACGACAGTAGAAATGCTTGTCTGAAATATATCCCAGTAGCATGTAAACAATCTCTTACAAAAACTTAACAGTAATTCAATCAATCAATCGTTTATCAATCAATCCGTTTCAATGACACCAAGAGACCCAAAGAGAAAGAGATTTCCTAGCGACTTGTTCTTCAGCTATCGGCAACGCTGGGAAGTAGTCAAAGCTTTCTGGATCACAGTGTCCTCCGGTCTGTCGGTGCAGAGAGTAGTCTTCCAGAGTCAGTTACTAAGATCGTGATAAAATGTGTCAAAGTTCATCAGAAAGAAACATTTGAAGCTCATGTGAACACAGGTGCCAGAAGCTCACGCACAAATAACCATGTGAGAAGATTGTGTTAACACATGTGTCAAGTTCAGGCAGAAAGGAACATCTGATTTTCCTTTACCTTGTCTTCGAGCGACTTTCAGCGTGAACTGTGTTCCCTCCATCAAGAAGTTAAGTCGTTGCTTTTTGATCAGCTCCATTATATCCGGTGTTATCTGCTCTCGTAGTTCACTAAAAGAATCCCAAACGCAACAGCTTTCCTATAAATGATCACTCAAAAAAATACAGCAGGAGAAATCCACCACTAACCACAAAGTTATTAATATTATACTTAAACCTATGTAACAAAAAGAAACTCTGGGTACACTGTTCTGTGTACAATTCCATATAGTCCCAAATTTAATGTGCACATGTCAGACTCCACCACTAAGCAATCCTTAGACAACCAAAAATGCCACCAGTAGCCCGTTATAGTGTAGTGTCTGAAAGGTTTTATAAAGGCGCTGCATACTAGCTAGAGATATATATATACACTAGCAATTTTTACCCGGCGTTCGCCCGGGTTTTCCCCAGGCGTAATTTTTAACGGCTGCAAATAAAAACTACTTACTTACTATATTTGCTGATGGGCTTCAAATATTTAAAAAATGTCCATATATCTGAATGGAAACGATATTTAGAGGTGAACATAGTTGCTTTGCCCGTGTACTGCACGGGTTATCTCTACCTTATAATTATAGGCAATATTATTATTTTGTTCCCCGTTCTTTACGGTTTATCTCTACCTGAAATAGGCGTATTATTTTGTTCCCCGTACTACACGGGTTATTTCTAAATTATAATAGGCGTATTATTTGCCGTTGGCCAGCGTGACGTAAGATTGCATATTTAGCCAGCGTGACGTAATTTAAGATTGCATATTAATTTTAGTGGCGTGGACAAATGGGCATGCTTATAATGTCCATAAATCGGAATTGAAAGCAAATTATGAGCTGAAAGTAATTGGGATGAGATAGAAATTCGAATAGCTAAAGTAAGTTTCGAGTTGCTTTGACCTAGAAAATCGGCAATGGCCGTGGTTGCAAAAAATGTGAGCTTAGTGTAATTAGGTCACCAAATCTGTAAATGGTTGCGCTGACCTAGAAATTCGCCCGTGGCGACTTCTGATTGGTTGCTAGATGCTCCGTGTGACGTAAGATTGCTTATTAAGCATGCGTGACGTGAACAAATGGCCTTACTATGGGCGGTATTGAAATAAGCTCGCTGAAAAGTTAAATTTAAAATGGCCATATATATCGGCGTTTAAATAAAATTGCGAACTGAAAATAGTCGCGTTGACCTAGAACGTTGCGTAATAATGCTTTGTAAATTTTTTCAACTCGCTAAACCGTTCCGTTTCGGAGCCTTTAGCCGGACAGCGATGCATTGCAAACATACATACATACATACGGAAGGACAAACTTTAAGAATTATAGTATAAGATGAAGATTAATTAAAATTAAGATCGATGCCAATCATAGTTTGCCTCATAATAACAAGCATCATGGGGATAAAGACAAAACTAGGCGATAACAAGGGCAATGGTAGGGGTACAATCAGAGCGCTGGGCACAGTTACAGTACCCTAACCATAATTGCAACACACAGAATACAGGTTTGAGCCTCCTACCCTGAGCAGTTACTGTGTAGAAGGGGACACAAGCAATTCCTTCACTCACAGTTTCTTTGCACATCAGATTCTGATTACGGTAACCTACCTTGCACAGATAATGAAATAAAGTAAGAAAAATCTTCCTGACCATGGACCACAATATGCCTAAGCCTGTACCATTATTATTTCATCTTCGCAACAATAGTCATGACGACAGTAAGAAAGATGGAAATAAAACAAAAGAATTACACAATTGGTTTTGCCTGTGACTCCCACTCTTCTTTCAATTGTCTGTCCTTCTGCCACAGTGCAACAATTTCCTGGTACGTCAGATGTGACAGTTTCGTCCGAAAATTGTCGAACGTGAGCGGCATCAAATCGAGCGCTCGTGATATCTGCTCCCTGACGACAGCAAACACCTTAAGACAGAAACATTCAGTGACAACTCAAGATTTGATGACGGTGAGCATTCTAAATTAAAGAAATTTAAATAAACAACGAAACAGAATGAACAATTATAAATATTGCTGTACCCTGTAAGAATTTTATCCAATGTGTCATTTTGTGTCACTCTTGACTCACGAATGACCTTTTAGGAATTGCTTATCCACCAAAGGCTGCTGCTCTTTCTTCACATACAGACCTTCTGACTATTGCACTTGACAGTGTAGAGATTAGAATGCTGGACTGTCAATTGAGATCCCCGCCAAGGCAGAAATTTGGTTTGTGATTTATGCCCCACCTGCGCCCCCTAGCCAACTTAGCTATAATAAGTACCCTGACCATAAACTGTTGGTGGGAAGACAAGGTGAGGAAGAGAACTGGTCACCGAGGCTAAGAAAATGAAGTCGTCGCTAACACTTCATACCCATGGCTGCCCCAGGGCTAGCTTAAGGGCTGGTCCTCCTTCTGTAATTCATTTTTGTGAGCCATTTGGTGCATTAGACACCAGCACAAAAGAAATTACTAATTAACCACTACAATCCAATCAAAAATCAATCCAATCAAGAGCAACGAGACCGTGTCCAAATAAATAAGTCCAAAATGACTAAATCTGATCTATCTCTGCTTTCTCGTTAAGCACTAGCCTTGTTGAAATCAGCGGACGTCGCCTTCATTTCCTTCCACGTTTTATTCAGCAGCTGAATGCAGGTGCAGTAGAACTCCTCAAACGCATGGTCATGTGTGAAGAACAACGGATAGTACGTCTGGCCATCGTCAGCGGCTACAACATATGCAACAGGCAGCAGAGTATATATTAATGAGTACCTCTGAGAAGTCCCTTTCAAAAGGTGCTACATAACAGATCAGACATATAGACACACAGTAACTTTGTTGGGTTACAAAGGTGCTATATAAATGCATCTAGTCCATGGGATTGGTTCGTGAAAGGTGACATACACTAGAGACTCGTTACAACGCATTTCATTCTAACACAAATTCTGATAAAGCTTTGCAAGGACAAAGATCCCAATATCAGTTAAACCATAGAAAATAACCTCGTTATAACATGGTCTCAGCATAATTCGGCTCTTGTTATAGCTACCACAGACAGCATTGTAATGAATTTCTGGAGTCGGGAGATGATTTTTGAATGGCAACACGCTGCAATGAAGATCAGAAGGACAAGGGTTCAATACCCGCTAGCCCATAAGCTTGACTCAGCCTTCCACTCTATAGAGTGGGGAGGAGCGACTGTACAATGAGCAGTAGTACAGATGGGTGCCTTGCAGACTAAAATACAGTTAAATTCGACTCCTGTTGAACTTGTTATCATCTGATCTTACTACGTACTTGTCAGTCTGACTTAATAAACAAATATAATTATACTATTATTAATATCCAAAAATACACTTGTAAAACATCCTTTGAAAAGCAGTTGCCTGGACAATTAACAATAAAACTATACAACGGAAGAACACAGAAAAGTGTAATTCAGACCAACTTACGATTCTCTCCTATTTTCAGAATATCACACATCATGTTTGTCAGTTCTAGGCTGGCAAGAGCAAATGGCAAGTCATGATTGTCACCACGACATGAATTCTCCAGAACAACCTACCAATGAAACATCATTCTGATACACAAAGATAAAAAGAAATCAGAAGTACACCAGAACTTCTTTACAACAATCAGTTCTGATACAGCAAGCTCAAAATTGCAGTCCGCATTTTAGGACATATTTCAACTGCACTGACCTAATTCAATTATCTAAGTCTAATTCAACTGTCCAGACACAGTGCCCTAACCTGACCTAACCAAGTTCACCTGACCTCAATCAATGACCAATGACCTCATGACCTAATCCAATTGTCCTGGTCTAATTTAACTGTCCTGACACAATTCAATTGCACTGATCTAATTCAGTTGCCCTGATCCAGTTTAGTTCACCTAATTCAGTTGTCCTGGTCCAATATAATCATCCTGACCCAATTCATATGCCTTCAACCAACAGGTCAAAAGGTTTTATTACTATGCAAACTTTGTTATAGCATCATTGACATGGTTCCCATGAAGTGTCTCACGTGGGTTGGCCAACATGACGGAGATAATACCAAATATCTATGGGTGTATCTGTTTTAAAATATATTCTGCTAGCGATCTTACAGTTAATGTCACATGCTAAATACCTTCGTGTAGTTCTCGCTGTGGTTCTTTGCAAAGTACATCATGCAAGAGAGTGCAAGCATTCCAGGCGGCACTCGAACAAAGTCCTCGGCTGGGTTCATCTGATTCTGAAATGAAGCACATACCTCGATCTATTTAAAAAGACTTTTTGAGATTCTATTTAACTTTCACTGACTGTAAGTAGTTCAGAGAGAAAATAAACAGAAAGGTTTCCTTGGCAAGGTTGTACCGATAACGGGACCAGAAGATTGAATCAGTGATTTCACCATTTCACTCATGGTTTGAATCCTTCTGCAGCATACGCATGTATGTACATATGTACGCATGTACGGTACGTAAGTATGCACAACTTTAGGGTATATGATAGTCTGCTCGACCGTCAACCCAAAGGTCAGCAGTTCAAATCCCACTAGGACAGAAAAATATCTGCCAATATTGTCACATAGAGAACTCAGCTGTAAAATAAATACACTGACCTTACAACCCTGACTTTGACCTCAGACCACAAAGCCTCATAAGTTGAGATATGAAGTCGCTTATGCGTCACGCCCATGCAGCATCTGGGGCCTAGCTTAAGGGACTGCTCTTCTGCTTCTTCTTTGACAGTTGCTGTTCTACCTGTTGGCAAATAAAGGTCAAGTTTGGTTCCAACCCAAGGTTGAGGCCCAGTAAACAAAAAGTCGAACCTGGAATCCAAGTTTCTTGAACTCATTGAGATGACTTTGCCGCTTCATGTTGGAACTCGACTCTGGGTCCGTGTCAAACGCTATCTGCCGCAGTTCTTGAATGTTTGCCTGAACATTCTGAAATATTTTTAAAGAACAAAATCCACAAATCTTATAATAACTATGAGACAAGTGTTCCGCTAAAATAGTACAGGCAATTCACAAACCGGCATTCAATTAAGTCCAGAAAATGTTCATTAAAATAATAATTTAATAACGCAAATAACAAAAATCATCAGAAAAGTTGGAATCGCGAATAACATCGTGCTCTACCTGCTCGTTCACGTCAGCCGGAGTGTTGCGTTTCTCGTTCAAAAGATTGAACATAAGATTCTGTAGGATGTAAAGCTGGTGAGCCATGTCCGAACTCAAGTTACCTTTACGAATGATGTTCTGAAAGAGCACCAACCAAACGCATCCACCAGTTACAAGGTATAGGCACTGTATGTAAACACTCGTAAACCAGCCTTCACAGAAATTCTGCCTT
The DNA here is from genome assembly GCA_020284085.1 of Aporrectodea caliginosa. Classification (NCBI taxonomy): domain Eukaryota; kingdom Metazoa; phylum Annelida; class Clitellata; order Crassiclitellata; family Lumbricidae; genus Aporrectodea; species Aporrectodea caliginosa. The sequence goes on from JACEVL010000469.1 coordinate 1,670,443, forward strand.
AAAACTACAGCCGTGCAACAGATCTGTTTCCACGGCACAACAGAAACTCTAACTAAAAGGTACAGGTATGGTAAGACACTGGTTAATGATAATAATAATAGTGGTGTTGGTGGTAGTAGTAGTAGTAGTAGTAACAGTAGTAACTGAGACTGAAGGAAAGGGTGCTGTACACGAGTTCAAAAAGACAATGACAGTCAGATGATTGCAATATTTGGTGTTCTCTCTAACCTGTATAAAAACACAGATCTTCACTACTAGTTTAATTTAGATAATAGAAATAGTGGCAAAAGATATAACACATGGACTGTTACTCACGTCAAGGATGTGATTTCTCATACTTTTCGACTGAAGATTTTCAGCAATTTTCTAAAGAAATAAAGTCAGTGCTTGTGAATTCTAAGAACACCGAATGACACTGCATGCTGACAAGCATAGCAAATTTATAGATCTGTGCATATTGAAGTTTTCAGGTTGGCACTAGAATTACTGATAAGACTGATTTAATTAATAACATATTAAAGAAAGGGAAAGACTGTGGGACTTTCTTCAAGTTAAAGCTATGCTACTCATCATGCGAATCTAGGATTTGAAGGTCAATTGATTCAAAACTCTTGAAGGTCACTGCCAGTGTTTACAGAAGAGACAAAACAATAGCCAAAACTGTATAAAAAGAATTTTAATTTTTAAATCTTTAAATACAAAACTGAATATTTGTATCGCAAATCCTGAGTAATTTGCCTTCTTCGATGACATTTCTGGAACTGACAGTTTCAAACACAAAAGCAACACAAGGAAGTTTTTTGTACGACATGCAGTATATAAATTTCACCAATCAACACAGCACAAGGTAATTTTCTACAAGAGGCAGATATAAATTGTACAAATTCAATAGCACATCAAAGTTTAGTAAAATTCCCGTCAGCTCCAAAATAAAAAACCCACAGCAATAAATTGCTAGACCCCAGACATGGCACAAAAACGCTTTACAGCTATGCCTAGGCTTTTAACACTTTAACGACGAAAATGTACTAAAAGCGATTGCGAAACCAATGCAGCTCATCGTGAAAGTGTTTAGAGAGAAGTGGAGAGCAAGGAAACTGGTCGCTATAGAATCTGCATGCAATCTGAGAAACACTGACCTTTCTTTTGTCTGGGTCCGCCCTCTGGAAGAGTGCGTTGATCAGAGCGATAGCATTCTTCTGCACCTCTTCATTTTGACTAAATGCCAACAACAGACTCAGGCGATCAGGTCAACCTTAGTTCAATTGACTTAGACAACAATGCAGGCCAGCCAAGTGCTGAACTGACAAATATACTATACGTGCATCTGGACATTCAGTAATTCTTTAATTAATTCATTCAGAGCATTTATATAGCACACTATATCTCAAGATATATAAACAGAGGCAAGTCAGAGAAGAAGAACAGGAGTCCCTTAAGTCAGCCCTGAGGCAAGCCATGGGTATAAAGTGTTAGCGGTTAGCGACTTCATTTTCTTAGCCTCAGCAATTAGCATATGAGGGCTGGTTTCCCATCCTCTCCCTCGCCGTCTCATCTTCCCACTGACTGTGTACTCATCATAGCTGAGTGGGGATTCTAGAGGGTGCCAAGCAGAAAAATTGAAACAAATTTCTGCCCTGGCAGGGATTTGAACCCCCTCAACCTCTTGACTGACAGTCCAGCACGCTAACCACTATACTACTGAGCACCCCGATAAAAAATACTACATAAATTCGTGTTTAAAGAACCTAGTCTGAAAAGTCCCAACCTCTGTAAGTGTGGAATTAGACTGGAGGCCGAGACTTCTCGTTCGACAATGCTGTACTTGCCGGAACTAAAACACAGCAGAACAACACAAATAGATAATCAAGATAATCTAAATAATCTTAGCAAGGTAATCTATTAGATTATAATATGGAATTTTCTGTAAAGACTGTTTCCTGTTCTGGTTTATTGCGCTTTATCATTATAGACATTGTTATTCTTAAGATGGCAGGCCTAAGTATAATGTTCCAGGAATGGACTGCTCTCATAGAGGGCTTTAGGGATTTTAGGGCCTGTATAGAATTACATAGTATGTAATGTATGTACAGTATATTATATTATATTTAATGCAATGTTTCTAAGCCTGCATCTGTATTTGAAAACGATTGAGTAGACATTCTCTGTGAAACCATGCTAATGAAATATCCTATTTTATATAATATTTAGATTAAATTTTTGTAATCTGAAAAACACAGCGCAAAAAACATCTAAAAATACGTTAACTCAGATAAGCGGAAACGCCAAAATCAACGAACAGCATTAGTTCAGCAATAATTGCTAAACCAGCATACAGTAAGAAAATGACCATAAATTTAGGCAGCAGTGGAAAAGCCATAACTGACAAGAGAACAAGAGAACAAATTAATTCAGACAGTGAATACGATTGGTGTTCCTTGAAATACTTCACTGCAACATATGGTCTCATCAGAGCTTCTGAGTAGATAACCTTTAAGGGGCACTATATAAATCTCCAAAATGAATGAATGGTCTATAATAGCACTCTTCCAAGATGAATAGTCCTCCGTAAGGCTTCTGGCTGGAGGATTCAATACAGCCCAACCCTTCACCTGTGAAGGACAATGGATTCCAGGATTTCAAGCGCTGACTGAAGTGTTGTGACGTCAACGATTTTGGAATTGTTAATGCAGTTGGCCACCTGAAAATGCACAAACAAAATACATTTATAAACAACATATTCACAGTTCAGCTATTTTAAAACAGTCCATTATAATTGTTATTATTAATTAAATTTGAAATGCACCCATGGTCACACCAAAATGTGAATCTGAGGCGCGGACAGTGAGCCGCCAAGGGAAGATGCAGTCAACGTGTTTGTCAAACACTGTAAATCAGCCATTCATTATAGATTTTAACCACCCAGATATTTATCACACTCTTATGCTGCTGCCTAAAATGCCTGGCCAGTTGTGCTCCATCTTAGGAAATATATGCATTTCTATCTTATGGATATATGTATTTACGTCGTACACCTCTGGCTGCCGACGTCTTCGTTCACGTTGCCCGTCCTTTCACAATGCAACCTGGCTCCTCATTCTGGACCAGGCTTCCTTGATAAATAAGCTTCTCATCCTTTCTATGCCTTGATTTGCCACAATTTAGACCATCATCTTCGTTTGTGGTTCTGTATTGTCAGGTTGGAAGCACCACTGGCCGACATGTTTTCTCGAAGAGGTGCTATATAAATATGCAGTTTACAAATTACAGTTACAGCCTGGCAATCGATAACAAACACATACTAACCGTGGTAATGAACTTTGGTTCAAGAACATCCCAGGACACGATCCCATGGTCCATGAGCTCAACAAATGCCTTCAACATGTAGGCCAGCATATCACCAGAACTAAAACAATACCAATTGCATATTATTATAATCATAACCCCTTGATATTGCCCTACTTCCAAAGCTCAGAAGTACACTCACGATCATACGACAGAACATTGATGGTGATGAGCAACTGTGAGTGAAGGACTTGCTCACGGTCCTTACACTGAGACCGCCGGAGCAGACGCTCGGATTACAAGCCGAGCGCTTCATCCAATCTGCCACTGGACATACGATGACTAGCATTTCTAACAGTTCAGGAAATGTTTTCTGCTCAACTTAAGACACTGGTGATTCCTACATAACCACATCAAAGAGCCCTTGCGAGTTACTTAAATGGCGCTGAACAAATACTCAGATACATACATACATACACATATAATCTATATGTATACACATACATACATGCATATCACATATACATATACACATACATAAATACATACATACATTCAGCTACTGTACCTCTTTTCCAGAGCGTTACATCTATATCTTATCTATACCAACACACATACAGAAATCATACAAAGTGGTGCTGCTAAGAATTAATCTATACAGATCTAGGCCTAAAGCTATAATAATAATTGCATAACATGTAAATGTACAGCGCAGTGCGTATGTCAGGCGCTTAATAAAGAAAAGATTATTATTATTATTATTATATTCTCTAATTCTATAACTGCATAATCATGCATTGATGTTACTTGTTGCGTCTTGACAGCAAGTTTTGAAATAAACGAAAATGCAATACAATACAGGGAAATGTTAAATAAGCAAAACTGGGCAGAAATTAGCTCACTAGGTTCCACTCTGAATCATCTGAATGATTTCAGTTAAGCCTTTGATGTTGATGAATTCCTGTGTGAACGTGTCATCCACGGAGAGTTCAGACAGCGACTTCATGGCAGTGCATTGTCGTGTTTCGCTGCCAGCGTCCAGCGAATCCAGAATCGACTTGGCCGTCTTCGCCTGGCACGAAAGATCGATGAAAACAAAGTAATCGTAACCGCACATTTATATAGCACCACCGACACAGAAACTCTGAGTTCCTGAAAACGCAAAGCCATGATCAAATAGAATAGTTTTCAAGCGCTTAGGGAAACGAGACAGAGGCCAAGAAACTTGTTGCAGTTGCTAAGTTGAAGGATGCTAGGCAACTCATTCTAGATATATGGGCTAATCCCTGCAAAGCATCTGTGCTGGACTATTATGCTTCCAACCAGTTATCTTTGCCAGGAGCTACATAAATGAACGAATCTGAATGAATATCTACAAACTAAAACTTACGGCACAAGTATACATAATAGTGACTAGTAATCATAGGCCAAGCAGAAGACTTTATATATACCAGAGATTTGTTACAACACAGTATAACATCAACTCTGATATAACGAGGCAATTGTAATTAGTAACATCTATCGTGCCGGTGTCTAATGCACCAAACCAAGACGTAATCAGGTCATTATCTAGGTGATCAGTTCGCATTTATTAAGCTAGCCCTAAGGCAGCGATGGGCATGAAGTGCTAGCGACTTCATTTTCTTCACCAGAAGAAATGACTTACAGGGGACGGAGTCAGTTCCATCACAAGTCCATTCTGAATTTCACTTCGATTCTGAAAATATATAAACAGAAAAAATCAGAAACATCTAAAAAAAACATTGATGACAAAAAGATCAGTCTGAAATCATTCTAATTATTCAAATCCAGGCATTCATCTTTTAAAAAAATCAACTCTTTCATCGATCAATTCTTTAATGACTCATTTCAGTGAGCATACAGTGTATTGCAAGCGATGGTGGTGATCACTATGACTCACAGAGAACACAACAAAATATGTCAGTGTGTACTAGAAAACCTGACACAAGTCAGAAATATTAAACAAACCCCTGTGAGAAATGCGCTCAAATGGCAGTGATGCAAAAAATAGGTCTGAAATAGTTCTGTGCATGATTTTCACTCAGATGCCAAATACATTACTAAAAGATGTCCATCCTAGATTTACGCTTATAATTATTTTGCGTGTAAAAATCTATACAATTTGCAGCAACAAACAGCAAGAAGAAGAGAAGAGCATCGCCTTAAGCTAGCCCTGAAGCATCAATGGATATGAAGTGTTTCATTTTCTTAGCTTCAGCATATGAGGTCAGGTGGCCAGTCCTCTCCCTCTCATCTTTCCACTGACAGGGTACTCATTAGTCATTATAGCTGAGTTGGCTAGGGGGCACAGGTGGAGCAGAAATTTCAAACTAAAATTTCTGCCTTGGTGGGATTTGAACCCCCGATCTCTCGATTGTCAGTCCACCACTGTCGAGCACCCCAAGCTAATTTATATTAAAATTTAACTCACATTTATTAGCATGGAAGCACACACTGTAAAACATCTATAATGTGTTAGGCTACTTTAAATTCAATTTAATTTATGACAACGGCGTTCACCAAATTGCTCAGTACATGCAGCCAAATCTAAAGCAACATGAAACCTGTTTCTGAATATTTCCCACTCAGGCTGGTTTTCTCAAATACATGAAAAAATATCCTCTTATTCTGAGATTTTACAGCTGATTAAAATGCTGAAATACAAAATTTAAATCCACTCACACGTTCAGTCACAAAGATTTGCTGCTTTGATCCTTTAAACTGAAGTGCAAAGTCTTCCGGAGTGTTGAGCTTGTAACTGCAAAAAAAACAGCATATCCAGAAAGTCAGTCCACTGAGATAGAGAGGAAGCCTGTGATGAATAAATCAACTGAAAAAGGCGAGTCATAAGTTGAGACCGATTTACCACAAGAAACCAAACAGAATAGACAGATGCAAGTAGAGAGGTATCCAATAAAGTACGGTAACTGATTTTTACAAGAATACAAATGACATCAACATCAAAACGAGAGTGGCAATCTTCCTACTTACTGCGTACACAAGTCTGCAACGACAGATTTGATGGGGCGTGTCTAAAACAAGCAGACATGAAAACGTACAACCAATCTTTTTTGGTTACGGAACCCTTCTGATCTTAGCATTTTTTTTATGGCACAAATAAAACATATTCAGGTACGTTTTAAAACCATGATTGGAGTATTTACAGTTTTAATCGATAACAATTAAATAATAAATAATTTTAAATGAAATTTTCCCACAGAACCTCTGTCTTCACTTCAGAGTCTGATTCATAATGCAACAAAACAATTTCAAACAACACTTTTGTCCAATTTCCTCATGGAAACCTTGTCTTCCCCTTGTGGAACCCTAGGCTTTCGCGGAACGTACTTTGGGAAATGCTACCATAGCAAACGGCAGTAAATGCAGTGATGTATGATATAGGTATTTCTTTATTTTCTTCATTTTGTATAGTCAACATATAGAAATGCATCAGAGCCTAACTCTCAACCTCTCAGTTGACTTTCCAGCATGTGAACCACTAGACTATCGTACAACCCTTAATCAGGAGAAAAAATACAAACGAGGCAGAAACGCAGCAAACAACAGCATAAAGATTTTCTGCTGTGAAGGAGCATCTGTGTTACTTACTATATCCATTTCAAGCAAGTATGGCAGCTGATTCTCAAACGTCACGCCCACTTTCTTCCGTTCTACCTGCGTATCCCTCTGAGATGCAGACATCTTTGCAGATCTGAAAATTAAAAAAACTGTTTATATAGTATTTACTAAATTTTTAACTAGTACCCAAATAACACTGCCCATTTCTTAGGCAGTATGAATTGGGATACATACAATTAATTTCACAATTTCACAGGTTGCACAAACTACTGCAAGAGTTGTAGACTTGCGGAATAAATATGTAATGTAATTGAACATTTATATAGCATCCCTTCAAGATATCTACTCAGAGGCACTCTCTGTGCTAGCCTTTATGATGCTAAATGTCATTGATATGATAGTAATCTCTGGTTTCTATCACATAGGCACAGCACTGACCAAGAACAAGTCACCAACCATAGCCTGCTCTCTTGTCTCCTCTCACCTTGATTACACCAAATCCATTTTGTTGCCATCCAAAATCTGACATTCAACAAGCATCACAAATTCTCTAGCTCATGCACCTTCACAGCACAACCCTATTCTGTCAGGTGCATTGGCTTCCTGAAAAATTCAGGATAAGATTAAATATGGTCTGTCTCAACTATAAGGCATTCCAGCTAACTTTCAACCACTAGTCACTTACAGCTAGCAATCCTCGGTTTTTTTGGCTGAAGCCACCAGGCAGAACTTTCATAGGATCTTGTGCTTTCCATCCCATTGCCCCAAGGAATGGAAATGACGGTCTATCTTTCTTTGAAACTTTAATTCCTTTTCATCCACCAAAAAACACCTCAAACTCGTTAAAGAAAACGTTCATTCAAACATTCATTAACAACCGAAAACATTAATTAACAACCGAATTTTTGGCATGTTTTAAATTTTTACATGTCTAGAATTATTGCCTTCTTGTCATCGGATTTAGCCCCATATGACTTCTAACCCAATGGCCGAGGACAAGATGGATGGTTCGCATCGCAAAAGTTAAAGGTTTGATTGACCAGACATTCGGCTTAATCGCCAACGAAGAACTACTAAAACTGGTCCCAATTTTTGCACCGTTTCCACTCCATTCCTCAGGAGCTATATAAACCGAAAACACTTATTTCCGTGAGCAGCATTGTATACTCCCAACTTCGATCAACGCACAATATCACCAAATGCAACAATTATCTCGTTCAATATTAATGGAAATCTGCAGCACAGCACTCGGCTCAAAGTTTCTTTAGAATATATTGATTTCAATAATTAAAACACCACCAAATAACATTATTTACTTCCTCACAAGGAAGTTTACCAAACACCATCAACCCGGCTGAGCGAAGATGTTTCATACAAGAGACTCTATGGTTTATTGCGTAAAATGGATCAACGGCACAGCATTAGATTTGCTTCCCCAGAAGTCTGATCGCTGACAAACACCTTCTGTTTACGCCTATTAATTCTATAAAATCATAATATGTTCCGTTTCATTTTCTAATGCCTTATATAGATTTACCCAGCTATCGCCGAAAAGCGTGTTTGTAATGGACTTGAGCATAACCTCTGAGTACTATATAGTCCTTAGCTGCTGAGAACGCTTTCGACGCGTTCGACTAATGTATCGAGGCGCGCTCGGAGTGTTCAAAATGCAATGGTGAAATATAACCTCTCGCGCGTTGTCTGTACAAATACGAAACATACCACGATGGGGTTTTTAGAAAGCAGGAGAAAACAGTCGTTAGGTCTGTTGTCCGAGCTGACGCAGCAATTAACCAACAAACTCCAAAAACGATATATCTGAATATACTGCGAAATTATTGAACCGTGCAGTGGCGTAACAAAGGGTTTCAGTGCCCAGAGGCAAGAGTTTATGACTGCACCCTTTTTCAATTTTCTTGTTGACTTTTAATCACTCTTGTCATAGTACCGTGTACTACTGAAAGTTAATAATTAACTTTCAGTGGCAAAATTGTTTTGCGCACCCTCGTGCTGCGTCCGGGAGAGAGAGAGAGAGAGAGAGAGAGAGAGAGAGAGAGAGAGAGAGAGAGAGAGAGAGAGAGAGAGAGAGAGAGAGAGAGAGAGAGAGAGAGAGAGAGAGAGAGAGAGAGAGAGAGAGAGAGAGAGAGAGAGAGAGAGAGAGAGAGAGAGAGAGAGAGAGAGAGAGCGTGTTCCCTTCATCTTTATCTTAGCCATGGCATGGGTGGTCACTGGTCAGGTGATCACTCCTTTCCCTTGCTGCCTGATATTCCCACCAAACAGCAGTTTATTTGTCAGATGATTGGAGGCATTCAACCTCTTGGCTCTTCTTCTGATATTGGGTGTGGGGTCAAGGTTTCGACCCCAGCTCAATTGTTTCGTCTGCAATACATTAACATTATATTTTGACCTGCGTTCATGTACTGCGGTAATCTGATAAGTTTCAATCCAACTCTTTTTTGACAACTAACGCACTGCCAAACAAATAGTCAGTGGAGTCATTTACATCCAAGTTTGATAAGGTATGAAAGAACTCATGTGAAGATATAACCAACAACCTTTTGCTCTTCATTTCAGCAAACAATAAAACAAACTCGGTTTCTTAAACTGTTAATCCATATGCAAAAAAAATGTTGCGCATTAGACTGATCGTCCAACTTATCAAAAGAAAAATGCAACATTTATATCACAATCTGATCAAGTATGGCTTTCGATGTTGCCATGTCGACCACATGGTCAACTTCTGCAAACGCCGTACGTATGTCGGTAATTGTCACAGAATCCGTTCGAAGGCCACTGATGATATCTGCAACAAGAATGTCGAGCGGTTGAGTGACGGCTTTTGGAACAATGCACACGAATCGAATGATTAGGCCGATTCCGACTTTAGCAAACTGAACATGGTCCACTGTTTGTAGTGCATTCTGCAAAACAAAGACAACAAAAACACCAGCAATTATGAAGCTGTACCTATGTGTGTGCCTTTTTATGTATGTATACACGTACGCATACTGTATATGCGCATATGCATATATCTAGACACTTAAAAGAACAGCTATAGCCTTGTTTAGTAACCGATTTGTACCAAACTTAACCTTTGGTATAAACAGTTCCTGGCTGCTGAGAAAGCTATGGATACATTAAACTAATCCTCAGCGTTCGTGAGTAAGCTGGAGTCCTGCACTAAGCTTTCAAGTGGCGCTAATGAAATTCGGAGTTTACAATTATGATTAATCCTGCAACATGCAAGATGCAAATACCGGTGAAACTCCCATCCAGTATAACAGCTGCCTTTGCCTCAAAGCAGTGTTCCGATCTAATGTACTGTATCTACTGATCTACCGGTTCTACCTCCTGGTTCCCTTGCTTCCATTATCATAATGCACAATGTCTCAACAGTCAATATAATAGTCAATATAAGCAAAATTGTGTTATGAAAACGTACATGTAATCTCACAACACAGTCCAGTCGAAATCTGGTAGGTGACTGTGTGAACATATCTTCCGATAGACAATTTGCCTCGTCAATTGAGAATGATGGGAATAACTTCAATGTATTGTATAAATGTCCTACTCTATAAACGCTACCAATTAACCAGCTTATTCTATCCTATATTAATTAAACTAGACATTTGATCAGATTTATATCGCTACAGTGACGAAAACCAGAAGTTAGGCTAGAGTGAACATGCAAGGTGATGACACGAGTTTCAAGTTTAGATCCAAACAACATTAAAGAAATGACTGAACAAGCAAAAGTAGATAGTGAATATCCAAAGCATCAGATGGAGAATACCCAAGTGCACAATCCCATCATCATACAAGTCAAAGTCAGATTAAACTACACTGAATTTACCTTAAAGTAGGCAGCAAAAGCATTTGTTAGATGCTGCCAAACTGAGAGGAACTTTTCATCACTGTATTCTGGAACACCATTCTTTATTAAAAGAACTGCATCAACAAAAACCTTGCAGATGGCTAACTCTGAAAATAAATTAAACAGAATACTTGCAAGACAATGGTTAGATACAAATGTACATACAAACGTACATACATACATATGTACACAAAAATATACAATTATACATACATTTATGTACAGTGAGGAATGTATAAGGAAAAGTCATAATATTTCATATATTTGACAGTTATAAGGTGTTTTGAACACTGTTTAAATGTCGACACCAAAGACACTAAACTCCTACCATTGAACATGTGAATTTTGCGCTGAATGAAATAATCGTGAAGAAGTCGCTTTAGCATCTGACCAATGCGAAACCACTCCAGCAAAATGCTGTTCAACAAAACCTTCAAAATAACAGAAACACAGTTTAGTTTTGATAAGTTTTTTTTCTATATTCAGTTTAAAGGATGGTATCAACTCCATCAGGAATTGAACCCTCAGCATTTGAAGGAAAACCAATACAGCTTAATCATGACTCACTAGCATCTATACAAATTTTTCTAGGACCTGTGTTTGTGAATTTCAGCACGGAGTCAGCAGCATTCAAGAAATAGATATGGCAGTACGTGCCATTGTCCCAATTCCAATAACCGCAACAAGCCTGCTTAGAAATTAAATAAATATCAGTCTGGAGTTTTCATTTTCAATTCAATTCTCTTCACAGTTTTACTTCACTACTCCTGTCCACTCCAAAAACTTCTTGTAAGTTAGTCTAACGAATAAGAAGGCATAAAGCAAGGGTCGTTTTTAAGCAAAATAGAAACAATTTGATAGTGCTCAGTTAAACCTAAAAATCTTTGAATACCAACAGAATATACAGATAGGCAATATAGGAAAGAAACTTTAGAGCAAATATAAAAAGGATGAAGTCAGCAAAATGCCATGGGAAACCGTTGCCAATTGGTTAGAGCACTCAACTTGTAATACGGAGAGCAAGGTTCAAGTCTCCCCTGAGACGGTTACTGTGTACGGACCTCATGCAAGAACTTCACTCACGGTTGCTCAGCGCCTTTGACTGATGCTCTCGTTAGATAGTATCGCTCAGAGTAGAGATCTTGAAAGGGCGCTATATAAATTTCAACTGATTGACAATTTCAACTGATTAATTAATGCCTACTAATGACAATAAACAGAGTTCTGGATAAAATTTCTCACTGACCCGAGCAAGGCTGATTGAAACTTTGCTGTAGAAATTACGACAGTCCTTGGTGATATCAGGCAACGTGAGACTATTCAGAGCAACTTGCAGAGTATCATCCGAAATACGACAAAACTCGAACAACGCAACCAGCTCTACAAAACGAAACCCAACAATTCTGTCACACTCAGCTATAACATCAGGATTGCTACTAACAATTGCGTCTAGTGTTAGTGGGACGGATAGTCTACTGAGATCAGTTTCAAATCCTGAGTTGGGCTAAATTGAGCCAGAGCAGAAAGACATGTCCAAATTTCTGTTTCATTTGTGCTGTCTATAATAAATGAAGAAAACTATCTATATGCATAAGTGTATGTATGTATGCATGTATGTATGTATGTATGTATGTATGTAAGTGGCTATTTAAAAAGTGATTTTAATAACCTCACAATGGTGCTAAACATGGCTATCTAATAGATACAAACACCAACTAAAACTGAGAAAAAGATGAAAAGATAAATTAGCGCTAAGATCACTGAGGTGTTTGGTGATAATACGCTAAGCGCCATATAACTGATTACTGAAAAAGAAATACGTGATCGTACAACCTCAAACTTACCAGGTACTTCAAGTACGGTCGATTTATCATTAGGCCTCTGAAGGACTTTAGCCAATGGCTCAGGATATCTCTGAAAAACGATGACAATGAAACATTCCATTTACTGTAAAATATTGCAGAAACCAAACAAAACAGGTTCAGCAAACTTCTTAACACCTTCTGTATCCTTCTGTTTGGACGAGACCTACAAGTACCGAGGAATACATACATACGCCTATGCACGCATACACAATTACACATATACATGCACATACATGGATACTAGGGCTGTCAAAATGTTAGTAACATGCGGCCCGGGGGCCCGAGCTCAGTCTGAACGGGCACCCGTAAGCCCGTCAGTCCGTCACTGGGTAAATAAGACAGCAGCCTAATTTGTATTGATTCCTAGACTAGCTAAATTTCGTAATCTGAGTGCTACACTGATTGATAACTGTCGCCGGCCAGTTCCGGATGAACAATAGCCTGTGTGGGAAACACATTCCCAGAGGGGTGCAACTTTCCGGCTGCCCATAGCCCACATGTACTTGTCTGGTCTGAAGGGCGCCGGCATAAACCAAGAGGGATGCGGCAGCCAAATCCCCTCCGCGCCTATGTCTAGTTATATATGTTACAGGCAATGTGTAAAATCAGGGATTTTGTAAAATGCCTGAAATTTTTAGGCAATTTGTAAAATCCCCAATTCACTCAGGCACTTTACAAAATCCCTGAAAAAACCAGGGATTTTGTAAAATCCCTGAAATCTGATGATGAAAATTTGACAGATTGCCTGAAAGGAAAATGATGAACACAATCGAAGTTTGACATCGACTGTTGCACTTGACTTTCCCTTTGAAACATTTGCACCTATTTATTTTGCAGCGTCCAGTGGACTTTGAAGTTGCAGAATAATTGAAGTTCTTAATACTGTAGCAAACTTGCTGGTCGTTAGGCGTTTCACTATATCAGTAGCCATGTCCTCTTTGGCTATATTTCTAGTCATGTCCGCCTTTGGCTGCGTGTCCGACATGTCCGCCGGCTATGTTTCAAGCAGTGGCGGTGCGTGGGGGGTACAAGAGGGTGCGGTCGCACCGGGAGGCCGCTTCAGAGAGACGGCACTTTGGCTACCAGGAATATTTTTTCGGCGAGTCAGTTATTGATTTGTGAGGTATAAGAGACCTTGCGTTACGTAACTTCGTACTCGGAATGATTTAGGTTTATTTCAACTTTCATGTTTCAAGTACAAAAATACGCAAGTGAGACAACGCGTGCCACGAACTTACTTACTTTCCGAACTGATGACGTAAAGTTATAAAACCGTCATCTCGCTATTGTTTTTCTGATGACGTCATCTTTGGACCGATTGTTCGTTGCCGTGGGAACGAGTCGATCGAGCTTTATTCATTATTTGGAAAATCGACGTGAAGGCGACAAGATGTAGTAGACCTAAAGGTGAAGATTTCGAGGAAAAATATCGAAATTCGTCATCAGAAGAAACAGAAAGATGAAATTCGACGAAAAACGGTAGCTGGCCATTTGGTAACACATATCGAAACTCGAAAGATCGACACGACGTGTAACTTTGAACAGAAGATAATCGAAGAATTTTATCCAAAAAAAATTAATTCGAAATTCGACGAAAAACTCTTCCGTTTGAAGACACAAATCGACCAATAATCCACACGACATTATTATTTCGAACAGAAACTCGTCGATACTTCTAGATCACAAAGAAGCGGAAATCGAAATTAAATGTAAGAATTGGTGAACCTTCAGGTTAGAACTTTTGTAAAGGAGAACCGAGTGAGGTTATTCCTATAAAGCCTTCGGGTTCGAGCTTTTGTAAAGGAGAACCGAGTGAGGTTATTCCTATAAAACATTAAGGTTAGAACTTTTGTAAAGGAGAACAGAGTGAGGTTATTCCTATAAAACCTTCGGGTTAGAACTTTTGTAAAGGAGAACCGAGTGAGGTTATTCCTATAAAACCTTCGGGTTAGAACTTTTGTAAAGGAGAACCGAGTGAGGTTATTCCTATAAAGCCTTCGGGTTCGAGCTTTTGTAAAGGAGAACCGAGTGAGGTTATTCCTATAAAACCTTCGGGTTAGAACTTTTGTAAAGGAGAACCGAGTGAAGTTCTTCCTATAAAACCTTCGGGTTAGAACTTTTGTAAAGGAGAACAGAGTGAGGTTATTCCTATAAAACCTTCAGGTTAGAGCTTTTGTAAAGGAGAACCGAGTGAAGTTATTCCTATAAAGCCTTCGGGTTAGAGCTTTTGTAAAGGAGAACCGAAAGTGAAGTTATTCCTATAAACCTTCGGGTTAGAACTTTTGTAATGGAGAACCGAGTGAGGTTATTCCTATAAAACCTTCGGGTTAGAACTTTTGTAAAGGAGAACAGAGTGAGGTTATTCCTATAAAACCTTCGGGTTAGAACTTTTGTAAAAGGAGAACCGAGTGAGGTTATTCCTATAAAACCTTCGGGTTAGAAGTTTTGTAAAGGAGAACCGAGTGAGGTTATTCCTATAAAACCTTCGGGTTCGAGCTTTTGTAAAGGAGAACCGAGTGAAGTTATTCCTATAAAACCTTCGGGTTAGAACTTTGTAAAGGAGAACCGAGTGAGGTTATTCCTATAAAACCTTCGGGTTAGAACTTTTGTAAAGGAGAACCGAGTGAGGTTATTCCTATAAAACCTTCGGGTTAGAACTTTTGTAAAGGAGAACCGAGTGAGGTTATTCCTATAAAACCTTCGGGTTAGAGCTTTTGTAAAGGAGAACCGAGTGAAGTTATTCCTATAAAACCTTCGGGTTAGAACTTTTGTAATGGAGAACCGAGTGAGGTTATTCCTATAAAGCCTTCGGGTTAGAGCTTTGTAAAGGAGAACCGAGTGAGGTTATTCCTATGAAACCTTCGGGTTCGACCTTTGTAAAGGAGAACCGAGTGAGGTTATTCCTATGAAACCTTTGGGTTCGAAGCTTTTGTAAAGGAGAACCGAGTGAGGTTATTCCTATAAAACCTTCGGGTTAGAGCTTTTGTAAAGGAGAACCGATTGAGGTTATTCCTCTAAAACCTTCGGGTTAGAGCTTTTGTAAAGGAGAACCGAGTGAGGTTATTCCTATGAAACCTTCGGGTTAGAGCTTTTGTAAAGGAGAACCGAGTGAGGTTATTCCTATGAAACCTTCGGGTTAGAGCTTTTGTAAAGGAGAACCGAGTGAGGTTATTCCTTCCTATAGAGCTCGACGCATCAAGATAAACAGGTGCAAATGTTTCAAAGGGAAAGTCAAGTGCAACATTGGATGTCAAACTTCGATTGTGTTCATCATTTTCCTTTCAGGCAATCTGTCAAATTTTCATCATCAGATTTCAGGGATTTTACAAAATCCCTGGTTTTTTCAGAGATTTTGTAAAGTGCCTGAGTGAATTGGGGACAAATTTCAGGCATTTTACAAAATCCCTGATTTTACGCATTGCCTGTAACATATATAGGAGGTCGTTGCACTAGGGCCTAATTCAAAGTTGGTCATCTTTGGCTTGTGCGTCAGCTAACAGGTGGCAGGTTCGTCCAAGGACTTCCGTATAACCCTTATTATATTAGAGCCCTTGGGTGGTCTTATGGTAGCCGGCAATTAGGTGGAGGTTCCAACAGCCCTCCGCGTCGATGACTAATCCTCCACTGTAGCTAGCGCGTATTGGGTTCTACTGCAAAGCTTCACACGCAACAGACGATGTCCGTTATTCCACCGCGGAACGTGACAAAGCTTTTAAAACTTCGACCCACTTTCCGTATTATGCGTCTTTGGTCGGGTTTTAGGGCTTTGATTTAAGGCCCGGGCTTGACCCTACGAACGGGGGCCCGGGTATTCGGGGGCCCGTTGACAGCCCTAATGGATACACACACACACACATATATACATACACTGTGTCCGGAAAAAGGGACCCCTTTTGGTAATATGAAAATAAACTAAGAAATGTTCATCGATTTTTAAAATTCCAAGACCATTTTAATCCTGATATAATTTGCTAAATACTGGTTAAAGTATGAAAGTTTTTGTTATTTAATAATGACGTCATAATGACGTCATTTCATCAAAATTCAAGCGTCAAGGATGGCACAAAAAATCATCTAAAAGTTTCAATATTATTTTAAACTGTCATTTATCAATTATAAAGTTTAGTTTAATTTAATTTTTATATCTGAATAATATTAGACTACAAGGCGTGCTCAAAGTGTCCGCCTTCGGCCTCAACACAAGCTTCAAGACGAGCGCGCCATTGGCCAATAGCAGCATTTTCTAACCGTGTTGTTTTTACAATTTGGTATTTCAAGACGTCATTATGACGTAATTTTTTTAACTGGGCCGTTCATAAATTACAGTTTTGTTGATAATTATGTCAGGATTAAAATGGTCTTGGAATTTTAAAAATCGATGAACATTTACTAGTCTTTTTTCGTATTACCATAAGGGGTCCCTTTTTTTCCGGACACAGTGTACATATATGTATACACACACACATATATTATATAGCTACACAAATAAACACTTACAGGATATACAATACAACTACAATATGACAATGCCCTCTTTACAAAGTTGAGAATCACACAATGAAGCTGGGCAAACATTAAGTCATAAGTAGACTGGAAGAGGTGAGTTTTCAGTTTAGAGAGAAAGTCTTAGTAGGAGAGTTGCAAACATTAGGATGGAGTCAACGGCAACTGTCAATGAACAGTAGTCAACGGACAGGGTGCGTACAGTGTGCATAACTCCACGAACAGACCCTTAAAAGGCACTCTGAGTAAAGCTGAGGGGTAAACCCAAATCCCATTTCATTACTGGATAGGGTTAAGTCTGTATTGCTCCTCCAATCACTATTGACAATTGCTAGAAACTAAAATGAGAAAACACCAATCATTTAATTTTGGAACGGATTTACAAAGAATTCGAACAAACGAATATTGATTGATTACTTTTCGCCACTTGGCCTTGGTCAGGAGCGCCACTAAGTAGGACTCTTGAAGGGCGCTGTATAAATTTCGATTGAGTGATTGATTAAAGCATACCAATGGAAGGTGCCCTGAGTCGCTGTTGAACAACGGATACACGTAGAGCGGAACTGTCCAGTGCAGACGAGACAATTGCTGCAAAAGCCATTGAACCTGAGACCCTAGAAACCAATATAGAGATCAAATAGATCAAAATAACCAAGACTATTATTTTTATTATTATTGGACAAAGTGTGTTTACATTTAACCTTTGCAAAGCGATTCTGACACCCTCCTGTACAACCAAAATATACTGCACTGCTGAGATCTAGTGATTTCCGTAATATATTAATTTTATCATATTAGTTATATTCTTATTAACGTTTCATTTGTCTCAACACCTTGGCCTGCCTGACCCCTTTGGACCTGGAACCGATTTCACCCCTCACCTATCAATTATGCTTTGACTAAGCACCTGTGAACATGCAGGTTCCCACGACTTCGCTTGTTTTGGCGCTGTAGAAATCTCGAGATTACGACTAGCAGATAACTAAACTTGGCAGCTTATGCATCAAGATGTAGGCAGTCTCTCTAAATTGATTATTTGTCTCACCTGGTATTTCGTCCTCACAAGAGACGACCGTCTCCACGAGACTATTCAACGCTGTTACAGCCTTTTCCTTCATGAAAGTTTTCTGGAGACAGTACTGATTCCAGCTGAGCCAGAGATTCCGACAGTTGTCAATGACCTGGCAGAGCCACACCATCAGTGGTATGATGCAGTGCGAATCCAATAGCGATTCCAATTTTGGTACGCTGACTCCTGACGGCCGATCATGTCTAAGCATAGCGAGACTTTCACAGACAACCAAGATCAGTTCGAGAGTTAGATCAGCATGCAGCAAATTGGCAGCGCTGTCGAGTTTCATGACGAGATGGCTTCCATGTGAAAGAATGCAACACTGTAGGAACTTCTGAGTCAAACGCAGACAGCGATCGTTCAAGCTGGACTACAAATAACACACAAGCATTAATATTATTACTACTATTACTTATTATTATTACGTATTTATTAAGTGTCACTCTCTAATGAGCAAGCATCAATTGATGGTAATGTGCAATCGCGAGTGAAGGACTTGTTCAAGGTTCCTGTGCCGTAAACGTCTCGGGCTCAAACCAGCTGATGGACTGTTTATGCAAATAGGTAAACATAAAGCACTTACTTACATAAATAGTAAAAGGTAACACACTTGCTTATGCAATCAAGTAAAGGTAGCTACACTTGCTTATGCAAAAAAGTAAAATAAATGCTTTGGCAAAGTAAAATAAATGCTTTGGCAAAGACACGAAGGTAATACACTTGTTTTATGCAAAGGTAAGGCACTTGCTTATGCAAAGAGGAAAAGGGAGATAATGTACTTGCCTATACAACGAGGCAAAGAGGTAACAGCTATGCCCTTGCTCAAGTGAGAATGAGAAAGGCGAGGAACTTGCTTATGCTGCTTTATAGAAACTCCTCAGAAGCCATAAATCAGAACACAATACTGCCATACATAAATTATCAATTACAGCTGGTTACCTTGAGCAGGTGGCGACACAGTGCAATGGCATTCTGCTCCTCATCTTTGAATGTCTCGGCCATCCACAACCAATGACTAACGGTCTCGAAAACGACAAGGTCGCCATTTTCGTTCTCAAGTTCTGTCAAGATGGGCAGCCGAAGAAGCATCTACAAGTAACAGCATCGACCAACTTAACCCTTTAACGACGAGCGTGTACTAAAATGTATGGGAAATCCTATGCAGCTCGTCGTTAAAGGGTTAAACCAATTATCAACACCATCTATCTTTAGATTAGATCCATTGTTCTGGTAATGCCAAAGATAATCCACAATGAAACATTGTCTCGTTCAAAGCTCAGAATAGCTATAGATCTACCGTACCTTGGCAATAACGTCAACATGTTGTTTATTTTTGACAGCGACCAGTATTAGTCTGTCGAGAGTTTCTAGAGGGCGCTGGAAGACCAGAAATGAAAAGTCATTTACTACCTGCAAATAAAAACAGAATTCTGATTAAATTAACAAGAAACAAAGCAATCAGGATGGCACAAAATGCGCTACAATGACTTTACATCAATCGCAAAGGAAAGTAACATATTATTCGTGTATGTGCATTTATGTATTACCTGGTCATTCTGTAGCTCCTTTTAAAGCATCTCAAAACAGCATTTCATCAGGCTAACTCATATCATTGCAAGTATTATTATTAAGATTATGCATTTATTAAGTGATGCTATCTAATGACCAAGCATCAATCAAGCAGTTGTGAATGAAGGATTTACTTAAGGTCCCTACACAGTAATTGTCTCAGGGGAGGCTCGAACCCGTACTCTTCACATTACAAGGCAAGCGTTCTAACCAATCAGCTACTGTGATGTACAGGAACAAAACACTCATTTCTATAGTTATAGTACTAATTTTCAAGTTGAGCTCACTAATAGGATGCATGGATCTGAACCCCTCAACCTGGGTTGACAGTCCAGTACACTAATCACTAGGCTACCAAGCTTTTCTAAGGAAAGCAAACAAGGCAGATGGTTGGTTAGCTGCTGTTTAATTACACTGTGTCATAACAAAGATGATTAGGGTCACCCTCCCCCTTTATCCAGGTTGGGACTGGCACTACCAGTGGCAGAGTTAAAGGCAGAGAAAACGTCAGGTAAATGCAGAAAGTTGAAGGTGAGCCGCTCACGTCTGTGTCTTCGATCTGTTGCATGTTACTGGTCATCAGTTTGCTCTGAGCATTGAGCAATTGTCTGGAGAAGTCGTCCGAGCCAACATTGAATGGACTTGGCTCAGATCCTCCGTAAAGCAGCATCAAGACGTCAGTTTGCTCATCCAGTGACAAATTAACGTAGACTTTCAGAATCAACTGCAACAAAAAGCATAATGCTTAAATAAAAAAATATATCACCCAATAAATGCTAGTAATAAATGCTGGTGCACAAGAAATCACCCTATGGTGCACTGAATTATGGTTAAGTGAAGTGGATAGCTACATGTTTTCAACCCATGGAGAGAGCTGACAATGATGATGATGCAGATCGAACTATGACCCCAAATGAAACATGAAAATAATTTTCAGATACAAATAATAATAATAAGAATTACAATTTCTATGGTGCCATAACATGGCCACGCTGTTACAAGGGCGCCTACACAATAACCATGATGTCAAGCAAAGTACGCCTTGTAAACAAATAAATTAAGTTCAGTCTTGAAGGACTCAAGTGCACTGGCTGAAACACAACATGCTCAATTATAACACAAATTCTGTTACGATATAGTCAGGAACATGGATCCTAAATTAAGTTCAGCCATAGAATGCACCCTCATTAAAATGAATTCTAAATACAAGGTGGTTCTTGTTATTACTCCAACAAGTTCTGGTGTACTAATTAATTAACTATTTAAATAAACCAACTATACAATTTACAGACTTGAATAAAGTAATCAACAACTCAAACCATCATGTTAATTATAACATTAATTATAGCAAAAGAACTTACCTGTTGCAAACTGTTTAAATATTCTTCATTCAGATGCAATTTTAACTTTATTAATGCACACAGAAGGCTATGAACAGCGTTTGCCTTCAAATCAAGGAAGGTTTTCCAGTGATCTTCCAAACATTTCAACCACCTGAAACATGCAATAATTAAAACTTTGTGAAAATCAGCAATTACTAGACATATCAAAGCACACTGGAACCCCTCAAGAAAGCTTCATTACAACATAGATACTAACCGATAGCGCATTGGATAACATCTGGCGTAGAGAGCGAGAGGTACCGAGTTCGAGTCCCGTAGAGGCGGATATGCTTTGTAGGCTGCTATTAGCGCCGTTGTATTGCAGGCTGTCTGTTCTGTTAGCAGTTAAGATTGTTTCAATTGCATAACATGTAAATGTACAGCGCAGTGTGTTTGTCAGGCGCTTAATTAAAGAAAAGATTATTATTATTATTATTAATGCAGTCCATGATATTGATCTCAGAATTTACCCCATTACGTGCTGAGGGAAAGGAAAATGAAGTTGCTTTATACCCACAGCTGCCTATCAGGCTAGCTGAAGGGATTTTTCTTCTTCTCCTTCATCTAATTACTTATTACTTAGTCTCAAACTAAAATAAAGAATCAAACTTAACTGACAACAAACCTTGGATCTTTCATGATCTCAATGCAATCAGTTTCAATCAACCACTCAAAATGCTCTACAAACAAAAGAAATGTTCAAGTCATTCAAATAAAGGTCAAGCAAATGTTTCAATCACCCAAATCAACCAACCAAGCCTTTGAAAGCCACAATAGCACTGGAGATTAGAAGTATTTGTTGCAAATCAAACTTAAACCATTTAGGATATAACAGACAATGCTTTAAGTATTTAAGTATTAAGTAGTTAGTAAGATAACTATCTAGATATATTAGATTAGAAGATAAAGATGACTGCTATCCCCTTTAAATTGTAAACATGCCTTAATATGATTGGGACAACAATGGGTCAGTAAGTTTAAAAGATGGTTCTTAGGTTTAGATTTGAAAGACATCAACAAAACTGACAGGATGTAGAGAACTGGCAGCTGAACACTTTCAACACCTTGGACCAGCCACTAAGAACATCCAAGACCCCAAAATGTCCACTGACTGAATACATTTCTTTGTGCAAGGGGTGAGTAAGGAGCAGAGGTCGGTTGACTGATAAGAATGTCACACGATGCATAACTACTAGTACATTATCATAGCTGGTCATACAAGTTTCCAGGTGAGATCATATGCTAGGAACTTTACAGATTATGTCATTTCCTCAAAGAATCATTTAAATATTTCATAGACGATTTACCTTTGCAACCCACAAAGTTCTGTTCAATCAAGACCAAGGCACGCTCAAAATCCAGCGCAGGATCTTCCTTCCGTGAGTCTAAACTCTGAACACACTGTGAGACATGGCTCACACAAAGATCTGATAAGAACTGGATGCTATGCTGCAAATCCTCGTCTTCAGGTTCGTCAACGCAAGTAACCAGACAGCCATACGCATTCAAGACGATTCTGCGATAACAATCGAGACGTAAAACCGGATGTATCACTAAAACTCCGGTCACATCTATCATCCCGGTTGTCTGGCAAAGATAGTCCCTGACCGGTAAGAGACACTCGGAATACGCTACGATAATTTTATGGATTCCATCCAAGCATTCATCAAACAAAGCATCAGAAAATCCAGGTGATTTGATGTACAGTAGTGGACGTTCCACAACGTTCAACGCAATCATGCGATTGAATTCCTTATCGGTCAATGATCGGGATGCTGCCTTCCTAAGGTCTGGTTCTGCATATTGTGGACATAGAGAGTAAGACTCAAACAGGCAGTGGTTTTTGAACACTACGACCACTCCACCTATAATAAAGTGCGCCAGGTTTAGGACAGCGATCAGCAGCCGAGAAGAGTCAGCTACGCACGTTAATTTTGACAGGTCAATTGAGAGTGCCTTCTCAAAGTATTTCCGGAGAACTTCGATGATTGCATCCTCCTCTGTGTCAATCTCTTCCAAATTGATTTCATTTTCCATGGCCAAGTCGCAGATGTTTTTGTTGCCTGCTTTGGTACCAACATCACGTGCTCTGTTTACGAAATTTTCATCACACATCAGAATACGGAGGTTACGTTGTCCATTTTGAAAGGCCACGCTCACGTCTTGCATTGTGCCGGACATTTTTGTTGCAGTACCGGATGACTGTTTCCTCGCATTGGGTGAAACTGCTGCAGAATTACCCTGTACATTATCTCCAATCTCCAGCCCAGTATCTCCAGAGTTATTCCTTGAAGCCAAACAGGACGTGTATTTGTTTTCAATTATGGCAAAATACTCAAGTATTCCTGCGATGATCTGAATGTCACCAGCATCAAGTGCGCTTCCATTTAGCTCATCCAAAATCATCTGAACAAGAAGAAGACCGGCTGATTTCCTTGTGGCATCGATGACCTGTTTTAACAGAAAAAGCCAAACCTCTGTCACCTGAATAAGTACGAATGAATATATGTATCTGAACAGCACCACTCAGAGTCTTGAGCACTGTGAAATTCATCAGAAATATCCAAAGCAATTCCCATTGCTAAGTTATTCACATTACTACATTAATTCACATGAAATAATGAAATTGCCAGTTAGGAGACTTTACATGTAACCATCCACAGTTAATAAACAAATTTACAAAATTTAAGTAATTTTTAAATGCCTATACACAACGTTTGACTCATAATTTTTGGTATGTTTCTGTTATAAATACTTTGGAAATGTTTGCATCATCTCATCAAGTTTGGGATCAACAAACAAGATGATGACAATGATAATGTTACAGCATACTTAATAGCAAACAAGAGTTTACTATTTTATAATAAGCTTATTTTTGTTATTATCATCAATATTATTAATCAAATAATCAGATACTTATCAACTAATTAATCTAAATAATGCAGACAGCTGAAAAAAGGACACATCTTCAACTGTTTGCAAAAGGAGATAAGAGAAAGAGAAAAGTTGCACAAATATGTTGGTAGTAAACAATAATGCTATTAATGCCAATAATAGTAATGCTGACATTCAAGCACACACTGACCGCTATAGACTATTTCACCCCAATTACATACATCACAGCAAAAACTACCTGCAAGAAGTGCTGGATCCAATTGTTATGCTTGATGAGGTCATAGAAGAAGGCAAAATTCCATTCTGGCAGTGGTTGGATGAAATCGGTTACAGGATCATCGGCTGGTAAGACAGCACTGAGTTTGGGATCAACAAACAAGATGATGCTTCGGAACACAGGAAATGGTTCTCCAGGTGGACATAACAGTGAGCATCAAATTCCAGTGGTCTGCATGCGAGCATGGAAGGTCAGCACACAAGAGTGGTCTGCCGTGCGTAATTTCAGCAACAGAGTAACAGACAATTTGACGCACATACTCTGCGTCATTGCCGTATCTGTAGAATTCCTTTAGGCCACCAGGGTATGACTAAAACAACAAACAGCTCCACTGCATCGGATGACACGAGAAAAACAAGAATAAAGTGCACATTAATACCATTGCCAAAATGTATTGTATTGAACTTCAACAAACACACACTGACAATTAATTACACTGTAAACAGACTGATAGCCAACTATATAGATGCAGGTAAGCCTGATTACATGCTAAATGTTTACTGCATACTCCTAATCTGTATGTACTGCAGTTTAACGACATGCATACCAGAACAGTTACTAGTCGAATTGACCACTGTTCCTCACTACTTGCTGGCCTTCCCCTTGGTGTTTTGGGGCGACTAGATCGAGTTCTACGCTCGGCTGCTCGGCTTATTGGACGGCTTCCTAAGTACTCTCCTGTCTCTGCATACATGCGTGATGTGTTGCATTGGCTGCCTGTGTCTCAGCGATCTCATATCGCATTGCTGCTCTTGTTTCTCGTTGTGTTCTTGGCTGCGCCCATCTTACTTGTGTGATCTTTGCCGCCCAGTGTCTGATGTTCCAGCGCGTCGGGTGCTTCGCTCTGCGACGAGGGGTGAGTTCCTTGTTCCACGGACTCGCTTGGCTATTAGGCAGCGCCGTGCTTTCTCGGTTGTTGGCCCTTCCATTTGGAATGACCTACCACTTAAGCTCCGTTTTTACTTGTAAGCCATCTGACAGGGTTCTACAAGTCCCTCAAGTCTTTTTCTTTAGTCGTGGCTGGGCCGGGAGCGCTCCTGAGTAGTTTCTTGAAGGGGCGCTATATAAATGCTCTGAATGAATGAATGAACAGTACTATAAATGTCGTTTTAATTTGCCCTACGCTGAACTCATTAATTTCAACTGCAATAGTAGTTAAATCTTTCAAACTGGCATGATCTGTATTTTGCCCCAAGCTGCATCTCATACGTTGCAGTTAGTACTGTCGTTAATACATTACATTACAAGGTCTATTATAATGATATCCACAGCGGTAAATTCGTTGTTTTTATGGGTGAATGCGGACTTGAATGTGTACTACATACGCTATCGGCTAAAGCGCAGGCTGACTGAAAAACGGCTACTTCTGCACAGTACTCCATTAGTACATCGGGTGTTTTTCAAAGGTTTTTGCACAGCCTTTTGTTATCCCGTAGATTGTAATTGTTGGAAAGTTTAATTAATTAAATTCCACGAGGTGAAAGTAACTCGAAAACATCCACCACACAACATGCGTTCGCAAAGATGCTCGATATAACAAGAATAAGAATAAGTAAGTAACTTGCATCAGCTTCTGAAATTCGCATATCGAACTAGGTTAATAATAATAATAACTAAGTTAATAATAATAATAATAATAATAATAATAATAATAATAATAATAATAATAATAATAATAATAATAATAATAATAATAATAATAATAATAATAATAATAATAAATAATAACAACAACTCCAATATTGTATTGCATTGTATAATATTCAAATATTTAGAAAGCGTGAAAAGAGTGAACCGTTCAGAGGCGCTCCCAGTGCACAGGGCCACGAGAGAAGATATGGGTTTTGAGAAAATCAAAGGAGAAGGCGTTACCAGCTAGAATTTGATATAATCTTTGCGCGTGTAGGATTAAGAACTGTCAATCACTTTAATAAATAAAATTTATCATAATATTCTGATTGCGTAACAGAGTCTGAGCTACACATGGTGAGGTCCCAAACTCCCAATTTATGTTTTTTAGGTAGTGCAACGGTCATGACAATAATAAATTTATAATAATAATAATAATAATAATAATAATAATAATAATAATAATAATAATAATAATAATAATAATAATATTAAGCGCTTGACAAACGCACTGCGCTGTACATTTACATGTTATGCAATTTAAATCTTAACTACTAACAGAACAGACTGCCTGCAATACAACGGCGCTAATAGCAGCCTACAAAGCATATCCGCCCAACGGGGTTCGAACTCGGTACCTCTCGCCCAGGGGTGCAAAACCAAACTTTTTTCAAAATGAAAAGTGTTTTTTTGTTTTTTGTTTTATTTGGTTTTTGTTTTTTTTTGTTTTGAGATTTTCCTATTTCGGATAATAAAACTAAAAAAATTGGCATAATAATACCACAGAATAGATAAAGCGTAGCTACGCTTTATCTATTCTGTGATAATACCGTTCAAATTAATCAGGATTGATACAATCTTACAACGGGGTGATTTAGCGCTATGACAATTTGGCAGAAGGGTAGAACGGGCGATCCTAACGATAGAGGGCGTTGTGCATACAAGGCCTGGATCTAGCAGCAGGAGCGCTTAGCCAATGAGAGGACGACACGCCAGCAGCACGTGTGAAGCACGCCTGTCGCATGCGTTGCCTCAGAGGCAGACGCGCTGATATAAGGTTATACTGACGCCGCAAGGACCGCATTCGTTTTCCAGCCGTCAACCGGAGAGCAAGGGAGCTCTGAAGGAGCCCTGCCGTCGGGCAGGCGCTCCGGCAGTCGTTTTCCAGCCGCCGAAGAAGAAGAACCGAACCAGGAGCAAGGGAGCTCCGACCGAGCTCTGCCGTCGGGCACGCGCGCAGCCGAGGAAAGGCAGTCGTTTTCCAGCCGCCGAAGAAGAAGAATCGAACCAGGAGCAAGGGAGCTCCGACCGAGCTCTGCCTCGGGCGGACGCGCCGGCAGCCGAGGATGAAGCAGTCAACCAGGAGCCAAGGATATCTCTGGAAGGAACGATGCCCGGGAGCCGTGTAGAACGGGATCCGCTCTCGTAAAGTATGGATTATACCGACAGTCGACGTGAATCCTGTCCGTGGTGAGACAGAAACTCACCCTTGTTACGCGTACGTGGAATCGCTTGGAGCGGCCGAGGAGGCTATCGCTCGATGAAGAAGACGGCAGTTAACCGAAGGCCTGACCGTGAGCTGGAGTAAGAAACTCGCTCTGCTGAGGCAATTGGATTACACGTATTGATTAAGCCACGGGTTAGAGTCCTTGAGATTCAAGCCTCTACGCCTGCGTGAGCTTCGTGTGATGGATATAGTGAAGTTATAAGGCAAGGAGCCTGGTTCCGTGTGATACGTGAAATACGAGGAAATACTACGCGTAAACGACGCGTGGATCTGCGATTATATGATGTGTAACAGGAACGACGGTTGAAGGAAGACGGCGCTTGTCCGTGTATTCTGTATGAAAGTGGAACGGATACGCTCTGCACTGTGTAACGGAGTGATCATCCTGGATATTCTATATGTGATTCTTACTATCGGGAGCGACATCGAGGGAAACAACCCAACGACGCCAAGCTCGGTGGTATACGGCCACAGCGACGACGGATGTCTGCTGCGCTCACCTGTCGACGTCAGAGACGAACTTAGACCCTGCTGTCTAGGTCACGGTACAGTCTGAAATGCCATTATATGACCTGACCGAAGATATATATAATTAAGAGGCTAACTTGGGACTAGTATAACCGTGCACGACTTCTAACTGACCGACAGTAGACGAATGTATGAACCCTACAGGAACCCAGTTATGAATGATGATGCCATGATAATGAATGGTTGTGCATGGATGATTACTGATGGTATAAAGTGCATTACGCTAGTCTGATGAATGGAAGAGCTTAACATGTATTGGCTGATGAGCATGAGAGATGAAACTATCGTTGATGGTATTAAAGTGTTGTTAGCTCAGATGGATTGATAAATGTGTAGGCGTTGTAACGACTAATTGTATGTGTTGAAATAAGCATGAAACGAGAAGCAGTCTTGTTTGTTGAATTAGAGATTATAATTAAGCAAGTAAGTAATGGAGGTCTTTAAGGGGAGACCTCAGGTTTCGGATAGCAGCGGATCCACGAGTAAGTCTGGCCACTTACTTGCAACCAGACCGGATGCTACGGGAACCCACCCTCGGATAACCCACCTTGTCACAACCGATGGAGGCGGAGGAGGATAGGAAGGGGAGCCAGTGCACGGGTGCCCCGGAATACATCTCTTCTGTCTGGCCAAATCGGCGTAGAATAATAGTACGGAAACCCTAATGGCCTAGCAACCCATATAGGTAGGAATATACAGTCGCATTCACAGCAGTCCCATACAATCCGAAACCAGGGCGACGTAGAAGTCGAAATGGCGATGAGATGTAAAACTTCTATAAAGCGCCCAAAGCTCCAAAATCCCTAAATCCCACAATGGCGACGAGGATGGGATTTATGTAGAAAAAGTATGGGATGCTGATGATGAATGTATGTGAGATTTGAATCTGACTGTGTTAAAACCAATAAGTGAATAAGTGAAGAAATTGTAATGGAAGAAATAAATGTTTTGTTTGAATATTTGATCTATGTGTATGTGTTGTACATAAAGATAGATTCAGAATGAAATTAATTATATGAGTAAAAGAGATACTGAATTTGAAACTATGAATGACAAAGACAGACTGAAGGAATGCACAGTTATGCATTAATTGTCATAATTAATAATGGGGATGAAATTCTCTCCATTCACGAGAGAATGCCAAGAGTCAAATTTGGTCTCAGAAACAGACGAGGAACGAAGACTCGTTATGGATTGAAAACTCGTCGAAACACTGTCCAAATACGTTCTGAAACCGAACAGAGAGATCATAACTCTGCTCTGATGTCTGCCTGTTCGATAAACGATCCTACTGGTCCTTTTCTGAAGACTGTGGCACGAACCGAGTCGAATCCTCGCCTCTGCACACTGCGTCTGTTTTCAATCTCGCCTCTACTTGGTTGGTGAGATCGGAAACAATGGTGCCGACTCAACAATGTACAACTGCCGCTTGTGGAACTGAACTGAGAGTGACGAGACGAGCAACAGTGAAAGACTCAAGTACGATGGTATCGTATTGGAATTCTGCTGACTGAAGATAATTCTGGTTTAATTTGGGACAATGGTGGATGAAACAGCAAGAGGACTCTGTTACTGAACTGATTGACATTATAGCTGCCAGCAAGTTGCAAACTAAACAGAAAATAAAATTGCGCTGAATAATTAGGCACCTAACTGCTTAAGAAATTGTGTAGAATGCGTAAAATATAATTATGTGTTAATCAATACTGATTACGTAGAATCGGCAGGATTACTAATTGATAGTGATTGAGAAAGACTGAAATATGAATTAGAGGCAACGAATTATATTAACGGAACATTACCGTAGGAATGACAAATTTTTATGAGCGCATAGGCCTACGTAAATGCGTATAAGCTTACTTAGTGTCGCTGAATAGAACGACTAATGAAAAACTTTCTAGAAAAATAATGAAGCGACAGAAAAATGAAATAAATGCGGCATATGTAAAACTAGTTTACAGCGTACGAATTATATTAACAGTATGCATATATCTTTAGATGTTCTGTAGAATTTTTAGACATAATGTTGTCGTATGAAATATGTGAGATGGCTTTGCGCATGAATGAAATGCATTGGAAAAGTTACTTGAGACTGCCTGTCTAGAATAATGTGAATCATGAAAAGTAGCCGAAAGATGAATTGCGTAAACGATTTATAATTAAGTAGAGATAAAACTGCATTGAATGATGATATTAACGATGATATATCTCTATTACGGACACTATGAACGACAAAAGTTACAGTGTTGTGCGATAGAATCTGAAGTATGGACACGCTGAAGAATTAGCATAATTTATGCGGAAGATATTTGCGCCCGCAATGATTGTGCATTAGTTGTAACGGACACTGCTAGAATCAAAACTACGTATAGATATATAATGACTAGAATTGTAGGTTGCTGATGATTGCCAAGTGTTTACGTAGAATTGCATTGAGAATGGATGCATGAATGATTTGTTGTGGAAGAACTGGTAATGAAGTTATACAGCATGCGTGTATGAATATAAATTGGAAATGAATTAAGGTTAATGTTGGAAAACTCGCGTGGAAGATTTGTAGCATGGTATATGGAAGAATGCGTGCACCATGAGATGGCACGATGACGATGATTTGATCTGATGATTTTATTTGATGATTTGATGTGACTATGAGCTTGGATGATTTGATTTGATTAACCGCGTAATAACGTAGTATCATTGTTTTAGATGCATTAGTGCTAGTGATTATGTTATGTGAATCATTGATTTAATGTGCTGAGAAGTTAAGCAGTATGATTGATATGCTTTAACGTAGAATTGTCAGCTACCTATGCGTGAATGTATGGAAAAGCTGAGACAGGGACAGAAAGTCTGATGAACGCAGCAGATGCATACATTAACATAATATATACGCCGCATGTATGCATGACAATGAACCTGAATACGAATGAGCTGTATACTGATTGACTTAGTGACAGCGAGACTAATTAGTAGGTTAACGACTATGTACGATGAGAATTGTGACTACGATGAATTACGAATAATGTTGAGTACATGATTATTGATTGTATGAATGATGCTAGATTACTGTGGAGTGTAACTGTTAATCAGAGACGGACATTGATTGCCCATGGACGGTTAAAAGTTAAGTTTGATATGCGAGCGTGTATAGACGCGCTGCAGATGTTGTATACGGAGGGAGGTGTACACACGAGGATAAGGTGTACGCATGAGGAACGCAGTGGTGCACCGTATACTGGGACTGTGTGCGTAGAGCGTAGACCACAGGCCGAGGTTACGACCTGGCACCCTACTTTCCGAACGGCCCAGTGGGCGAGGGAAGAAACCAGATGTCAGCCGCCAGCCAACGCCGCGTGGGGGAGGACACCTGCTGTGCGACCGCACCCTGTACTGGAAGGCGATGAACGGCCGACAACCGAGATTAATTGCTGTGGACGAGTCCAGCCGTACGCTGACCAAAATGTGAGGACAGCGAATTAAAGTAAAAGAGAAAAGTTCTAGTGGTAGCAGAAACTTCTAGGAAGTCTTGAATACAAATGGTGTGCATTCGTATTGGATAGTACAGATCGTATAACGCATCTGAAAACCCTGGGGTGTGAAGAGTGTAAGGATTGATACAATCTTACAACGGGGTGATTTAGCGCTATGACAATTTGGCAGAAGGGTAGAACGGGCGATCCTAACGATAGAGGGCGTTGTGCATACAAGGCCTGGATCTAGCAGCAGGAGCGCTTAGCCAATGAGAGGACGACACGCCAGCAGCACGTGTGAAGCACGCCTGTCGCATGCGTTGCCTCAGAGGCAGACGCGCTGATATAAGGTTATACTGACGCCGCAAAGACCGCATTCGTTTTCCAGCCGTCAACCGGAGAGCAAGGGAGCTCTGAAGGAGCCCTGCCGTCGGGCAGGCGCTCCGAGGAAAGGCAGTCGTTTTCCAGCCGCCGAAGAAGAAGAATCGAACCAGGAGCAAGGGAGCTCCGACCGAGCTCTGCCTCGGGCGGACGCGCCGGCAGCCGAGGATGAAGCAGTCAACCAGGAGCCAAGGATATCTCTGGAAGGAACGATGCCCGGGAGCCGTGTAGAACGGGATCCGCTCTCGTAAAGTATGGATTATACCGACAGTCGACGTGAATCCTGTCCGTGGTGAGACAGAAACTCACCCTTGTTACGCGTACGTGGAATCGCTTGGAGCGGCCGAGGAGGCTATCGCTCGATGAAGAAGACGGCAGTTAACCGAAGGCCTGACCGTGAGCTGGAGTAAGAAACTCGCTCTGCTGAGGCAATTGGATTACACGTATTGATTAAGCCACGGGTTAGAGTCCTTGAGATTCAAGCTTCTACGCCTGCGTGAGCTTCGTGTGATGGATATAGTGAAGTTATAAGGCAAGGAGCCTGGTTCCGTGTGATACGTGAAATACGAGGAAATACTACGCGTAAACGACGCGTGGATCTGCGATTATATGATGTGTAACAGGAACGACGGTTGAAGGAAGACGGCGCTTGTCCGTGTATTCTGTATGAAAGTGGAACGGATACGCTCTGCACTGTGTAACGGAGTGATCATCCTGGATATTCTATATGTGATTCTTACTATCGGGAGCGACATCGAGGGAAACAACCCAACGACGCCAAGCTCGGTGGTATACGGCCACAGCGACGACGGATGTCTGCTGCGCTCACCTGTCGACGTCAGAGACGAACTTAGACCCTGCTGTCTAGGTCACGGTACAGTCTGAAATGCCATTATATGACCTGACCGAAGATATATATAATTAAGAGGCTAACTTGGGACTAGTATAACCGTGCACGACTTCTAACTGACCGACAGTAGACGAATGTATGAACCCTACAGGAAACCAGTTATGAATGATGATGCCATGATAATGAATGGTTGTGCATGGATGATTACTGATGGTATAAAGTGCATTACGTTAGTCTGGTGAATGGAAGAGTTTAACATGTATTGGTTGATGCGCATGAGGGATGAAACTGTCGTTGATGGTATTAAAGTGTTGTTAGCTCAGATGGATTGATAAATGTGTAGGCGTTGTAACGACTAATTGTATGTGTTGAAATAAGCATGAAACGAGAAGCAGTCTTGTTTGTTGAATTAGAGATTATAATTAAGCAAGTAAGTAATGGAGGTCTTTAAGGGGAGACCTCAGGTTTCGGATAGCAGCGGATCCACGAGTAAGTCTGGCCACTTACTTGCAACCAGACCGGATGCTACGGGAACCCACCCTCGGATAACCCACCTTGTCACAACCGATGGAGGCGGAGGAGGATAGGAAGGGGAGCCAGTGCACGGGTGCCCCGGAATACATCTCTTCTGTCTGGCCAAATCGGCGTAGAATAATAGTACGGAAACCCTAATGGCCTAGCAACCCATATAGGTAGGAATATACAGTCGCATTCACAGCAGTCCCATACAATCCGAAACCAGGGCGACGTAGAAGTCGAATAGGCAGAGGGTCAAAATCCAGAGAGTCAGGCAGGCAGATAAAGATAAAGCGTAGCTTTAACAGCCCTGCTCTCGCCAGATGTTATCCAATGCGCTATCGGGAGCTATCACTAGGTCTGTGAAACTATAACCACATTGAAACGCTTAAAGTACACACTTGTAGAAGCCTCTGAATCACAGGATTGACAGGTTGAAGAGTCACACAGACAGAAATAACTTGGAACCGCATTTTTTTTTAGCTTGCAATGTTAATTTCCAGCCTCTTGCTGGCCTTGCATGTCACGTCCTTGTCAAAGGCAAACGTGGCGCACACATCTTACAGGTGTATTGTTTTGCTAGGAAAGCATGCCTTCAAAGATGAAGTCCCTAAAAAGATTAGAATTTCACTGGTTGCAGTTTCGTGGCGTATTAAAACAAAAGGTACCAGGAAGATATGTCTTGAGAGTGTTGTCAGTTATAGGTCTCATCGTCGTAGTTTTATGGATTCGTCGCTACTTGAACAAACCAGTATTTTTCACTTCAGCCATCAGTTGCAAAAGTAAGATCGCTCAGGTGAGTAGGATTTTATGGCTATGATTGTTTGTTATGGTTTCAAGAATTCATTATTATAAGCATGTCTCTGCGAACTCCCTAGAGCTAGTCCTTAAAACCATCCTTTTCAGCCGTGGTTGGGTCGGGAGCGCTCCTGAGTAGTAACCTTGAAGGGGCGCTATATAAATCTTTGGAATGAATGAATGAACTCCCACCATGGGGCAAGGTAGCTGAATGGATAGAGAGCTCGGCAAGTAACGCTGAGAGTACGGGTTTGAACTCAGACGGATACTTTGTAAGGACCTTGAGGCTTGAGCAAGTCCTTCAACACAGTTGCTCAGCGCCATCGATGTTCTGTTGTATGGTCACGAGTGCACTGCCGAAGTTTGGAAGGAGGACAATATCAAGCACGCTAGTCTTGTATTGTAACTTTTTCTGACAGTAGATCACGTTCGTTGACATCTGGTGTATATTTGTGGTGAGAATTATTCTTCTGAGTGTTGCAGAAGTTTCAAATTAGTTACAGAGTAGGCTAAACAAAGGTGCCTTTCAGATGAAGGTAAGGCTACTTGGTACTATGCTTCACTCTGTGAAACTCATGCANTAAAATTAATTAGCCTATTCTACTTCAATAAAGTGTCGATCATTACGAAAGATAAACGTGTGATCAAGATTGTCATGTTATATCCTGAATATTTGGTGGTTTGTTGTTTTTGATAATTTTATGGTATTTTTAATTCTGTTCTTAGCCACCTAAATAAATCAGTTTCATATTATAGATTGCGCATTCTTATATTTCTCTAAATGGAGTATATTTGCTTAAATCACTGAAATTTTGGTAAATGTGCATTTCAGCGAATTGTATTGATAGTGGCGGTAGAGTTCTATTTTACCGTATTTTATTATGACAATGATTTTCATGATAACTGTAATGAATCCAGTATCCATTTAAGCAAGATTCTGTTTACAGGAAAAATTATTTCGATCAATTCAGCTTCTATTTCAACACATCAATGTTTTCATCAATCCCACTTCCATTTCGGGAAACAGTTTTTCTGTCAGTCACACTTCTATTTAAGCTAAAATTATTTTCATCAATCCCACTTCTATTTAGCAAGAATTCTTTTAATCTTATACCGAGTTGCCCAAGGACACTTGGATCTGGGTGCAAATCCGAGGCATCGGCGATGTAAGATGATGGGCCTACCCCAGAGCCTTGAACAACGCTGGCGTTGATGGATGCAATGGTTGATTTCAGCCTGGAGAAGCATGTCAGGTGTTTTCTATCTTGCAAAAACTTGTATTCGACCAACGCTGACTCGCCAATGCAGAGGCGAGTCATTTACGACGCTGATTTAATCGTCTGGATGAGAGCGAGGTCAATGAGAGAACTGGTCTTATCCCTCTAGTTAAAAAACCAATAAGGGGTCTGAACACCCTTGACCGGCTCTTTGTCTCTGAACCTTGCTATCCGATCGTCAAAGTACTTGCCTCAGCCTCATAAACTGACCACAAAGCCATTGTTGCAACCTCTCAAAAGACGCTGATCGGAAATAACAAGCGCCCTCAGAGGGTGGAGTTTAGAAGAAGATCACCTCAGCAACATGCTGCCTTCCTCCGACATCTAGCCACTGCTGATCTCAAAACTGCAAGCGACCATTCTGGTCCACAGTTGGCTTGGGATTGTTTCTACCGAGTTGCCCAAGGACATTTGGATCTCTTCTACCCCATCCAAAAGATCAAAATGACCACGGCTGATCCATATTTTCTAACGCCGACAACTAAACATTTACTGCGCAGAGTGAAAGATATTGAAGAAGAAACATTTTGTATTGTGTGTGGACTGTGGAGAGTCTTATAAGGAGAACTGGGCACAGTGTAAAACATGCAAATGCTGGTCGCATGAAGATTGCGCAGACTTAAAGTCATCCACATTTCTACTTCTGTGACAATTGCCAGCCTTTGGCTAAAGAATAGCTTCTCAAGTGAATGAAACAGTAGAAATAGGCCTAGTTATGGCTACTTTTCCCTTGAAACCTGGTCTTGGTGTTTTTTTTGCCTTAGGCATAGGCCTAGGCCCTTATTGTTTCTTAATGGTTAGTCTATAGTCATTTTAATCTTAGGCTAATCGTTTAAAACGTTTTTATTAGTCTGCGGCATGGAAACATTGCATAGCCTAACTGTTCAAAGTTTAAAATATGATAGCCTAATTAATTTCAAGAGGTATGCTAAACCTCCTAATCATTTAGACCTTTTGTTGTAAAATCAAAAAGTTTTCTATAATGTGTCGCAGCCTTGTTTCATCTCTACATTGATGGTTCATTTTACACGACCATGCGTGTAATATGAGCCACTTTACGTATTTTGAAAAAAATTCGTTAAAAATTTATTTGCACAGATTAAGGAATCATTCCTTCATATTTCGCAACAACTCATGCCAAGTAATGCATGCAATAAATAAACTACACGTTCAATAGCTTCTGTGCTCTAAAATAGTAAAAGTTTCTTAGGGGTCCATATTAGAAGCCCTTCCCCTATCCGTCCTTCACCTCCCCTCCAATGTCTACCTTACTTGCCGATCAATACGCCTTCCTCCCCACTGGCTCAACAACTGCTGCCTTGATTTCCATCCTCCAGGCTGTTACAGACCTCCTATCAACAAACGACTATGTCACGTTGATTTCCCTAGACTTTTCAAAAGCTTTTGACTCTGTGCGCCATTCCACCTTTGCACAAAAGCTTTCCCAGCTGGAAATTCCAGATCATATCTACAATTGGCTGGTAGAATTTTTGCAAGATAGAAAACACTTGACATGCTTCTCCAGGCTGAAATCAACCATTGCATCCATCAACGCCAGCGTTGTTCAAGGCTCTGGGGTAGGCCCATCATCTTACATCGCCGATGCCTCGGATTTGCACCTAGTCAATCCTCAGAACTTGATCAGAAAGTATGCGGATGACACTTATTTAATTATAGGTGCCTCCATGAGAAGTTCCACTCCGCAGGAGTTGGAAAATGTATCGGAATGGGCCGTGAGGAACAATCTACGACTGAACGAGAGCAATTCCCAGGAAATGATCATCCACCGTCGACGTGTCAAAGGAACATCTGACCCACCTACCTTAGGAATCGTGAGAGTAACATCAATGCTTATGCTCGGAGTGACAATTGCAAACGATCTCAATGCTTCTTCCCATGTAAACAGGATTCTAAGTGCATGCTCTGGTTCGCTCCACGCTCTCAGAGTCCTCAGGGCACACGGTCTCCCTCCGACAGCGCTCCATGAAGTTGCACCGTGCAACTACCATCTCTCGCCTTCTCTATACCTCCCCTGCTTGGTGGGGATTCACCACCACAAGCGACCGACAAAAACTCCAACGTTTCTTGCAAAGGGCCAAACGACTGGGCTACCTTCCTCCTCAACAGCAG
The DNA here is from genome assembly GCA_020284085.1 of Aporrectodea caliginosa. Taxonomy (NCBI): domain Eukaryota; kingdom Metazoa; phylum Annelida; class Clitellata; order Crassiclitellata; family Lumbricidae; genus Aporrectodea; species Aporrectodea caliginosa. The sequence continues at coordinate 1,707,851 of JACEVL010000469.1, forward strand.
GATTTAGACAGAATGATGGAAGAAGCAGATGTCAAACTCCTGCTTGCGGTCAACCGGAACTCACAACATGTGATCAGAGGCCTCATTCCTCCGACCGTTTGTAGGCCTTATGCTCTGCGCCCTAGACCTCACGAATATGAACTCCCAAAAAAGATGACCACAATTTCATCTCTAGGGTTCTATATCGTACCATTCGAGATGTTAAAATTTAACTCTCAATCCTGACTATAGGCATAAACTTCTAGTTTTTAATTTCATTACTTTCATTATCTCACGTAAACAAGTTGCGGTATTTCAACTTTGTATTTTAATAAACGAAATCTACTATGGACATAGGTAAACTTCTTAGGCTCAAATACCGACGTCAAGTAGGCCTACGGCGTTGAAGACATTAAAATAACTTAGCGACCTCAACTACGGGATTACCCACAAGAGAAATAATGAAATACGGTAAAATACTCGGCCTGTGTCACGAAATAGAGTACTCCCCATTAGAATTATATCACCTTGGCGAAATGGAGTATCCGGCCGGATGAATCTGAACGGGAGGAACAAAAAGTATCCCCATGAATCGTACGAGATCATCCTCCATTCAAAAACTATCTTCTGCAACTTAATTACAAATTATTTTGCAATTTAAGTCAATTTAAAACTATGTCAGTCGTGGTCATGTGCAAAGTCATATCCAACTGATTGTTGACACGTAATCCCGTAGTTTAGGTTGGTAAATTATTCCATATGGTCAATTTAACTGGAAGTGGGATTGATGAAAAAATGTTTCCCTACATGGACGTGGGATTGATGAAACCTTTTCTGTCTTAAATAGAAGTTGGATTTATCGAAGAAATGTTCCCCGCAAATAGAAGTATTGATTAAACTAAATTTTTGATTCAATAGAAGCTGGATTGATTAAAATAATTGTTTCATAAGTAGAAGCTCGATCCATGAGAATAGTTCTTTCCTTAAATAAAAGTTCCATTGATGCAAATTATTTGTTGCTTACATAGAATTTGGTAATTTGTTTCATTAAATGGAAGTTGGATTGATGAGAACAAATTTAAGATGAAATGGAAGCCGGATTGATGGTTGTTATCACGGACATACTGTAAGTAGACTGCTTACTTACCAACGTCAAGTACGGCATTGAAGACATTAGAATACTTTACCAACTTATATAAACTACGGGATTACGGTTTACCTTGTTGCACTGTCTAAAAGTTAGCAGATTCTCAGACTTGCGCGTAATGCGCGTCGTCTTCAATGCAATAATAATAGGCAGACCCAAAGGAACATAAGGTTCCGCTAGCAGGGTCACCCTAGTTTCATCATTCATTAATCTAACAGTATTTTGTTTTAATATTCATCATTTACAACAGTACGTCTTCAAACAATCCTTGTTATGGTGTCCATAGTTATTCTTACAGGAAATAAAACAATCTTCAAACAACAAATGCACAGTTAACTAGTAGCATAAAAACAAAGCAATGCATACACAATCCATGTAGTAAATCTTAAACAGTTGCAGTCAAAAGGATAACTTTTAATTTACTTTTGAACTGATAGACTGTTGGTAGACAAGTAAGTTCTGTGGGCAGGAAGTTCCAAAGCAGCGGTCCGTATGTGCTGACGCTATGCTGCCTAATATTGGTGTGCACACTTCTTTGGTGGTAAATGCTTGATGATCTTGTTTATAGGACTAATGGTCGTGTACCTCAGAATTTTTATAGAACCAGTGGTCAAAGTTTGATAATATTTGGCGCGAATGAATTTTGTACATAAATAGCGCCACTTGCAGCTTATTAATGCATTCGAAAGGTAGTATTTTCATGTTCAGGAATAAAAGTTTGGTGCTAGCTCTGTAGGGTACATTACATATGATTCGAATAACTCGCTTCTGTAAGGTTGTTAGCATGGTCAAGCGCGTATGGTAGGTAGAGGCCCATGTGAGATTGCAATAGGACATAATTTATACGGATATACTAAAGAATAATATAAATTTACAAGTATATATCGTGGAGGAGATGTCGAACACGAGAAATTATGCCTATATTTTTTATATCTTTTTAGAAATATCGGTTATATGTTCTTTCCATGTTAAGTTTTTGGATCAGCAAAGGAATAAAGGTAAAAGTGTATTTTAGTGTATTGAATTATTTGCCGTTGTAGCATTATTATTTTTTATTAATCCAACTTCTACTTTGGTGAGAATCCTTCTTATCTATCCAGCTTCCATTTGGGCAAGAATTCGTTTAATCAATCCAGCTATTTAAAGCAGGAATTTTTTTCATCAATAATACAATACCACTGCATTTGATATCGCCCTTCTTCCAAAGGTGGCCCGCAGCTCAGAAGTGCACACGCCTCGGCGGCGCAGATGCAATTATACTGCAGAGCAGTACTGTTGTGCGTGAAGAATTTGCTCACGGTCCCTACACAATAACCGCCCTGCACGCACGTTACAGTCGGCCAATCAAATCACAACAGGCGAAGCGGGTAAACCCGTAGTTTAGGTTGCTAAATTATTTTATATCGTCAAATTGAAATGGAAGCTGGATTAAGGAAAAAATTGTTTCACTAACTCGAAGTGGGATTGATGAAACTATTTCTGTCTTTAAATAAAAGTTGGATTGATGGAAATAATTTTTACCGTAAATAGAAGCTGGATTGATGAAACTTAGGTTTTGATGCAATAGAAGCTGGAATAATGAAAATAATTGTTTCCGTAAGTCGAAGCTGGACCCATGAGTAAAGTTCTTTGCTTAAATAAAAGTTCCATTGATGAAAACTATTTTTCTGGTTAAATAGAATTTGGGTCATTTTTTCATTAAATGGAAGCTGGATTGATTAAAAAATTTCTCGATGAAATGGAAGCGGGATTGATTATAGTTATGATAGACATAGGTAGAGTGCTTACTTACCAACGTCAAGTAAGCATTGAAGACATTAGAATAATTTAACAACCTAAACTACGGGATAACCTGCGAGGCGTATAAGCCTAAAACTAGTTAGGTCCTACAATATGCCACAAAAGTCCCTATATTAATTTTATAACAATGAATAGTTAGGTTCACTAACCACAAGGTAGCAGTAAACGAACAGAAGCAAATTTAGCGAAAATTACGCCAAAGCGATCATAGACATTGACTACAACATTTGTATAGCAAGGAAGACAAGAAGTAGTAAATGTTGTTGTATGTCGCTCCTTTCTAGTTAAGGTCAGCAATGTTCTGCTTAACAAGAAGGTGTGTTGTCACCTATTTTTAAATCTGGTGTTAATGTTTCGAACTGGTGTTGAAACAGAGTTAAGAGAGCTTGACGGGAAAGGTTTTGGCCTGACGAGGCGTTAAAATCAAGTCTCGAGTTGTATTTAGTTAAGGTAGTTTAAAACCGCACCAGGTTTTCTATCTCTTGTCGTTGGTTTCGGATTGTATGGGACATGCTGTATATTTTTCTTTGATGTATAGCATTTGTATAGCAAGGTAAGAGGCTCAAGAAGTAGTAAATGTTGTTGTATGTCGCTCCTTTCTATGGTTAAGGTCAGCAATGTTCTGCTTGACTAGTTGGCAAGCGACTGGTGTTATATTCCTACCTATATGGGTTGCTAGGCCATTAGGGTTTCCGTACTATTATTCTACGCCGATTTGGCCAGACAGAAGAGATGTATTCCGGGGCACCCGTGCACTGGCTCCCCTTCCTATCCTCCTCCGCCTCCATCGGTTGTGACAAGGTGGGTTATCCGAGGGTGGGTTCCCGTAGCATCCGGTCTGGTTGCAAGTAAGTGGCCAGACTTACTCGTGGATCCGCTGCTATCCGAAACCTGAGGTCTCCCCTTAAAGACCTCCATTACTTACTTGCTTAATTATAATCTCTAATTCAACAAACAAGACTGCTTCTCGTTTCATGCTTATTTCAACACATACAATTAGTCGTTACAACGCCTACACATTTATCAATCCATCTGAGCTAACAACACTTTAATACCATCAACGATAGTTTCATCTCTCATGCGCATCAGCCAATACATGTTAAGCTCTTCCATTCATCAGACTAGCGTAATACACTTTATACCATCAGTAATCATCCATGCACAACCATCAACCGTTGTCATATCTTATACCATTGAACAGTTCATGCATTCATCCAAAGTTCAGACACCTGTCTACTATCTGTCCAATTAGAAGTCGTGCACGGTTATACTAGTCCCAAGTTAGCCTCTTAATTATTATATACTCTGTCGGGTCATAAATTGGCTTTCAGACTGTACCGTGACCTAGACAGCAGGGTCTAAGTTCGTCTCTGACGTCGACAGGTGAGCGCAGCAGACATCCGTCGTCGCTGTGGCCGTATACCACCGAGCTTGGCGTCGTTGGGTTGTTTCCCTCGATGTCGCTCCCGATCGTAAGAATCACATATAGAATATCCAGGATGATCACTCCGTTACACAGTGCAGAGCGTATCCGTTCCACTTTCATACAGAATACACGGACAAGCGCCGTCTTCCTTCAACCGTCGTTCCTGTTACACATCATATAATCGCAGATCCACGCGTCGTTTACGCGTAGTATTTCCTCGTATTTCACGTATCACACGGAACCAGGCTCCTTGCCTTATAACTTCACTATATCCATCACACGAAGCTCACGCAGGCGTCGAGGCTTGAATCTCAAGGACTCGAACCCGTGGCTTAATCAATACGTGTAATCCAATTGCCTCAGCAGAGCGAGTTTCTTACTCCAGCTCACGGTCAGGCCTTCGGTTAACTGCCGTCTTCTTCATCGAGCGATAGCCTCCTCGGCCGCTCCAAGCGATTCCACGTACGCGTAACAAGGGTGAGTTTCTGTCTCACCACGGACAGGATTCACGTCGACTGTCGGTATAATCCATACTTTACGAGAGCGGATCCCGTTCTACACGGCTCCCGGGCATCGTTCCTTCCAGAGATATCCTTGGCTCCTGGTTGACTGCTTCATCCTCGGCTGCCGGCGCGTCCGCCCGAGGCAGAGCTCGGTCGGAGCTCCCTTGCTCCTGGTTCGATTCTTCTTCTTCGGCGGCTGGAAAACGACTGCGTCTCTGCTACAGCGCACGGCCGTTTTAATCATCGCTTCGCCGCACGGTGGCGCCACTTGCCGCACGATGTCGCTAGTTGGCCTCTTTGCTATTGGTCGAGCGCTCGGCTGCTGCCGTGCGACGCAGCCTGCATGCGACGACTCCCTACGTCCTCTTCCTCCTTCTCTCTCTTTCTGGCAGCGCTAGAAAAATCTCTGTTGAATTATCTCTGGAGCTACATAATTCTAGTGGGGCTTGGTAGTAAAGCCTCACACTTCCAACCGCCCACAGTTAGTCTCGTTCTACGAGACGGCAATAAGTGAAATGAGTGTACCTTCAAACTCTTTTTCACTTATTAAATTCCCTACTGCACTTTCGCGAGAACAAAACTTCTCTCTTTCTTTAATTCGCTGTATCTCTCATTTTGATCAGCGTACAGCTTGACTCGTCCACAGCGTTTAATCTCGGCTGTCTGCATTCATCGCCCTCCAATGCAGGGTGCGTTCGAGGAGAAGGTAGTCTCCCCCACGCAGCGTTTGGCTGGCGGCCGACATCTGGTCTTTCCGCTCCCTGGCCCGCTGGGCCGGTCGGAAAGTAGGTTGCCAGGTTCATGACCTCTGAATGTGTCTATGCACACAGTCTCAGTATACGCTGCACACATTAGTTCCCTGTGTGTACACCTTATTCACGTGTGTACACCTCTCTGCATCAGCATTTCCATTCTATCCAAATTTTAACCGTCTCTAGGGCCATTACTGTCCGTCTCTTATCAACAGTTACAGTCCACAGTAATATAACATCCTTCATACAATCAATTCATGTGCACAACATTATTCGTAATTCATCGTGCAGTTCTCATCCTGCATAGCCATTCATCTAATTAGTCTCGCTGTTTCTCAGTCAGTCAGTAACAGCTCATTCGTATTCATCTTCAGCGCATACATACGGCACATCTATTATGTTAATGTCTAACAGCTTCTGCGTTCGTCCGTCTTTCTGTCTCTGTCTCATTTTACCGTGCATTCCATGCATAATCTGCTAACAGTGCTATCAAACAACATATCAATCGTACTGCTTAGACTCTCAGCACATCAAATCAAGTATTCACATAACATAATCACTAGCACCAAACTTCTAATACAAGGAGGCTACGTCATTACGCAGTTAATCCAATCAAATCATCCAAGCTAATAGTCACATGAAATCATCAAATCAAAATCATCAGCTCAAATCATCGACATCGTGCCATCTCATGGTGCACGCATTCTTCCATATACCATGCTACAAATCTTCCACGCGAGTTTTCCAACATTAACCTTAATTCATTTCCAATTTATATTCATACACGCATGCTGTATAACTTCATTACCAGTTCTTCCACAACAAATCATTCATGCATCCATTCTCAATGCAATTCTACGTAAACACTTGGCAATCATCAGCAACCTACAATTCTAGTCATTATATATCTATACGTAGTTTTGATTCTAGCAGTGTCCGTTACAACTAATGCACAATCATTGCGGGCGCAAATATCTTCCGCATAAATTATGCTAATTCTTCAGCGTGTCCATACTTCAGATTCTATCGCACAACACTGTAACTTTTGTCGTTCATAGTGTCCGTAATAGAGATATATCATCGTTAATATCATCATTCAATGCAGTTTTATCTCTACTTAATTATAAATCGTTTACGCAATTCATCTTTCGGCTACTTTTCATGATTCACATTATTCTAGACAGGCAGTCTCAAGTAACTTTTCCAATGCATTTCATTCATACGCAAAGTCATCTCACATATTTCATACGACAACATTATGTCTAAAAATTCTACCGCACATCTAAAGATATATGCATACTGTTAACATAATTCGTACGCTGTAAGCTAGTTTTACATATGCTGAATTCATTTCATTTTTCTGTCGCTTCGTTAATTTTCTAGTTTTTCAAAGTTTTTCATTAGTCGTTCTATTGCGACAATAACTAGGCCTATGTACTTTCTTCTACACAGTACGTAATGCGTACAAAATTCTCAAGCGATTCGGTGCCTATTTATTCTGCGCAATTTTATGCGTTTAGCCTACACATTGCTGGCAACTATCTGTCATTCAGTTCAGTAACAGAGTCATCTTGCGGTTTCATTCACCATCGTCCCAAATTAATCCAGAATTATCCTCGGTCAGCAGAATTCGTATACGATACCATTGTACTTGAGTCTTTCACGTTTGCTCGTCTCGTGGCACTCAGTTCAGTAACACCAGCGGCGGTTAGACGTTGCTGAATCGGCACAATTGTTTCTGGTCTCACCACTCGTCGTCGGCAATCGAGCAAAGGCGAGATTGACAATGGACGCAGTGTGCAGAGGCGAGAATTCGACTCGGTTCGTGCCACAGTGTTCAGAAAGGACCAGTAGGATCATTTGTCGAACAGACAGACATCAGAGCAGAGTTATGATCTCTCGGTTCAGTTTCAGAACGTATTTGGACAGTGTTTCGACGAGTTTTCAATCCATAACGAGTCTTCGTTCCTCGTCTGTTTCTGAGACCAAATTTGACTCTTGGCATTCTCTCGTGAATGGAGAGAATTTCATCCCCATTATTAATTATGACAATTAATGCATAACTGTGCATTCCTTCAGTCTGTCTTTGTCATTCATAGTTTCAAATTCAGTATCTCTTTTACTCATATAATTAATTTCATTCTGAATCTATCTTTATGTACAACACATACACATAGATCAAATATTCAAACAAAACATTTCTTTCTTCCATTACAATTTCTTCACTAATTCACTCATTAGTTTTAACACAGTCAGATTCAAATCTCACATACATTCATCGTCAGCATCCCATACTTTTTCTACATAAATCCCATCCTCGATCGTCGTCAGTGTGGGGATTTTAAGATTTTTGGTCTCTGGGCGCTATAGAAGTGTTACTCACTCATCGCCATTTTGACTTCTACGTCGCCCTGGTTTCGGATTGTATGGGACTGCTGTGAATGCGACTGTATATTCCTACCTACATGGGTTGCTAGGCCATTAGGGTTTCCGTACTATTATTCTACGCCGATTTGGCCAGACAGAAGAGATGTATTCCGGGGCACCCGTGCACTGGCTCCCCTTCCTATCCTCCTCCGCCTCCATCGGTTGTGACAAGGTGGGTTATCCGAGGGTGGGTTCCCGTAGCATCCGGTCTGGTTGCAAGTAAGTGGCCAGACTTACTCGTGGATCCGCTGCTATCCGAAACCTGAGGTCTCCCCTTAAAGACCTCCATTACTTACTTGCTTAATTATAATCTCTAATTCAACAAACAAGACTGCTTCTCGTTTCATGCTTATTTCAACACATACAATTAGTCGTTACAACGCCTACACATTTATCAATCCATCTGAGCTAACAACACTTTAATACCATCAACGACAGTTTCATCCCTCATGCTCATCAACCAATACATGTTAAACTCTTCCATTCACCAGACTAACGTAATGCACTTTATACCATCAGTAATCATCCATGCACAACCATTCATTATCATGGCATCATCATTCATAACTGGTTTCCTGTAGGGTTCATACATTCGTCTACTGTCAGTCAGTTAGAAGTCGTGCACGGTTATACTAGTCCCAAGTTAGCCTCTTAATTATTATATACTCGGTCAGGTCATATAATGGCTTTCAGACTGTACCGTGACCTAGACAGCAGGGTCTAAGTTCGTCTCTGACGTCGACAGGTGAGCGCAGCAGACATCCGTCGTCGCTGTGGCCGTATACCACCGAGCTTGGCGTCGTTGGGTTGTTTCCCTCGATGTCGCTCCCGATCGTAAGAATCACATATAGAATATCCAGGATGATCACTCCGTTACACAGTGCAGAGCGTATCCGTTCCACTTTCATACAGAATACACGGACAAGCGCCGTCTTCCTTCAACCGTCGTTCCTGTTACACATCATATAATCGCAGATCCACGCGTCGTTTACGCGTAGTATTTCCTCGTATTTCACGTATCACACGGAACCAGGCTCCTTGCCTTATAACTTCACTATATCCATCACACGAAGCTCACGCAGGCGTCGAGGCTTGAATCTCAAGGACTCGAACCCGTGGCTTAATCAATACGTGTAATCCAATTGCCTCAGCAGAGCGAGTTTCTTACTCCAGCTCACGGTCAGGCCTTCGGTTAACTGCCGTCTTCTTCATCGAGCGATAGCCTCCTCGGCCGCTCCAAGCGATTCCACGTACGCGTAACAAGGGTGAGTTTCTGTCTCACCACGGACAGGATTCACGTCGACTGTCGGTATAATCCATACTTTACGAGAGCGGATCCCGTTCTACACGGCTCCCGGGCATCGTTCCTTCCAGAGATATCCTTGGCTCCTGGTTGACTGCTTCATCCTCGGCTGCCGGCGCGTCCGCCCGAGGCAGAGCTCGGTCGGAGCTCCCTTGCTCCTGGTTCGATTCTTCTTCTTCGGCGGCTGGAAAACGACTGCGTCTCTGCTACAGCGCACGGCCGTTTTAACCGTCGCTTCGCCGCACGGTCGGCGCCATTGGTCGAGCGTCGCTCAGGCCTCTTTCTATTGGTCGGCGTTCGGCTGCTGCGTCACTGCAGGCCGTATGCGCCGACTCCATACTTCCTCTTCCTCCTTCTCTCTCTTTCTGGCAGCGCTAGAAAACTCTCTGTTGAATTAGCTCTGGAGCTACATAATTCTAGTGGGGCTTGGTAGTAAAGCCTCACAATACCCTAGACTTTTCTTCCTAGTTAGCATAGAACTAGACGGGAGCTAACAATGTGTAATTTTGTTCCGCGACAACTCGTCTACCGACATTTCGTCTACGAGTGTATCTGTATTCATTACGGCTAATCAACAGAGGTCGCTTTCTTATATAGTTTCGCTAGAACGTGCTATATATTTTCAGGTATCCAGCTTCTAATTACTGAAAAGATTATTTTCGTCAATCCAGCTTCTATTGAATGGAAACTTAGTTTCATCCATGTATCCAGCATGGTATCCAGCTTATATTTACGGGGAAAATTATTTCGATCAATCCAGCTTCTATTTCAATACAGGAATGTTTTCATCAATCCCACTTCCATTTAGGGAAAGAGTTTTTTCATTAATCCAGCTTCTAGTTTAAAGTGACAATATCAAATAACTTTGTAGATGAAATGTCGGTAGACGAAATTAATGTCTGTAGACGAAGTGTCGTAGACGAAAAGTCCGTAGACGAATTATTGTCGTGACACCGTAATTTTGGCCGAAACAGTTCTTTCTGGAATAGGCCTAGGTAGTAGGCCCTACGCAAAAAAAAAACTTAGGTGGCCAGGTTTAGTTGGGTGGCCAGGTTTATTACGATTCACCCTACAACCGATTAGTGTTTCTTGCAATAGTGTCGTCGATTGTCTCACAGGTCGACTTTTTCTGCTGCAGATCTGAGTGCTAACCTTAAGCTATGTCGAAGCTAGCAACACCATATGCATCTAATGACGAGCAAGCGAATGAAGGCTCATATTGTACAGCTAATGCAAGGAAGTGTTTAGGAGTTCAGCTTAGTTTTTACTTGACTATAAATACGTGACAGCACCAATAGAACGAACGACGAACTATTAACGTGGCTATTATAAGGACTTCATAAACTATAGGCTATCCGCTGCAACAGTATTTCGTCAGCTGCAATCTGTGCTAAACGCCGCGGCTCGGCTGATAGGAGGCATACCAAAGTTCGCGCATATATCTTGCTTTATACGGGAGGAACTGCACTGGCTGCCAATGCAAAAACGCATTGAGTTTAAGATCCTAATGCTTATGCGCACTTGTCTTGCAGGTCAAGCCCCAGTCTATCTTAAGGAGCTTTGTGTGCCAGTGCTTTCCATACCAGGTCGTAGATTCCTTCGGTCTGCCACTCAAGGCGACCTGGTTGTCCCTGTGGCCCGAACTTCGATGGTGCTTCATAAGAGCTTTGCTGTGGTCGGTCCATCTTTCTGGAATAGGTTGCCTAGCGACCTGCGTAATGAGCTTCTTGCTCTTTCCTTGCCCCTTTTCCGCAGGCGTTTGAAAACCATTTTTTTCGATCGTGGTTTGGTGTTGTCAGGTCGGGAGCGCCTCTGAGGAGTATTTCTGGAAGTGGCGCTATATAAATTTACGATTACGATGTCAGCAAAAAGATAAAATTATCTCATTGAGTGACGCAATGGTAAATCTTCTTTAAATCAAACGTTTCAAATCGATTGAATGACTGTGGTTTATGAACCAAATGTCCAAACGCATTCCGTAGTTAAACCTGCGAAGGCATGCAGCAAGTTTTGCCAAAACGCGTCATATCCTTCATCAGTGGAGCGTGACCCTCATAATTATAATCAGATATGAGCGAACGTTGGCATAGATTGGTCTGTTATCCGACGGCGCAGTTGAGGTCGGACTGAAGAATTCTGCATCCATGCCGACGAACTATGAGCCAAAGCAGGTCTGCAAAGATTGAAGTACAGTAATCGAAGCGCATCAGGAAGAGGAATGCACGAGTAGCCTATCTCTGCGGTACAATAGTATACACGGCAGATTGCGCCTAATGACACGTATTGGACGCATTATTTTGATAAAATTTAATGACAGAACTTGCTCTATAGGTTCACGGGGCCTGCCATTGAGAGTCCACCATCCTGTAGTACAAACAAAGTCCTGGACGACGAGTTAGTCACAGTCAGAAAATCGAGACTTAACCGCTTCTTCGTCAATCCTTTGTGTGTCTATCCAAATGCATTGCGTCTTCGTCTGGTTCAACCGGAGCCAATTGGTAGACTTAGAAGATTGCACTTCTGTCATTAAACTGCGCTCACAGCTGTGGTGACAATAAATTGTCTGTGCATTATGTGCAGTAGCGGCCCGAATACTGAGACTTATGATTCGCCAAATGGAACTGGTGCCCATGCCCGCAGCCGTACAGTATGAGTAATAATGAGTCCATGGTCATCATCATCATCATTAGTATGTCCAGGAAGGACTTGAGCCAGTCCAGACGTCAAACGCCGATTTCGTATGAGGTGCTGAGGTCTTTCACTAGGGTCTCTATCATGATCGACCGTGCAATGGCTATAATTGCGCACTTTTGACATATTGGTATACAACACCTTCGCCCAAAGATGAATTGCATAGCATCACAAAAAAACAGTAACTCGTCAACAAATTCACGACAGAAGAAAGTTTTGACGGAGAAGATAGAATAAACTTTTCCAGTCCTTCCCCATTCCAAACCGATTCAGATGGCACTGTGTAAGAAACTAATTTCTGTTTCATGCTTTTTGTAGGTTTCAATTCTGACGAGAAATACAGTTCAACAGATGTCGATAAATAATTCATCTGGTGGAATAGTTCCATGGTTCATACAATGCTCTAGAAATCTCTGCTCCATTTCAAACAATTCATCGCATATTCCACATCCATAAGGTATTGCCATAAACGGTTTCTTGCATCCCAATGACTTCATTTTGTTGATAGAAAAGCAATCATCATTCTCGAACTTCTTGGACTGGTCAGAAACATTTCTAGCACAAGAACTCTGTAGACATTTATATTCATGCAAAAAATGAATAGTTTCTTCCCGACAAATACTTCATGCATTAAATGTGTATGGTTTTCTCCCTTGGAAAGTTGCTTAGATGTCATGCTTCTTTGTATGACAGACGTGGCATTGTATTCCTCCATATGCAATCTCATGTGCATGGTCAGTGTTCTTCTCTTGCAAAATGATTTATAGCATAACTGACACATGTAGAGCTTTTCCCCTGAATGGATTGTATGTTTAGATGATTATGCTGCTGTACACAGATTATGACAGACGTGGCATTTGTATGGATTTTCTCTTGTATGCACTCTCGTGTGTTTCTTCAGGGTAGACACATCTGGAAATGATTTATGACAGAACTGGCACATATATAGTCTCTCTCCAGTATGAGTTCTCATGTGACATCTTCATATTAGAAACTTGTGCAAATGATTTATGACATAACTCACATTTGTATGGTTTTTCTCCAGTATGTACTCTCATGTGTTTCTTCATGGTAGACACATCTGCAAATGGTTTCTGACAGACCTGGCATAGATATGGTTTCTCTCCAGTATGAATTCTCATGTGCGTTTTCAGATTACCATTTTGGGAAAATGATTTATCACATAACTCACATTTGAATGGTTTTTCTCCAGTATGAGTTTTCATGTGACTCTTCATATTACAAACATGTGCAAATAATTTTTGACATAACTCACATTTGTATGGTTTTTCTCCAGTATGGATTTTCATGTGACTCTTTCTTTGACTATGATTCTTAAATGATCTATGACATAGTTGGCATGGATACGGTTTTTCTCCAGTATGTACTCTGACATGCATCTTCAAAGAAGAAATCTCTGCAAATGATTTCTCACAAAACTGACATTTGTACGGTTTTTCTCCAGTGTGGGTTCTCATGTGCTTTTTCAGAACACCGCCATGGCCAAATGATTTCTGACATAACTGGCAAATGTAAGATTTCTTTTCTCCTGTATGAGTTTTCATGTGGCTGGTTAGATTACTATGCACTGAGAATGATTTCTGACATACCTGACATGTATATGGTTTTGCTCCAGTGTGGGTTCTCATGTGTATCTTCAGATGACCACATTGGGCAAATGATTTCTGGCATAACTGGCATTTGTATGGTTTTTCTCCTGTGTGGGTTCTCATGTGACTTTTCAGATGATGGCCATGGGCAAATGATTTCTGACATAACTGGCATTTGTATGGTTTTTCTCCTGTATGGGTTCTCATGTGCGTTTTCAGATGATGGCCATGGGCAAATGATTTCTGACATAAGTGACAATTGTAAGGTTTTTCCCCTGTATGAGTTTTCATGTGGCTGGTTAGATTACATGCTGTGAAAATGATTTCTGACACAAATGACATTTGTATGGTTTCTCTCCAGTATGGGTTCTCATGTGACTGTTCAGATTACCATTTTGGGAAAATGATTTCTGACATAACTGGCATTTGTGGCTTTTCTGGTTTTCTCCTCTGTGTCAGATTCATGTGTCTGGATAGATGGCAAGCTGTGAATCTGTGAATGATTTTAGACATACCTGACATACCTGTGTATGGTTTCTCTCCTGTATGAGTTCTCAAGTGAATCTTGAAAGAAAAACGTTTGGTGAACGATTTCTGACACAGCTGGCATACATATGTTTTTTCTCTTACGTTATTTCTTTTCAAGTGCTTATACAGATTACTGCTACTTTCAAATAATTTCTGACATAACTTGCATTTGTATCGCTTTTCTCCCGTGTGGGTTTTCATGTGGCTGGTTAGATTACCATTCTGTGTGAATGATTTTAGACACACCTGGCATTTGTGTGGTTTATCTCCAGTGTGTGCTCTCATGTGTGTTTTCAGGCTAGCACCTTGTCGATACGAGTTCTCACATAAATGTTATTTGTATGGCTTCTCTCCGGTATGAGTCCTCAAGCGAATTTTGAGATGGCCAACCCGCTCAAACGACTTGTTACAGAATTTGCATTTGTGTTGCTTCTCTCCAGTATTACATCTCATAAGTTCTATTCAGTAAGTCAGTTGAATGAAGCAACATAGAGTTGTATGCATATGTTTCATGAAATGAATAATTATTTCTTGTCGGTTTCAGGCTTCTTCTTTATTGAAACTACAGAAGAAAAAAATTGTCATATTAAAGTTTACTTGAGTTCTTCCATATTTAAATAATCAAATTAAAATATTATGCATTAGAATTGTAAAGCATAATATATAAATTCTTCATGTGGAATGGTCAGCACCAATCTATGACCACAAGTGCAGGAGCCAATCACTTCTGCTGCTGTTGTGCAGATGTTACATGCAATAACTTATAAACTTTTATTTTAACTGTGACTAGCTTTGATGATGTGCCATATTTAATTCACCTAAATCTAACTTCTCAAATGGTTAATTAATTCAGTAAAGAAGACAGAAAAAAGATATATGACTTGAAAGATATTTCGTAAAACCCTAGTCGAAAAGATTTTGTGCTTGTGCAATCACATCAAGGTTGGACATAAGTTACAGAATGAATTCTTAGTAGGTGCTATTACTAGTTATTGCTATCGTAATTATACCACCATCATCGCCATCTTCATTGTTTTTATTATTATTCAAATGCTCAGAAACTTATTTTCTCCTAATATATGACTGAACCGTAAAAAGCACTGTTAAAATATAAATAAGAATAAAATAAAATCTGAGATGAGAACTTGTAAAGCGTCATTCTAATATTGCTGAAGGTCAATACTGAAGCAAAACCTTTGTGGAACCCAAATTCCTGAGGCTAAGGAGGAATCTGACAAACAGCCTAAGAGTGTTTAGTCGAGATCCGAAGGCCAAACAGACTGGAGATATGTCTTCAATTGTTTCCAAACAATAGTAAAGGAAAAGAGAATGATGCCACAAAGCCAGTAGTAGTGAATTCCACTGACAAGGACAGTGTGCAAAAGGCACAGGAACCAAGAGTATCTTTTGGTAAGCTGCAACAAAAGCTAGCTAATAGAAGATGATCTTAAATGTATCCTGGTGGGAACAAAATTAAGTGGAATGAAGAAGTCAGCAAGGCATACGGCAAACAATCTACTTCTTCATCATTCTGAAAATTCTTGTTATCAGTCCCTCTGGAAACCATACAGGAACCTAAAGTGGAAATTTACTGCAGACAACAATAAATAAACTGCTATCAAAGAAATAAATTGAAATTGGTGGCAGTAAATAACAGCTAAAATGAAATTTACCTGACTTACAGCTATGTAAGTAAGAAGAACATAAACAAAGACCTGAAACAAATAGTCGTCCATTGGAAACTGACAGTTTTTGGGGTAAAACTGCACTTTAGCGTATTTAATTATGTCATTGAACAGAATTATGTATCCTGTATTTTAGTATATTTAATTATATAATCAATGATTTTCTTGATAACTGTCATCATTCATTCATTCATTACAGAGATTTATATAGCGCCCCTTCAAGGTTACTACTCAGAAGCGCTCCCAACCCAACCCCGGCTGAAAAGGACAGTCTTAAGGTTGCAACAGAATGCATCAGAACAAACCCTAGGCATAAGGCGTAATGCTAATGGGAGCCCATTCTATACCATGGGACCAGCAACAGAGAAAACGTGATGCTGTCTAAAGGCAGTTTGCATGCAGGGAACGAGGAGTTCACCCTGTGTGGAGAAACAGAGCGCAGCGTCCCTGCACACCCAGGGCAGAGCGACAGAGCTCTTGTAAATATACAGGAGCTCCACACCAAAGCAGAAACCCGGTACATGATCCGCTGCTGGATGCGGAGCCAATGCAGGACATCCTGCATATAATCAGTGACACGACCGAACCTTGGAATATGACCAATGAGGCACGCGGCCGTGCGTAGGACACGCTCCAAGCACCCCAACCGTCCAGCCGGGAGGCCAGCACCTAAGAAGAATATCATGGTCTACACAGTCGAAAGCAGTTCACTGACATCAAGCAGTGACAAAAGAGATACCTGTGATTATAATAAATCTAACGATAGCCCCATATAGTTGCTTTTAATCATATATTAGTGCAGATCCTGAGAAGGTATCGATAGTCTGATAGTCAGAAGCAGAGTGGCCCTTGCTAAAATATTATTGATAGACCGGGAGCAGATTATTCCTTTCTAAATAGGCAGTTACTTGAAAAGCAACAATCTTTTCGATTGTTTTGGAGAGGAAAGAAACGTTGGCGACTGGCCTGAAGTTTGTTGAGTCAGTCAGTCAATCCGATTTCTATTTACACAAGTATTATTTTCATCAATCCAACTTCTAGTTTCACAAGAAACTATTTTCATCAATCCAACCTGGGACAACTACCATTTTAACGCAAAAAGTCCTGGTAAAAATTCCTTTTCATCAATCCACCTTCCATTTACCCAAAGAATTCATTTAATCAATTCAATTTCTATTTACACAACGAATTCTTTTCATCAATCTCACTTCTATTTGCGCAGAGAATCATTCTTATAAACCCAACTTCTATTTATGCAGTTAGATAAGAGATATAATAAAACACGCTAAACTACTATAGCCTACGACCCTACGTTCAAGGCAATTATAAAATACGCTAAAATGCAGGTTTACCGTTTTCGCCTATATAATATGAAGAATTATCGACAGAATAATTTGGGAATTGTGGAGAACATAGAGGCGCCCCTGCCAGCCTGACACCTGTAACCAAATTTTAGGCATACATAATTAGAAACTAAAATGCGAAAAAAATCAGTTTTCCTTTGGCATGTTAGATCGATTATCAACTACCAGAATATGTATGTGAAACCGGTATTTCCGTGGCTTAGCTTGGTAAATACGGCATTGAAGACATTAAAATAAACCTAACCTACGGGTTTACTTATGATAAACAACGTGACCTAGACTTAAAATTTCGCGTTGAAAGGGGAAGTGCTCAAACATTTACTGCACATGTAGCTTTGCGTTAAAACAAACAGCGAAAAAACAAAATAACAGAAGTGAAGAAGTTGGGAAATGGGGATAAAATCACAAATTCTTACCGTTTCTGCGTTAGGATGTTAATTCCAGGTCAGAGTTTTACTTAAAACTGATCAAAATGGCGAATAATTAAAAACTTCAATAATGAAATGAGAAGCCTGCTTTTATTAACCAGCGGTGATGTTACTTCTGCCATCTACCGATTAAAATGAAATGGATGTTGTTACTGACGATCATCATCAAATATAAAGATCATGACGATGAACAGTGCAGAGGGAGAAGCAGAAGAGACAGATAGCAGACAGGCAGATATACTGCGATGGAAGCAATCAAAATTGGCCTTAACATGTTGAGGTAAATCGTCTGGCTTACCAAGGGGGTAGTTACGGCATTGAATACATTAGAATAATTTTAATGTAAACTACGACTTTAAATATGGTTTATATAAACCCGTACATTTTAGGTAGCTGTATTATTTTATATCGTAAAATTAAAATGCGAGCATGGATTGAGGGAAAAAATTGTTTCGCATTCGAAGTGGGGTTGATGAAACCATTTCGTCGTTAATTAGAAGTTGGATTTACTAAATAATGTTTATCGTAACTAGAAGCTGGATAACAATTAAAATGTTAATTCTGCCATCTGAAATGGAAGCGGGATTGATGATAGCTATGATGGACATCGGTAGAGTGCTTACTTACCAACGTGCGAGTACGGATTGAAGACATTAGAATAATTTAGCAACCTAAACTACGGGATTACGGGTTTACTTATGAAAACAACGTGACCTAGACTTAAAATTTCGCGTTGAAAGCCACAAGTGCTCAAACATTTACTGCACATGTAGCAGCACTTAAAACAAAATGAAAAAAAAACTAACAAAGTGGAGAAGTTGGGAAAGGGGGATAAAATCACAAATTCTTACCGTTTCCGCGTAAGTGTTAGTTCCAGGTCAGAGTTTTACTTAAAACTGATCAAAATGGCGAATAATTAAAAACTTCAATGATGAAATCAGAAGCCTGCTTTTATTAACAAGCGGTGATGTTACTTCTGCCATCTACCGATTAAAATGAAATGAATGACGATGTTACTAACGGTCATCATGATTATAAACGATCATTGACGATGAACTTACTCAGAGGGATATTGTCTGGAACAGAGGCAGATATACTGCGAGGGAAGAATCAAAATTGGCCTTCGTTTGTTGAGGTAAACCGTCGGGCTTGAGGGGTGGTGGTTACCCCCCATATTTCCCTCTACGTTTTTCTGCATATTTTGTTTCCATATAGAATTTCATTTTTACATTCTAGGTCTGTAGCAGGTTCAGTCGCACATTTTCAGGTTAACATCATGGTGGTATCTCGCGCCGTTCAAAAGTTATACCGATATACCCAAGCGGTTTTTCGACTATAGCGTATTCACCAGATCTTCCTGGAAGAGAAATACATAACCTGTACCATTCTGTAGAGGGAATGCAGGACTACATAAACTATGCTTACAACATTTTTCGAAAACTGGAAGTGATCAAAATAAATGATAATACGATTATCTGTCTGAAAATGCTGATGCAACATCACAACGAGATTGATATTTCTACTTTCATGTTTGTCGAGAGCTACAGATTCAGGCTTAGGCCTATATTAGCTGAAACAGTCCTATCTGAAGATGAAGTGGTAGCACCTACAGGAAGCATAATCACAAAACGAACGTTGTTCAGTAACTTACAAAAACGGCGCAGCTGAACACTAGCTGATATGTGGCATCCCAGCCGACGTGAACTATAACGAAGTCTTTTTTCATGAGAAGCCTTCATTTCGCTGCACCTAACACTGACTATGGACGGTTAAGTCTTACAGTCAAATCGCGAATGATTCGCTTCTTCGATAATATGTGATTGTAACACGTCCTTTTGTGACACGTCTATCCAGATGCAATTGTCTTCGTATGGTTCAAGTGACCAGTTTTGAGTCCACGTCCTTAGACCCATGTAGAGGAATATTTTCGGACGAGCTCAAGAATCGCTTTTTCGGACAATCCACATGTAAATTTGGACGTTTTATGTCTACGGTCGTAAAATCGGCCATTTGGGCGTTAACGGAAACACTGGGTGCAACCGGAGCCAATTGGTAGACATAGAAGATAGTACTTCTGCCATGTACCCGCGCTCACAGCAGTGGTGACAATAAATTGCCTGTGCATATGTGCAGTAGCGGCCCGAATACTGAGACTTATGATCCGCCAAATGGAACTGGTGCCCATGCCCGCAGCCGTACAGTATGAGTAATAATGAGTCCATGGTCATCATCATCATCATCATTAGTTTGTCCAGAAAAGATTTGAGCCAGTCCAGACGTCAAACGCCGATTTCGTATGAGGTGCTGAGGTCTTTGATCACTAGGGTCTCTATCATGATCGACCGCGCAATGGGTATAATTGCGCACTTTTGACATATTGGTATACAACACCTTCGCCCAAAGATGAATTGCATAGCATCACAAAAAAACAGTAACTCGTCAACAAATTCATGACAGAAGAAAGTTTTGACGGAGAAGATAGAATAAACTTTTCAGTCCTTCCCCATTCCAAACCGACCCAGATGGCACTGTGTAAGAAACTAATTTCTGTTTCATGCTTTTTGTAGGTTTCAATTCTGACGAGAAATACAGTTCAACAGAGGTCGATAAATAATTCATCTGGTGGAATATTTCCATGGTTCGTACAATGCTCTAGAAATCTCTGCTCCATTTCAAACAATTCATCGCATATTCCACATCCATAAGGTCTTGCCATAAACGGTTTCTTGTATCCCAATGACTTCATTTTCTTTCCAGTATGAGTTCTCATGTGACTCTTCAGATTACTACCACGGGAAAATGATCTCTGACATAACTTGCAAATGTATGGTTTTTCTCCTGTATGAGTTTTCATGTGTCTCGTCAGATCACCATTCTGTGTGAATGATTTTAGACACACCTGGCATTTGTATGGTTTTTCTCCGGTATGTACTCTCAAGTGCGTTTTCAGTTGACTGCAAATGATTTATGACATTGGCAAATGATTGTATCACAGAACTGGCACATATTTATAGTCTCACTGGTCTCTCTCCAGTATGAGTTCTCATGTGACTCTTCATAGTAGAAACTTGTGCAAATGATTTATGGCATAACTCACATTTGTATGGTTTTTCTCCAGTATGTACTCTCATGTGTTTATTCAGGGTAGACACATCTGTAAATGGTTTCTGACATAACTGGCATAGTTGGCATATGGTTTCTCTCCAGTATGAATTCTCATATGCATCTTCAGATTACCAATTTGGGAAAATGATTTATCACATAACTTACATTTGTACGGTTTTTCTCCAGTGTGGGTTCTCATGTGCCTTTTCAGATGCAAATGGCATAACTGGCAAAGATTTCTTTTCTCCTGTATGTTTTCATGTCTGACATAAGCGACAAATGTAAGGTTTTTCCCCTGTATGAGTTTTCATGTGGCTCGGTTAGATTACAAATGATGACATAAGTGACAATTGTAAAATGATTTCTGTGACACACAGCTGGCATTTGTATGGTTTCTCTCCAGTATGGGTTCTCATGTGACTGTTCAGATTACCATTTAGGGAAAATGATTTCTGACATAAATGGCATTTGTATGGTTTTCTCCAGTATGGGTTCTCATGTGTCTTGTCAGATTACCATTTAGGGAAAATGATTTCTGACATATATGGCAATTGTATGGTTTTCTCCTCTGTGAATTTTCATGTCTGGATAGATAGCTGTGATCTGCGAATGATTTTAGACACACCTGACATTTGTATGGTTTCTCTCCTGTATGAGTTCTCAAGTGAATCTTCAAAGAAAAACGTTTGGTGAACGATTTCTGACATAGCTGGCATACATATGTTTTTTCTCTTCCGTTATGGATTTTCCAGTGCTTAGACAGATTACTACTTTCAAATAACTGGCATTTGTATGGCTTTTCTCCCGTGTGGGTTTTCATGTGGCTGGTTAGATTACCATTCTGTGTGAATGATCTTAGACACACCTGGCATTTGTGTGGTTTATCTCCAGTGTGTGTTCTCATGTGTGTTTTCAGGCTAGCACCTTGTCGATACGAGTTCTCACATAAATGTTATTTGTATGGTTTCTCTCCGGTATGAGTCCTCAAGCGAATTTTGAGATGGCCAACCCGCTCAAACGACTTGTTACAGAATTTGCAATGTTTCATGAAATACAATAATTATTCAGTTGTCAGGTTTCAGGCTTCTTCTTTATTGAAGCTATCAGGCTTCTTCTTTATTGAAAACAATTTATCATATTAAAGTTTACTTGAGTTATTCCTTATTTAAATAATCAAATTAAAATATTATGCATTAGAATTTTATAGCATAATATAAATTCTTCATGTGGAACAGTAATTACCAATCTATGACCACAAGTGCAGGAGCCAATCACTTCTGCTGCTGGTGTGCAGATGTTACATGCAAGAACTTATAAACTTTTATTTTTACTGTGACTAGCTTTGATGATGTGCCATATTTAATTCACCTAAATCTAACTTCTCAAATGGTTAATTAATTAGTAAAGAAGACAGAATAAAGAAATGACTTGAAAGATATTTCGTAAAACCCTAGTTGAAAAGATTTTGTGCTTGTGCAATCACATCAAAGTTGGACATAAGTTACAGAATGAATTCTTAGTAGGTGCTATTGCTAGCTATTGCTATCGTAATTATTACCATCATCATCATCTTCATTGTTTTTATTATTATTCAAATGCTCAGAAACGTATTTTCTCCTAATATATGACTGAACAGTTAAAACACTGTTAAAATATAAATAAGAATAAAATAAAGTCTGAGATGAGAACTTGTAAAGCGTCATTCTAATAATTATTGCTGAAGGTCAATACTGAGGCAAAACCTTTGTGGGACCCAAATTCCTGAGGCTAAGGAGGAATCTGATAAACAGCCTAAGAGTGTTTAGTCGAGATCCGAAGGCCAAACAGACTGGAGATATGTCTTCAATTGTTTCCAAACTATAGTAAAGGAAAAGAGAATGATGCCACAAAGCCAGTAGTAGTGAATTCCACTGACAAGGACAGTGTGCAAAAGGAACAGGAACCAAGAGTATCTTTTGGTAAGCCGCTACAAAAGGTAGCTAAAAGAAGATGATCTGAAATGAATCCTGGTGGTAACAAAATTAAGTGGAATGAAGTCAGCAAGGCATATGGCAAACAATCTACTTCTTCATCGTTCTGAAAATTCTTGTCATCAGTCCATCTGGAAACCATACAGGAACCTAAAGTGGAAGTTTATGCTATAACCCTATGACGCACACCTGGGGTCCATTGGACCCAGCGATGAAACTTCCTTGAATAGCTGCGTTGATACAAATAGTAAAAATCTGAAATAATTCAAATTCCTCAGCAATAATTCATCCCCCTACATATATGGAAAAATTGGAAGAGTTTAGATTTCTTGGTTCGACGATACAAAAATAAGAATGACACTCGGGCATATTTAGCACACCTGGGGTCCAGCAGACCCCAGGCTTTAACATTGATAGGCCCATCGACTATGACATATTCCAGGCTACGTTACATACACAAATACATACATACATACATACATACATACATACATACATCCATACATACATCCATACATACATCCATACATCCATACTTCCATACATCCATACATACATACATACATACATACATACATACATACATACATACATACATACACACACATACACACACACACACATACATACATACATACATACATACATACATACATTTATACACACATATATACATACAAAAATGCATCCATACATATATACATGTACATGCATACATTCACAAACTGTTCTCAGGTGGCCCTGGTTAGCGGGACCTCCGGCCCCTTCTGGGTCTCCTGTGTGACCTTATTTAAGTTCAGCCACCTCAGTGTAAATTGTTATGTGTTATTTTGGGTTACAAATAAACGAATACGAATATACACACATACAAATATATACATGCATAAATACATACATACATAGATACATACATACATAATTATATCCAGACATGCATGCATACACACATACATATGCGCATATATATACATGCATACCAATATGTACATGCATAAATGCATATGCATTATGCACACATACAAATACATACACACATACGTACATACATACATACACACATACATTTAGACATATATACATACATACATTCATCCATACATGCATACACACATGCATACACACATATATATATCATATACACATGCCAATATACATCCATACATATATACATGTACATGCAAACATGCATGTACACAGTACTACACACACATACATACAAGTGAATGCATGCATGCATACATATCCATACATGTATGCATACTTACATACATACATCCAAACATACATATATATATATATATATATATGCATATATATATATATATATATACATACATCCAAACATATATATATATATATATATATATATACAGATATTCATCCATACGTATATACATTAGCACATACATACAAGTACATTCAAGCATACACACATACATAATTATATCCATTCATCTATACATACATGCATGCATACTTACATTCATACAGACATACATACATGCATACATACATACCTCCTTACGCATGTGTATACATACACATATACATCCATACTAGGGAATGCAAACCCGGGCTTATGGAACCCGGGTTAACCGGCTTTTTTCCAAACCCGAAACCCGAGTTTGAACGCGATTGAAACCCGGGTTCGACGGGTTTGAAAATCGTAACTTTCACCGCCCTTCACGGTGTGAAACTCACAAATGCAGAGTAATGGAAATATAACGATAATAGTGGTTGATAACGGGTTTGCGTAATACAACTTCTAACTACTTATTTATCGGGCTCATTCCATATCTTTATTATTGACTTCGTATGAGTGTGGCTTCCCATTTCACACGACCAGTGACTAATGTTGAGTGTTTTGACACGTCGGCGTCGTAGCTTCGAATTCGTAAATAATAGCAGTAAACTGTTTTTATTTCAATTTAGTGATTTCAGACACAAATCCAAACAATGTCTAAATCAGCAAATGTAAAGGGTGGTGTTTGGGATCATTTCGTTCACGATTCTGAGGGCCAGACGGCTCAATGTCAGTTATGTAACTCGATCGCAGCAAAAATTGCCAGCGGTGCAACAAGAAATATGAATATGCATAGGCTTTTCATCTCGGGTGCTGAAACACAAGGACGTTGGTGACCCTTGTCGTTCTGACGAAGCCAATGACGGTAGGCCTCTTAGTCCAAGCACAATCACAGGCAGCGATAAAATTATGTCTCCAAAGGAGCATCTACTTTAGTAAGTTCTGGCTCTGCCAAATTGGGTTGCAGAGTAACGATGACTAAATAATATCTTCTGAAAGCAAATGGGCAGGCACTCGGAATGGCCTAAAGCTGAGATGTAGACGATTAAGCTGTTATTTGACAATTATTTTTATAGGCCTATGCAATGTTTCTTTCAGACAGAACGCTCCGGAACGGCATTCCGTGAATTTTTCAAACTGCTAAAAATTATTTTATTTACTTTTACATTTTTTAATAAAAAAATTATTTAGTTAATTTAATTTAATTTCAGCGTTTTCAGTGTTTATTGGTATTCAAGATGCTATAAAATTAGAGGCTCAGGTTTCGGCCTTCGGAACCCTTGCAATGTCTTCCATAACAGTTTTTATTACTGTTCTGGAATTGT
Organism: Aporrectodea caliginosa; assembly: GCA_020284085.1. Classification (NCBI taxonomy): domain Eukaryota; kingdom Metazoa; phylum Annelida; class Clitellata; order Crassiclitellata; family Lumbricidae; genus Aporrectodea; species Aporrectodea caliginosa. Next base: position 1,733,197 of record JACEVL010000469.1, read on the forward strand.
TCAGTTCAGGAACATTTTTTATTGAAAAACACTGCTTATATAAAAAATATCGCGATTATCCTAAAGTTTTCTTTTTATGCAAAATTCTTTACTGTTGGAGAACGTTGAACTTGTAGCTGCATACGACGACGTTGTTCTTACGCAAGAAATAGTGCAATAATAATATTTATCATGTAAAATTTGTTAACCCGTCCAAACCCGGGTTACCCGGGTAACCCGGGTTTTCACGGCGGTCAAACCCGAAACCCGGGTTTCGAA